>CM034360.1:93733119-94146712 GCA_019925275.1 Mytilus edulis | reverse complement strand
CAACATACTTCGTCGGATTTTTAATTTCTAAATTTTGAATACGAAAGCGTCACCATCAAAAGAATTTGAAACAAGTAGTGTAGATGATGTTTTGTCTATACTTATAGCACGGGGATAAACGATGCCAGTATCTTTCGACAGAATTGTTCTACTCGTTTTTCCGTCTTTTGATATAACTACTATCTTGTCATTTCCTTTGCACGCAACATATATGAATCCATCTTTGTCAACTGTTATTCCAAATGGTTCGCAAATATCTTTGTGTTTGTTTTCCCATAACAAGAGCCCGTTAGTGGTGTAGCAATATATGATATTATCTTTCCAATTCGTAACGAGAATATTGCTTTTGTACAATGCCATACGAATAGTATATTTTCCTGGTACTGTAAACTCTGATAAAATGTAACCGTCGAGATCCAATGTTAACAGTTTGTGTGAACTACCATGTAAACTCACAACCAATGTTTCGCCGTTGCTCTCGATGCCAAAACATGCATCATTTACTTGAAAAGTCTTCTTAATGTTTTTCATAATTAGGTCAATCAGCAAAATTTTGCGTTTCTGGAGAATTGTCACGGCTATTAAATTGCCTTTAATGTAACAAATGTCATTTGGTTCGTCTTCGAAAATTGCAACATGTTCAGTGTATTCTCCATTTTTTGAAAACAAAATCACACTTTTACTGACTGCTTCTAGAACAAGATGTCTACCATCAGGTAAAACCTGACAACCATATATTTCTAACTGTTGAAAACTCTTTGGAATTTTCAATGTTGTTTTTAGTTTCGGGTTGATACTATCAATTGTTAATAAAGGTGGAACTGACAGACGTACTTGACAATCCACAGAAGATTTTAGCTGCAAATTACATGGCGAAGACTGAAACATTGTAGTGCCAAATGTCCTTATGTTATTAGTCAGACATTTTAAATCGTCGGACAATTTCGTCTCAATACGAATGGCATCCAAGTGACCCTTTCTTTTCATATCATATAGATATCCAACTTCTGATGATATAGAATTCTCCAAATACTGCAAACCTTCGTAAATTTGAAGGTCTGTTGCATACATTATCATTTGTGAGAGGTCATTTTGCAAATTCTTAATACCTTTCTTTTTATTATCAATTTCACTGTTAAATTGGTCAGATTTTAGTTTTATCTTATCTATTTCCCCAATTAAATCATCCACTATTTTCTTTTCTATTTCATCTAAGTGGTTATTAATTGAGGAACGTAGATTTCGTATTTCTTTTAGGGATTCAGTTTTGTTTTCTTGAAGGTTAGTTATTCTAGACTTCAAATATTTGCCTACTGTTTCAAAAGTCTGTATTAAAGTACTTAACTCTTTGCCAAGACTTGAAACTTTGGCAGACGTTTTCATATTCCTTAAAACATCAACCAATGGATCTAAATCCCTGCAATCTTTATGGTTGTCCGTAATACATTTTACGCAACAAGGGGCTCCATGGAGTTTGCAATAAAGGTCATACTTTTCATCATGCAGTTCACAACGACTTTTTATATCAGCAATGAATGGAGGCAGTTTCTTGTACTCATTCAGGGCCATAGTTTGGTGTCCTTTTGAAGCTCTATTCTTGCTATGATGCCTTTCACAGTCTTTACAAAGAAAGGTCTCACAATCTGAACACCAAACAACTGCAACATTGGAAACATCTTCCTCTTCGCAAAGATTACATATATGTTTAACAGATGACATTACCATGCGGTTAGACCTACAATAGATAACTTTAAGAATGCAAATACTATCGGAGAAATAAGAAAGATTGCGAATGAAAATCTAAGACTAATATCCAAATCGACTAGATTGGGAAACATGGGTCTTGACAATTTACATATAATGGATTTTATTTGTAATGACTGTATTTTCATATATTTCTGATCTTTAAGAAGAAAGACATTTGTTTGGATATCTGACATTTTTCCTTTTTTAAACTGTTCGTTTTTCCACTACACATTCTTTTGCATTTATTTTTGGCAATATTTATCAGCATAGGTCATTTTGAACACAACTCTGATGAACCCGAAGACCGATTCGTTTACAAAATTGCAACCCTATTGAAATATATTTACGGCACACAATTTATTAATCAATAAAAGATCAAGAAAATTATATAAAAATCTAATAAAAACTTCTGTCTTCAGTTGTAAAGATTTTCTTATTTTGGACTATAGTTTACCTACTACTGCTAAAAAGTAATATAAGTCTTACCAAACAAAAGGAGGTAGTATACCAGTGCCTCGTATCTGTTGACTTGAAAGGAAATTTGATCATATCTGGCTAATTACGACTGCCATTTTGTTACAGTTGGTTCGAGACGACCGTGTCATTCCGTATTGGAGATATTGCACCTGGAATGTGTAAATGTAACAAAATATTGTTGACTTTACATCTTTATAGACTTATTGCAATGGCAAATGCATGAACCAATCGCGAAAGCATAGCTACTGATACATGTATTTTTACAAAGGTCTTAAACATCTTTTTCCTATTTCCTGTGTTATAAATATTTTCCAATACCTAGTTTCTTTTCTTTAACTCTTGCTAATTCCAACATTACCTTATCGAGGACGTAGTTTATATGCACAAGCGATCTAATCATATTTCCCACAGAGTGCATACTGGTAATGGAGGTCAATACCGCAGGCGCTTGTGACTTGTGCGTCTTACTTTACATAACAGTCCTAGAACTGTCAATACATACGTGTTTTGTCAAAATGTGATAAACAGTTACAGTGATAACGTGCACCAAGTTTTATATATCTATTATAGAAAAAAATATGAACAAACTAAGAGTAAGTTACCACTGGGTCGATACCTCTGCTGGTGGACTATCAGTCCCCGAGGGTATCATCAGCTCAATAGTCAGTGCTTCGGTACTGACATGATTTAACAAACTTTACTAAAATTGTCCGTTTATAAATTTTTAAATTATTATAAAACTAAGGTTTCAACTCCCTCAGGCAAAGTTGGCTTTAGATGAATTTGGCTATTTATTTTAGGTATTTTTAACATATAGCTCTTCAACGATTTTCGGTACTTACCCATCTTCTGATTTCAAATGTTTGGCTTTGAGCGTTCCTGATGAAGGTAAATCCAGAAAAACGCTTCGGACGCAATAAATTATTAAACATGTTGTTTTCCATATTTTACCACAACGTAGAAAAAGACAACATTTAGCATTTTAATATTCCAAGATAACACACACTAAGTCACTGGTTTGTAACATATTCATATTAGAAGTGCATGTAAAACTTTTTAAATTAGATTGTTAGGTAAACGAAGAATTACAAAATATTTATTTTGATAAAATTCAAGGTATAATGTTATTTTTATTGATCAATGTAAGCAATGGAAAAGTTAATCAATCAGGAGTTATTATAATGAATTAGATATTTTGAGGTTAAGTCCATACGTTATCACTACATTTATATATGTAGTCGTTCAATCAAAATGAATAAAATAGAAATTCTAAGAGGTAGGGTTATTTCCCTTGTATTTGTTTCACTTGATGAGTCCTCGAGAATTGATTAATATTTTATCATAATACTATTCAACGCCATATTTTGCTTTAAAGGCATTTTAATACAACATATGCTTTTTACCAATATGCATTCAATTACATCGAAAGAATCACCCAATCTTTACAATACCTATTTCATATGATCCAATTTCATTATGCCTGGTTTATCTCTGTTTTTATTTTATTTATTAAAACTCAGTTCCTCGTTGTTTTTTTTTAGATTGTCTTCCATATGTATTCCTTATCCTTCTTTGCACGCAGTGGTTCATATAATTACTGCTTAAGTTGAATTTTACATGTTTAAAAGAATAAGGCTATCTTGCCATGAACATGACTGTGGATGTTTACTTCTGATAATAGTTCTTTTTTTATTTTAAACAAAGGTGGTATGACTATGAGTTTTAATAAAAAAAAAAAACAGAGGTAAAACCAGGCATAATGAAATTGGATCATATGAAATAAGTATTGTAAAGATTGGGTGATTCTTTCGATGAACGTACAATATTTACAAGATATTTCCTGTACTATTTCTACAAGTAAATCGGTAGGTCACCTTTATGTTAACAGGCAAACAATAATACTAAATAAAAATAAAATAAAATATTTAACTGGAATATTTAATACAAAGACTAAGAATTAATAAACTTATTAAAGAAAAAATATACATACTGTTAAGGGTTGAAATATTCTTTTGCCGTTATCTTATCAGTAAAACAATATAACATAGTCCACAAGATATCTTCTTGTTATGTGTGCAAGCTTTAAGTCTACAAAAGGCGTGATAATAACAACCTGGTTTTTAACCCTCAACTGGAGGAGAGCACATTGAACTAAATTTGATTGATTAATCGGTTTTTGTTAAACATTCAATGTCAACTATTCCTTTAATGCTTTGGACGATAGACTTTATGCATGTGAATGACCTTCTATGCATGAAAAACATATACAGACAGATTGTTGTAAGAAAGCATTCAAACAATATAAAGATACTGTGTATATGTGCAAATTGGGGGGAAAACACACTTCGGTGTGCTTTTATCGACCTTTGGTCTGCAATTGTATCTGTTACATAAAAAAAAACCTTTAAAATTAACTTTAATCTGACAAATTGATATCAATTTTACTTCTTGTCCTTTTTATCTTGATTTTTTCACATTAAATCTTAATATAGATTCACAAATTCCCGAATCTATTAGCACTCGCAACTTTTCAAGGATTTATTTGTTTCGTTTTATATATATTTTTTTAATTACGTGTTACCTCATCTCGTTTAATGATGGAACACAAGTTCTTACGTATATTGCAAATCTTACGTTAGAAAAAGGGGTAGTATAAAGTAATGTTGAAGAAATGTGAATAATGAAAAAAATAATTTATTGGATATCATAAAATTTGGAAAATGTGGTTAGACAGCATCCATTAATTTTTAAGATAGGCAGGGAACCAAGGATTTTTTTTTACGAATTTGTTTGTACCTGTCCTAAGTCAGGAACCTCATGCTCAATGGTTGTCGTTTGTTAATGTCATGAATAAGTGTTTCTAGTTTCTCGTTTTTTTATATAGATTAGATCGTTGGTTTTCCTGTTTGAATGGTTTTACACTAGTCATTTTTGGGGCCAATTATAGCTTGCTGTTCGGTGTCAGCCAAGGCTCCGTATTGAAGACCGTACTTTGACCTATAATGGTTTACTTTTATAAATTATAACTTGGATATATAGTTGTTTCATTGGCACTCATACCACATCTTCTTATATCTATTATAAATACATTTTTAGTTCGCTTTAACGATCAAGTAATAATAATATATAGGTAGTGCAAAGGGTCAAATGTTACTTTGGTGAAACGAAATTAAAAACCGGGTGTTAAAAACTGGTTTCAAATCTTCGTGAAAACATTAACTCTCTCTTCTAAACACCCAACCATATACTATTATGAAACGATGCTGTGGGTATCATTACTTGTCTATCAGTAAGTTTATTTAGATTATTCTGGTCAACCCTATCTGCAAATTTACCAGTGGCGGATCCAGAACTTTTCCTAAGGAGGGGCCCGCTGACTGACCTAAGGGGGGCCCGCTCCAGTCATGCTTCAATGATTCCCTATATAATCAACCAAATTTTTTCAACGAAAGGGTGGCCCGGGCCCCCCCCAGGGCCCCCCTGGATCCGCCTATGTCTACCTAATGCATCTATTGATAGTGTTGTCACGTCCTACGCAATATATGAATATGAATACGAATATGAAATATTTGTGACTGGATTTTTATTTAAAATATATCATGCTTACAAGGGGTATTTGCCAAATACACGTTGAGAGGTAAACAAATTTCCAGAGTCGTTTTTGGCAAATACCCTTTGTAAACATGATACAATTGTTTAATTCCACCGAATGTTCTTTGTGTCCATCTCAACGAAAAGTCTAGAGGTCTTCGGATGTGACGTTATTTTTAGACATGGTATTTCCCATCTGACATAGCATTTGCTAGCAAATACCCCGGCACATGGAATTCCCTAATTACAAATACACCGGCAGAGAGAAGAACATCTTAAAATATAGAAAATTTGTGAAAACCATTTCTCTCATCATATCAAAATAAAGCATTATTACATAAGGTGGAATTAAAACAAAAATCAACCAACCAGTCAAGCATCTTCATTATAAATCATGTGTGTGACTTACACATATCAATTGATCTACATTATATATAATATAAAGTACTGTTTTGAGGAATATAAAAAAAAGTATGAGACTTGCAATACCTTCTGACATGTAAAATAGATCGTTGTACGGAAATGATCATGAGTGTATCTAAAGTTATACATTCTCCTCAATTTTAACAGGTAATAACCATCTCATAGTCTTACCTAAGTTGACAGATAAAGGGAACACCGCAGATTCTTCAAGTAAATGTTTAATTATACACTTTAGGTTTTCAAACTGTTTCGAAGATCAAGGAACAATGCCTACGATTTCGCAAAAGTTTTTTTTTTCAAAAATTAAATGCTCAAGAAATACATGTTTTATTTACTTTGTATTGCGATCGATAGAAAAGTTTATCATTATAAATTAATTTTGTTGGGGTTTGTGTCTTCAATTTCCGTTGTAGAGTTTTGAAGACTGTTGATTTCTCTTCGTCGTATATCGTTTTTGCCATCGTGTTGTCATTTCGTCTTTCACTTTTGATTTGCTCTTTATTCTTATTTGCCTCATATTTGGAACCTACTAGCAAATGTGCACTTAGGTATTCATCACATTCGCACGAAACTTTATTCATTACCCCTTTCAAAACTTCATTCTCTGTTCAATTTATGTTTGGAATCCACTGTAACAAACCCTCATTCAAACCAATACAAACTACTAGCTATAATTTCGGATATTGCTAGTCACAGACTTTTCAAGCCAGTTCGCATTGGAAAAGATGAAAAAGAGAAAAGATCTTTTCTAAATCTTTCCTTTGCCAACAAAGGTCTCGATGGCGTTAACCTAGGCAATATCCTTCATCATAAATTAGTTCAATCGAAAATACCTCCTTATTTCAAAGACCAGTCTGTACCAATAATTTCTTATACCTATACCAAACCTATTGCAACTAAAATTTTCAATTACAAACGCGTTTTGCAGGATCTCGATATTGACGACTTCAAGTCTAAACCTCCTGATTGCACTTGTGCTAGTTCCCAATTCACATATAATCCTGCTGGCCACGTTATTACCGGTGACCTTAACATTGTTAATAACACTTCTCTACGAAACGTGTTATCGAAAGGTCCGAAATATCGTGAGCCTAAATCCATCAATTGGAAACACAACTTTAAAATTTTGATGGATTCAGTCGAGGATTATGCCAGGCAATGGGCTAAGCGCGAGAAGGAAGACGTAGACACTCTATCCGAATGGATTAAGGCAGTGAGGTCGTTAATACAAATCAGAATTAAGAAACTGAATGGGTCCATCAATGCCCATGCTACGTCAATCTTCAAAGATCCAAATGTTGCTAAACACCTATCTGACCTCCATGATGAATATGTTGTTGTCCCCGCAGACAAAGCCCCAAATAACATCGTTTTTATCTGTAAAAGTCATTACATTAATTGCTTGATAAACGAATTAGGTATAGACAATTCACTTGGAAACCCAACATATACCCTCACGACACTTACCAAAGAGGAAATCCTGGATAATCATAGGTCTGTTCTTTGTTCCTTTGGTATTTCAACCAAAGATGAAGAACTGGATCTTCCATCACTGTATTGGATACCTAAACTACATAAGTGTCCTTACAAACAACGGTATATTGCTGGGTCTTCCAAGTGCTCCACGAAACCCCTTTCTAAATTATTAACATCCATTTTATCAGCAATGAAAGACGGGCTTCAAAGTTATTGTGAAACTGCCTATTCTAGAGGTGGCGTGAATCAGATGTGGATACTTAAAAATTCCAAAGATCTTTTAGAGTACATACAATCTAACTCTCTTTCATCTTGTAACAGTATTAAAACATTTGACTTTTCTACTCTTTACACAAGTATTCCACATTCCAAACTAAAAGACAAATTAAAAGAGTTGGTATTACTTTGCTTCATAAAAAAGAATGGCCAACGTAAATACAAGTATCTTGTCTTAGGGAGGGATAAATCATACTTTGTAAAGAACCATTCTGATTCAAACAAAAAATTCTCTGAAACCGATATTATCAAGATGCTTGATTTCTTGATTGACAACATATTTGTTACGTTCGGAGGACGTGTTTTTCAACAGACTGTCGGCATCCCAATGGGAACAAACTGTGCCCCTCTACTTGCTGACTTGTTTCTTTATTGTTATGAGGCTGACTTCATGCAGGAACTTCTTAGGAAGAAAGATAAGAAGTTAGCAATATCCTTTAACTCTACTTTCCGCTATATAGATGACGTTCTTTCACTAAACAATTCAAAATTTGGTGACTATGTAGATCGCATCTATCCCATCGAATTGGAGATAAAGGATACTACAGATACAGTTAAGTCGGCTTCATATCTTGACTTACATCTAGAAATTGACAATGAGGGTCGGTTGAAGACAAAACTTTACGACAAAAGAGATGATTTCAGCTTTCCAATTGTGAACTTTCCATTTCTAAGTAGCAACATTCCAGCAGCACCTGCATACGGGGTATATATCTCCCAATTGATACGATATTCCCGTGCTTGCATTTCCTATCATGATTTTCTTGATAGAGGGTTACTGCTCACAAGGAAGCTATTAATCCAAGAGATTAAAATGGTGAAGTTGAAATCATCCCTTCGTAAATTTTACGGACGCCATCACGAGTTGGTTGACCGTTGTGGAATAACCGTTTCACAAATGATATCGGATATGTTCCTTACGTCGTAACTACAATCCCCTTCCCTTTCATGAATTTGACCTACCGAATTAGACTATTTACCGGATTTGTAATAACATAAGCAACACGACGGGTGCCGCATGTGGAGCAGGATCTGCTTACCCTTCCGGAGCACCTGAGATCACCCCTAGTTTTTGGTGGGGTTCGTGTTGTTTATTCTTTAGTTTTCTATGTTGTGTCATGTGTACTATTGTTTTTCTGTTTGTCTTTTTCATTTTTAGCCATGGCGTTGTCAGTTTGTTTTAGATTTACGAGTTTGACTGTCCCTTTGGTGTCTTTCGTCCCTCTTTTACACTTATTCTTACGATTAGTAATAACAGTGTTATACGCGTAATTATAATTATATATATTTCCCTTGATCATGTTGATAAGAGAAAATTTAGTTAATGTAAATTTGACGTGTTACTTTAGATATAGCTGCAAAACACACACAATTGCTGATGACTCTTTTTCTCTATTTACACCATTACTGTGAAAGTACTTTTATTCGTGGGGAACCAATTTTCATGGTTTTCGTGGATGACTTAATCCACGAATTTAAGTGTCCAACGAAATAAAACAACCGTTGTCCAAATGAAGACATGGAAAGATCCCCATTTAGGTTTGACTACTGATATGATCTAGAGAATTAACACTTTATCATAGCATATCAATACCGGAAATTTGACTTTCGTCGATCAAAAATATTTTTTTATTAGAATTAAAAGATCAAAAGTTGTACAGGTTAGGTTTGTTAAGATTAAATGGGTATAATCCTCCCTGCAGTTGTAGTTCATAGTGTGTTTGCCCTGTGACAACTATTATAGTATTCTCAGATTTGGCCAAACACGAAAATGTAAATGTGGCTCAAACGACGAAAATTGATACCCACAAATTAAAGTACTTTCACAGTATATTTGTTATTTATTTCTAAATCATATTTATATATTTTTATAAGTTATAAATCATAAATTATTATCTGCAGATGAGTTATTAAAATACCTGTCGATTTATACTATTTTCCTTTTTTGTGTTTTGTGTTTAAAAAATGAAATAGTTATCAAAAGTACCAGGATTATAATTTTATACGCCAGACGCAACACGTTACAATACGTTACAATATTTACGTTACAATACGTTACAATATTTCATGCGTCCGAAGCACTTTTCTGGATGTACCTTCATCAGGAATGCTCAAAGCCGAATACTTGAAAGCCGAGGATATAAAAGTACCGAAACGGTTGAGGAGGTTTATGACAAAAATACCTAAAAATAGCCGAATCCATCCAAGGTCAACTTTGCCTGTTTGCCTGAGGGAATAAATACATACATCTTTAAGATTCGATTTATTTAAAACGGATTTTCCGTTTTCCCAACAAATACTACTGTTATGATTCTAGGGAAGCAGATATCAATGATTTAGTCTTTTTCAATACTCTTATCACTCCAACGTATTTAAATTTGTAAAGAAGTCTTGAAAGGCTTACTTTTGAAAATCTAAAAACTTTCACATTAGTTTGAATGTTCTTGTCTTGTTTATGTCTTCAACAAGCCATATTATTTGAGATTAGAATGATATTCGCCTCGATATCTGTGTTTAAATTCATTTTACTAATATCGTATTGGTGTTTCATTTGGTTGAGTGAGTGGTTCATCAGTTTGCAGTAATGGATGCAAGTAAAAGAGGCATGTTTATAATTGATTTGATTCTGTTGTTCTTTTCTTTTATACCACATTCAAATTTTCGACTGCATGGTGTTTAACATAAGACCATTGATCTCTTTGAATAATAGGGAAATGTTTGTTGTTTTTCCTGTTAAAGATGTTTGAGAGAATTCATGGTGTCACAGTCATTATATGTTTCATATACAGAGTGTCTGGTAATGTGTTTTTTCATCAATAGTATCAGTAGACATCGTTCCCTGATGGTTTTATTATTAAATTTTTTTTGTCAAATTGAATATTTTTATTAACCGGTAACTCCGAAAATCTTTTGACTGGTTAACTGAGAGTAAAGTTTATGTTCGAAGACCTGTATTGTACACAACACATTACAAATGATGTATTGATATTTTACGTGAAGTCATTCGGCATTATAAGGTTACCAGTTCCTGGTGATTGCAAAGCAGAAACCTGTTTGTCAATCACGAATACATTGACTTTAATTTCTATTAAGACAGCAAGTTAGAGTAAAACAATGAACTGAATTGTAAGCTTTATGAACTAACAGCTCATCGATATAGACTTATTTCATAGATTTATACTAAGCAATTTTATTTTTTTTGGCAATTCTTGCTCTAGGCAGATAGACAACATGTCTTTGTTCTTATTAATTTTGTAAAATCGGAATATTTCTAATGTAAATTAAGAACATGATATACTGAAAAATCGAATTGTCAAATTAAGTATCATGATTATCATTTTGAACTTTAACATTGTTCGTTAATTTCAACACACATTTATCAAATATAAAAAAAAAGAAAAAGGTCAGATTAACTGGTTAATGATTTTTGTATTCGATATCTGATACATCCGACGGTTTTTAGGTTAACCGTTGCCACCTAAAATTCTAATTTACCGTCCTCAGCCAAATGACCAGTTAGATGTTTCTTGGAGTGGTACGGTGCATTAAGCATTAAACCTCGAAAAAAAAATCCACACACCATAGTAATAAATTAAACAACAAGAAAATATACGCTCACAGTTAATGCCTTCAACGCACGAAACACTTCCCCGTCCAGTTCAAATCAGACTCTAGAAATCGTTGGAACGGATTTCTCTGCTTGATGTTGAGAATGTAATATCTGAACATTGGAGAGCAGCTGAATGATAATATCATCTAATATGAGTTGTTACCTCCTCTCTCGTGTTCTCTCTTTGTGATTCGTTGATCAGTGGTTTCGTTGTTCGGCACTTGCCTCGCATACAGGAGGTTATCGGTTTGATTCCAGATGGGGTTACACCAATGAGTTCATCACTTATACGTGTTGCTTTCGGTCAAGTATGTGGAATATGGGAGTAAGCGGAGAGTAAAAAACAGTTTAACTATAACGTAAAAGATCAGTGTGAATGTTTTGTTCTAATAAAAGACAGGTTATCTTTTTTTAATTTACAGGTTATACTCCTGAACATGCATATGATATCCGAAGTTGGATGTTAATCTATGAAATGCAATTTGAATGAAAGGAAGAAAGCGGATGTATCTCAATATTAAACTGTTAATAAACCCTCTTTCCATAATCGTATGTTAAAGACTACACTGAACACTCAGATTACTTCGGATATATAAAAAGAACAGAATACTCTTTGTATATGATATTGACACATAGTTTTCTTTCTAAATATCCTACAAAAGATCTTTATTTCCAACACAAATGAATGTGAATAGCTTTATATACCTAAATGGAGTTATTTTCTTTCAGAACGGTAGGTAATTGCTCGAAGAATCAACACGGACGATACCATGTTTCAATGAAATATGCTCCAAGGCATACAATAATGACCTGTGTGATGTCATTATTTTCCTTGATAAAAATGCAAACTATAATTTACTTCAAAATTAAATTCGTCTGATAGTGTTTTGTTGCCAATTGAGGAATTTATTTTTTAAAGTTCAATCTTTGATAGGTTTAAAATAAATCGTCGTTGACAAGCATTTTAACTTTAGAAACAAATAATGTGAAGTTTTGTTAATTTATCGCTACAATACAGGGACATTATCATATATGTGAGATTCATTTTAATGTAAAACTTTCCATAATACTTTAAGGAAAAACAGATTTAACATATTCGTGTGTAAGATTTTGAAAATCTTATTAATTCACACTAAATAGGAAATCATACTGTGACCTACATATATTGATATTCGTTTTCGTGTAACATGTACATGTATCACGATTTCGTGCTCCCTTCGTGTCAGTTCTTAACTTTTATTACATTTATGTATACCTTTTACTCTATCAAATGATCAACTAATAAGATATTCTTATAGTCTATTGAATAACATCCTCGTACCTCACAATGGGGTCGGGTGGGGGAGGCGTGAGGGGTGTAGAATTAAATTCTGATTATCTGTTAAAAAATGTATTGCTATTCAAAAGAAAATCATTCTGAATATTTCATTCGATTCAATTAAAAGTGTTGAAAAAATAATCACTTAAAAAACAGCAACATAGCACCCCCTTCCATAAACTAAGTTGGTACAATAAATTACTTACAAAGTGACTTGTATTTTTCATACACCGTTATCGGATGGTAACAATTCATTTGTGTCTTACTTCATGCAGTTACAGTACTTGGATAATGATTTCGAAGGTTTATATCTAGATTAATTAGTGAGTTTTATTTCTCATTCTAAATGAGCCGTAGGGCGTATTAAAACCTGAACGCATTAGAAAGGAATATCCCACTTTAGTGTGGTCGGTAAAATAGGATGCAAAATTTTGCAAATCTTTATAAAAAATATATTTTTTGACGGTATATAAGGCAGATAATGCATATTTTAAGGTTTTTCTTGTCGTAGAACAAAGAAAAACCTTAAAATATGCATTATCTATAACATAAATGGTATTTGCTATGAAATAGTGAAAGTAATTCACATTTCCACTTAAATCTTGAAAACTCTTTTTAACTGAGTTTCAATAGAAATTATCGATTTTATTGCTGTATTAATGTGGTTTTTTTCTCAGTCAGGTAACAAAAAATGTTACCAATCACAAGCAGCTCTTCCTATTGTTTCCGAAAACTTATTTTTTTTTTAATAAAAGACTAATAATTCAGTCACTCTTCAATACCTAGGTGTAAAGCGATTTTTTTCTAGCAACCATAAAAACTGAGGAGACCGCTGATTATTCTAAATCTAATAATTTGTACAGTCTCGATTTATGAATTGGCGAAGGCAGACAGCAATGAAGTGCCTCTTCTTTTCTTTGTGTATGTTTTTACTGCATGTAGGTACTTTGAGTCACAGTTACACCAGATCCCTTTCTTTTATGTTTAAGAGATAGTTCTCGACCTTTATTACCATCTTATAGTGTATGTATATGTAGAAAGTTGAAACATCAATAGGTGAAAAAAAGTGGACAATTGACAACAACCTCATAAAATTTCATTTATATTATTTGCAAAGACAATTCTTTCCATTTGGAACTCCCTCAAATTACGAATTTGTCGAACACATGAAATCGTAAATATAAGAGAACGTCGTTTAAGGAAAACTTCTAGAAGAAACAATATGCATTATATGTTCTGTTTACAGGGAGTCAACAGACAGTTCCTGCCATCTTGATAAATCTGTAGATTTTGTCGTGCTGATAATGTTTTATGTTAACACTTTTTCTTTATCTAATATATTTTGACAAACAATGCAATTATCTAATTACTATGCATTGCATAGAATATCCCTGTCCCTCTAAGATCTCTTAACAACACGATTTTGAGTTTCGATAGCGTTAAGTAAATCACTTTTAAAACAATAAAGAATATAAATGATATATTGTCGTGTTGTTAGGTTGCTTATTGATGTACTCTGTACCTACAACTCCATTGCATGGTGGTGTGACTCAAACCGAAAGAGTATTTAGTTGATAAATGCATTTTTTTATTTTTTTTAATTGCAATATTATTCAAACTTAAGAACATTCTGAATATTCTGAATATTAGTGACGTCACAACTACTAATGTGGCGTGAGGAGATACAAATTGTGTTTGAAATTGTAGTGAAAATAACTATTTAAAAAAATTAGAACACATAATTAATTATTATTCAAATTAAAACAAATCCTACTTCTCTTTGGTGAAATGACACTTTGCACATTTGGATCACCCTTCTTGATTTACTTTCATCAGGAACGCTCAACCTCCAAAATTTGAAAGCCAACGAAGTATAGTGCATATGATTGAATTCGTGTTTGGCTTCAATCTTATCACCGAATTAAACTAACCATCAACAACATCAATGGGTGCCACAAGTAGTGCAATTTTGTTGGTTATGTGTTGCTAAGTATACGTTTTCTGTTTAGAGATTTATGTGATTGTTGATCTTTTCGTCTATCGTTCGTTTATCCATATATTTTTTGAATCTAAGTATCTGCGTTCAATTTATTTAACACTAAAAAAGACGTTTAAGGAATAGCTAAACACGCATAAGGTTACCTTTGACCAAGGAGGTTGACATTATATACCTATTGACTGGGTGTGTGGGTAATAGCAAGTTTGTTGTCCCTGAGGTACCAATTATTGCTCGAGGAAAAGCCGAGAGCAATAGTTAGTGCGAAGAGACAACACACTTGCTACCCTGTCATTAGATGTTTTATTATACTGAACAACATAGCCATTTAGCTAGTTTTTTTAATATACCAAATAACTAATTTACTAAAAGTGTATATATATATCATCTGAAAGAAAAGAAAAATGTCACATAACTTTACATGCACATGATAAACTATACTTTTTTATAATTCGTTTTGCATTTACAAATATTTCATTAATTTCAATCAAGACTTGAAATATTTGTAATATAATATTTGTAATATTTGCTTATAATAAATTCTAGCAAAAGTACACTAAATGCAATTCGCAGAGCGAACCCATATTATGAAAAAGGTACTCTATTTTAGATCTTTAAAAAAAATCCCGTTAAGATTTTCTTTCTCTTTTTTAATTGCTTCTTGTAAGTGAAATTACAATCAACTCAAACAAATTCCAGCGTTTACAATATGAAAGTGAGTTTGACGTTGCATTTAACATACGTAACCAAGCAGAGTAGTCAATGACATCATTATCGTCCAATGAAAAATAACCATGAAAAAGTACGGGAAAGATGATTATGAAACTATTAACCGGGGCAATAGTCTTTGAAACTATTGACTGGCAAATGGTTCTGTGGAATGAAATAGCACAACTATTTCATTCCTTTTTATATAGAAAAAAAAACATACTGAAGTATAAAAATAACTTAAAAATTCATGAAGGATCGATGATACGGAGAACGGTATGTTTCAAGTTATGTCAGTAATATGCCCCAATAACAACTGTACTTCGAAAACAGATATAGCAACAATAGTAAAATTAAATTCAGTCAGCGGACTATGCGATATAGGCTTAGCCCATTGTTGAAGGCCGTACGGTGATCTATATTTGTTAATTTCTGTGTCGTTTAGTCTCTTGTGGAGAGTTTTCTCAGTAGCAATTATACCACATCTTCTTATTTTATATGTTTATACATTTATTAAGTCTTAATTTGTTGACGACATCATCATAAAAAATACATAGTGTAGAATATCGACGTTACATCTATACTGCAAGTGAAATCATACTTTTATAATCGCGCCTATTTGGAATTTTTGGTCCTCAGTGCTCTTCAACTTCGTACTTATTTGGCTTTCTAACTATTTTGATCTGAGCGTCACTGATGAGTCTTATATATGTAGACGAAAAGCGCGTCTGGCGTATCAAATTATAAGCCTGGTACCTTTGATAAGTATTAACACCACTGGGTCGATGCCACTGCTGGTGGACGTTTCGTCCCCGAGGGTATCACCAGCGAAGCAGTCAGCACTTCGGTGTTGACATGAATATCAATTATATGGTCATTTTATTTTTAATTTACTGTTAGCAAAAGTATAAATTATTCGAAATACTAGTACCCAGGATTTTCTTATCCTAGGCAAGGATTACCTTAGCCGTCTTTGGCACAACTTTTCGGAATTGTGGGTCCTCAATGCTCTTCAACTTTATACTTCTTTGGCTCTCTAACTATTTTGATGGAGGCGTCACTGATGAGTCTTATTTAGACGAAACGCGCGTCTGGCGTATCAAATTTTAAGCCTGGTACCTTTGGTAGCTATTTCTATGAAAAAAAAATACTAGTAGCACTTAATGTTTTGATCTCTTTATAATATTGAACTCTTTTAATTAATCTTTTCAATTACAAAGTTTTATATATTAATTGTTATATGCTCAACGCCTAGTGGTATATTCACTTATTACAAAAATCAAAGTACAACACATACCATGAGATATGAGAGAAGGACAATGTAAAACAACAAAATGAAAAATACCATAAAACAACATGAGCAGGAATAGACTGTTATAATAAATACAAATGATAACAGCAATCGCCAAATATATTGAAGAGTACAACCGACCACACCAACCACCGATTCTCCTGCAAAAAAAGGAAAAAGTAATACTACAACAACCATTTTCCTGATATCCTGTCTGATAGAGGTACAAAATGTGATGGGACACGAATGCTGCATCAAACTATAGATAAAACCAGACCTCTTAAAAGGTATGTAATACCACTAGAAACACCACGCTACTTGCTCAAGTCCAAAACTAAAACTCTACTTCCTCAAGATCAAAACTTAATTCTACGTGTACTTCCAAAAGTTCAAAAGTAACACGCATTCTGAGAGTATGGCAATACATACCCCCTTACCGGATAAAAGTTCATTGTACTGGAACGAAATTTTCGAAGTCAAAGGAACATAAGTTACCGATTGAATTTTGTTCGGTTCGGATAAATTCTTGTAGAGTAAACACTACAAAAAAAAATCGAACTAGATCTATAACTTGTCATGATAAAATTATGAATAGCAAATAATACATATCAAATCAATATCTTCGAGCTTGACGAAAAGAAGTGCGGAAAACTGATTTGCCAAACGAACGGACAGACAAACGGAGTGCAAACCTAAAGTCCTCTTCTGGTTTGTCGGTAGGGAACTAAAAGTAAATGTCGTACTGCATGAGTCATTTAAAAATTAGCAAAAGACAATCTTGCTAAATAAATAAACTGACATAGTTGTTAGAAATGTTCATCTAAGTCATAACGGCGGCGATAGAAAATATTTTTTAAGAACATCATTGTTCCTTGTTGAGTGTTTTCCTGTATACATGCTGCATATAAAAAGAATGTTAGCCGCACTCCAACACAAAATAAAAAAGACCGATGATAAATAAATGCAACCACTAAAACGTTTGAACTGTGTATTTTTGACTTCTAAATATCGAAAACATAGGCGTCACCATTAGAATAATTTGTAACAAGTAGCGTAGATGACGATTTGTCTATACTTATTGTATGTGGACTTTCAATTCCATTTTCATTCGACAAAATTGTTTTACTTGTTTTCCCGTCTTCGGATAAAACTATAATCCGGTCATTTCCCCTGCATGCAACAAATATACATCCATGTTTGTCAACTGCTATCCCAAATGGTTCGCGAATGTTTTCATGTTGATGTGTCCATAATAAAATCCCATTATTTGAGTAGCAAGATATGAGATTATCCTTCCAATCTGTACATAGCATATTATTTTTATACAGTGCTGTACAAATTGTAAACATTCCTGGTACACTTACCGCTGATAAAATATTACCGTCGAGATCCAATGTAAGGAGTTTAATAACTTCATTCCCAACTAAGTTCACTACCAATATTTCCCCATTGCTGTCGATGCCATAACAGTCATCTGTTACTTTGATAGTCTTAGTAATATTATCCTGTGATATGTCAATCAAAAAAATTGTCTGTTCGAAGTGAATCGTAACAGCTATTAAATTGCCTTTGATGTAACAAATGTCACTTGGCTCGCCTTCCAAACATATTACAATCTTAATGAAATCCCCGTCTTTGGAAAACAAAAGCAAACGTTGGCTAGCTGCATCTAGAATAAGAATTCTACCATCAGGTAAAACTTGACTACCATCTATTTCTATATCCTTAGAACTTATCGGAATTTTAAATGTTGTTTTCAGTTTCGGTTGAATACTATCAATTGTCAATAAAGTTGGAGCTGACAGCTGAACTTGATACTCGCCAGAAGTTTTTAGCTTCAAAGGACACGGCGGCGAATGTTGAACTGCAGTGCTGAATGTCTTAATGATATTAGTAAGACACTTTAAATGGGAAGGCAGTCTGACCTCAATACGAATGTCATCCAATTGAAACTTTCGTTGCAAATCATGAAGATATCTAACTTCTGTTGATATAGATTTCTCCAAAAACTGCAAACCTACGTAAATTTGTAGGTCTGTCGCATACATTGTCACTCGTGTGAGGTCATTTTGCAAATTTTGAATATCTTTCTTTTTAATCTCAATTTCAGTGTTAAGTTGATCAAATTTTAGTTTCATCTTATTGATTTCCAGAGATAAATCCTCAACTAGTTCCTTTTCTATTTCGTCTAACTGCGTATTTATTGAGCCACGCAGATTTTTCATTTTTTTAACGAACTCTGTTTTGTTTTCGTGAAGGGTGATTATTCTAAAATTTAAATATTTAACTACTGTTTCAAAGTTTTCAAGTAAAATATTAAAATCCTTGTCCAAATTTGAAACTTTAGCGGAAGTTTTGATATCCCGTAAAACGTCAACTAATGGGTCTAAATCCCTGCAATCTTTATGGTTATCTTTTATGCACTTTACACAGCACGGGTCGCCGTGGAATTTACAATAAAAGTCGTACTTTTCATCATGCTTTTCACAACGACTTTTTATATCAACAATAAACGAAGGCAGTTTCTTGTAGTCATCCAGGGCTATATTTTGGTGTCTTTTTGAAGCTTTACTTCTGCTGTGATGGCTTTCACAGGCTTTACAAAGAAAAGTCTCACAATCTGCACACCAAACAACTGCAACATTTGACACATCTTCCTCTTCACAAAGATGACAAATATGGTTAGCAGATGCCATAATCATAAGATTTGACCTACAATAAATAAATTTAAGAATGAAAATACTAATGGAGAAATAAGTAAGGTATGTCGTTTACCACCTGAGATATATATTTGTTTTACATATTTAAATTAGCAAATTATTTTTTATAGTAAAATCTTAATCTGTTCAACACACATTGTCTTTTGTTCATATCAAATAGACGAGATTTGTGAAATATATCTACAGTTGCTATGTCATATTTTTAACATAATTTTAATTTAATTTGTTTTTCGTTTTTGTAAAGAAGTTTGGAATCATATGATAATGAAATTCAGAATAAATGAACAATTTACAATTTAAAAAAAATCATACATTGATAATACCGAGGATCAAATATGATTGATAGTCCTTTCTCTAAGAAATTTATATGAAGTCTGCAAAATTGTTTGTGTCCAAATTAATTGATAATTTAAAGTTTTGCTTATTTTAATTTCAATGTATTTCTGTTAGTTTTCTAACTGATTAGCCAAGTGTGAGTATGGTTTTGGAAGTATTTTCAGGGATAACACATTTTGAAAGTAAAAAGCAAATTTCATATAAAAACATGCGTGCTTACGTAGTTTGTGGAAATGTCTTTATTGGAGTTATACAATCTGAGTAAAATTCAGATTATCATGACTTGCTTACCTAATGTATATTTCAATAAGACTATAAAATGATACCAAATTCAGAATAATTTCTTAAGTAAATTGTGAAATATGGTTCTGGACAATTAATATATTATCTTTTTTGTTTGTAGTGCCTGAACTATCAGTTTTTTTCTGATCTTTAATTGCAAAGACTATTTGTTGGAGTTCTGATTTTCTTCGTCTGGTCATTATTTCATGAACATATTGATAGTCTGGTGTTACATATATTTCTGGTTACTTAATGTCATTCAAGTGACTTCTCATGTCCTAATTAGACCAAACTAAAGTAAAAACGTATAATTTTCGGGGGGAACATTATTGATAATAAAGGTAGATAACAGAGATCAACACAGGAACTATCAAAGACAGCGCTGAAAATTCTCATTTAAAAGTTATTTAAGACAGACAGCTAGATACAATAAACATACTACGTATACACAAGCCAGAGTCTGAGCTTGATTTGCTATATGATATAAAAACTAAACTGACGACAAGGTCATTTATTCAAAATCATAAAATGCAAAAAATACATTTTGCAAATAAAACATTTGACATAAAAATTCATATTTAATATGAAATAATAATACATAATTACTACGAAATTACATCAACTAATATCATGTCAATTGAATAAATGACAAAGAATAGCAAAGGTGGGGAGAAAAACCTGCTCCATAAATAAACATATATACATATCTACTTCAAAAGATAAAATAAAGGGCGGTATGTGGGTGGGAATTTTGAACAAATTGTTTGATAAGAATCACAAGTTAACACATCAAATACTGATGATAAAAGGAAGTGACCACAATGCACTTACACGTGAACTCGTGCTGACCCGCAATGCCATTGACCAATAAGAAAGATGATATCCGGTCATGCATTGGATATAAAAGAAATTTCTCTGCACGTGAAAACAAGTTATCTAATTTCAACAATTTATCGTTTAATTAAGTAGGACACTCTGACCCTTTGACCAGACTAGAGACATTATACATTTACAGTAATAATAGCTCACTCTTTTATTTAAGTCGGTTAGTAATAACCAATTAAACAGAATTATCTTCTCTGCTGTCTTAAATTATTTTATTCCGCTTAATTTTCAATTAGCAAATAAAACTGGTTTTAAGACAGACAGCTAGATACCATAAACATACTACGTATACACAAGCCAGAGTCTGAGCTTGATTTGCTATATGATATAAAAACTAAACTGACGAAAAAAGGTCATTTATTCAAAATCATAAAATGCAAAAAATACATTTTGCAAATAAAACATTTGACATAAAAATTCATATTTAATATGAAATAATAATACATAATGACTACGAAATTACATCAACTAATATCATGTCAATTGAATAAATGACAAAGAATAGCAAAGGTGGGGAGAAAAACTGCCACAAATCCACTCTTTGGCTGAAAGAGTGGATGTGAAATCCACTCTAAGGCTAAAAGAGTGGATCCCCCACCCGAGGACTCTGGCGACGTGAATACAATTATATTATGTAAAACGTTTCCACATTTAGCAAAAAAATTAAAAGTTCCTATTTTCATATACCAAGATATTACTCTAAAATTATCTTTTACTGGTGAAAAGGATTAAAGGTGTAAATCTTATTCCGACCAGTATCACAGCAATTAAATTACAATAGAATCGCAGTTACAATGTAAGTATGATTCAGAATTCATATTTCGTCTTACATCCAGACATTACAGACATTTAAATATAGAATCCTTTATATATTTTAGTACAGACAATTAGTACTTTGATTAACCGAAACTATATTCTTAATTTTAAAAATTCAAACAAAACTAAAGTATATTTTTACAAAGCCCTGGATCCTTCCTAAATACGAAGTTTTATATCTGACTATTTCTGTAAGGGATCATGAGCAAAGGATTCCCAAACTACACTTGACATTTTTCAATCGAAAATGTATAAATAGAAGAAAAAAAAGAAGATGTGGTATGATGCCAATGAGACAGTTCACCACAAGAGACCAAAATGACACGGAAATTAACGACTATAGGTCATCGCACAGCCTTTAACAATGAGCAAAGCTTATATTGCATAGTCAGCTATTAAAGACCCCAAAATTACCATGTAAAACAATTCAAACAAGAAAACTAACGGCCGTATTTACATAAAAAAAAATAAAAAAATAAAATGAACAAAAAACTTAAGTGTAACACATAAGCAAACGACAACCATTGAACTACAGGCTCCTAACTTGGGAAAGGCACATACATACATAATATGACGGGGTGAATTCCATGGGGTAAACATTTTCAAATTGAAATTAGTAAATAAGTATTTACTGTAAACCTTTTTTAACTCTCAGTTATTTTTGTTGTGATCCGAATTGATATGAGACTATAGAAATAATTTTCGTAACTCATGATACGGTTCAAAGAAAAGTTTTAGTCACAATTATTAATATACAGCTTTTTAGAAATTTAGTGACTGGTGAACATCACCATTCAATATTAATAGTAATAATTTATATCAATAACATCACTATAAAAAAGGAGGAATACACCAAACTTACTTCAACCTAACATAAAATAAATTCATTCCTTCCTGGCATGCGACAGAACTTATTTTAACAAACTGTCATTCCAATGCAATACATAAAAAAGGTTTATATTGTATAGTAGTAAATAAAGTTGTAAAATGAATAATAAAAAATTCCAGCTTTAAGTGATGTTTTATATAATTTTTTGTACCTTAATTGCGATAAAAGTAAAAAAGATGTAAGTTTTAACCGAGTAAATATTTATAGCTTTTGACACATACTATTAACATTTAACCAAAAGAAAAAAGAAAATTAGTTAATAAACAGTTTAGTTAAATATAAAAACTTTGGTTTGTGATGGATTTATCTCTAAAGACCATAGCATTTAGACAACATTGGAATGAACCATTAAGTCGTTTTATATATATAATTTGAATAATTAGTATGAATAAGCACGGCAACATTTACATGAATTACGAATTATTCATGTATGCATACAGGAAGTTAAACCGAGCCTACCGAATGATCCCATTGACATTCGAACAAGGTGTAAAGAAAGCATGAGGAGGGCGCCAATAAAGACATATATTGTATGAAATAAAGATCACAAACGTTTTAGCAGGCTATACTGACCCAAAACAAGATACATTGAAATTATGTGAAATAAAGATAAAAACCGTTTTGGCAGGCAATGCTGACCCAAAACAAGACAGTTGTAATTATATGAAATAAAAAAATCATAAAACGTTTTGGCAGGCAATTCTGGCCCAAAACAAGACAGATGTAATTATAAGAAATAAAGATCATAAAACGTTTTGGCAGGCAATGCTGGCCCAAAACAAGACAGTTGTAATTATAAGGAAAAAAAAATCATAAAATGTTTTGGCAAGCAATGCTGACCCAAAACAAGACTGTTGTAATTATATGAAATAAAAATAATAAACGTTTTGGCAGGCAATGTTGGCCCAAAACAAGGCAGATGTAATTATAAGAAATAAAGATCATAAAACGTTTTGGCAGGCAATGCTGGCCCAAAACAAGACAGTTGTAATTATAAGAAATAAATATCATAAAATGTTTTGGCAAGCAATGCTGACCCAAAACAAGACAGTTGTAATTATATGAAATAAAGATAATAAACGTTTTGGCAGGCAATGCTGACCCAAAACAAGACAGTTGTGATGGTTTGAAATAAAGATCATAATGTTTTGTCAGGTAATACTGACCCGCAACAGCTGAAGTAAGTTCTGATACTAAATTTATTCTTTTTAGCTGTTAAATTCTATAAACGTATTTGACTTCAATCCTTGAATCACGGACACTATTAGGACCATTTCATCCATGAACTGCGGCAGAAGTCTTTATTTGTTTTATTTTCCTTCCTCCAAAACTAAGTGCTGTATTTAATAACGAGAGTCCTGGACAATTAACGACATAGTCAACTTTAAAGAGATGATGGAATAACATTAGGTGCTTTGAGCTTTCATCGTAACTAGGGTCCAGTTGTGTATCAAAATGCTGATTGAAGTCGTATTTTGTAAATTTGTATTTATAAAACAGTCAATTAGGCTTTGGTTAGTCAATGTTGATACGACTCGCACTTCTGGATCAAAATTCTAATCACGAAATAGGTATGTGTCCTTAATGTCAGTGAAACAGCAACCCATCAATATTCGTATGTTCGTATTATCGGACTTATGGCATACCGCTTGCAAAAGAAAGTATATGGAAGTTGTTGATATCACGCTTTATTGCACACGTCCTTAAATGGAGAAAGTTCTTTCGTAGATGAATGCCATTCTTAGCGCTCTTCGTCCATAGTCAAGGCATGAAATAAACAAACAAAAAAAGAATATAAAATAATGGATAAAAATTAAATTCTCATTAAAAACAAACTTGGTCTTACTCAAGGACCACAAACATAACGCATGTTAAGGAATAATATGCGATAATTAAATTATCAAAGTTTCTCTTCTTTAATAATCAACCATTATACAGAAAAGATGTTTTATCATGTATTAAATGAAGAGTATGAACTTTAAAATATCATCAGTTTATAAGTATCGGCATAAAAATGATCAATTACGTTCATCGCAACCCAAACTATATCATTTACATGAATTATACTAGTAAAGATAAATAAAATAATACAATAAAAACATGTATTACAAACTGAAAAACATGTAAATCTGACTACATGTATCAAAATACTGGCAATTTTGTATGAAGTTAAAGAATTGATTACAAAATTAATTTATTCCAAACCAATCACCATGACGAAAAAATAATTAAATGTAGTTTAGCATGAGTTTCATGGCGAAGCATAAAACAATACAGAGATCATAGACCAAGCTACTACGACCTCTGCAAAAATATAACATGCGTTTCATGACGAAGCATAAAACAAAACCCACTACAAATTAACTTTACAAAAGCAAATACACAGAGGTCATAGACCAAGCTACTACGACCTCTGAAAAAGTAGCATGAGTTTCATGACGAAGCATAAAACAATACAGAGATCATAGACCAAGCTACTACGACCTCTGTAAAACCGAAGCAGCATGAGTTTCATGACGAAGCATAAAACAATACCCACTACATACTACAATATTTGCAAAAGTAAATACACAGAGGTCATAGACCAAGCTACCACAACCTCTGAGAAAAATAATACACAGAGGACATAAGTACAAGCAACCACGCCCTCTGCGAAAATTTAAATATCGTCCACATTACCCAAAACAGGCAAAGACAGGTAAATTGGTTCGTAATAAATAAGCATTGGGTTGCGATAAACATATAGGTAAGAGACATATCCTTTTTATACCGATCACATAAAGCAAACAAGGTACACTTGCATAAATTAAAATACTAACAATTATAGCAGTTAGGCTAACTTGCAAAATTATGATAAGCTCAAACCAAACTGCCGTGACGAGATTTACGAAAGTAGCATGAGTTTCGTGACATAGCATAAAACAATGAACTCTGCATAAAACGTAATGAAAAAGCACATAGTACACAGAGTTCATAAGTACAAGCAGTCAAGCTCACTGCACCAATTGAAATAACTCCAACCTTACCCAAACAAGTAAGTCAAATGGGTTTGTAACACAATAGCTTAGCATTAATACTTAAACTGTATTGCTCTTTCATATAAGAGTACTTAAAATGTATGAAACCGTTAATAACATCATATAAATTATAAGTGTATAACTTTGCATTCTATCATGTATGGTATTATTATCGTTATGCAATAATCAAATTTTTAATTGTAGTAAAATCTAAACGAATCATGTATCTTACACATACATAAGGCGGATGTACGTTCTGCAAATATTATGATGCTGTAAAGGATGCAGTAACTTGTAAAATTACAATCAGGTTAATCATCAGATAAATGGTAAATAATTACATTTTGATCGCAAACGCATAGTGTCGCCACCCACATGAAAATCAAATTGACCCAATATCTCTTTGACAAAGAAATGAATTTGACCAAATGCTCATGTTTGGCATAAATCTAAATAGTGAGTTTTATCCGAATGAAAGGATGGTTAAAAAAAATAACTCTACGTTTGTTCAAAATGTAAGCATAGAATATAAAAGTATAGTTCGATTTTACCTGAAATAGCTAAAATGAAATCACTCCGGTCCAAAATTAATCCACATATAATTTTGAACAAATTGTTTGATAAGAATCACAAGTTAACACATCAAATACTGATGATAAAAGGAAGTGACCACAATGCACTTACACGTGAACTCGTGCTGACCCGCAATGCCATTGACCAATAAGAAAGATGATATCCGGTCATGCATTGGACATAAAAGAAATTTCTCTGCACGTGAAAACAAGTTATCTAATTTCAACAATTTATCGTTTAATTAAGTAGGACACTCTGACCCTTTGACCAGACTAGAGACATTATACATTTACAGTAATAATAGCTCACTCTTTTATTTAAGTCGGTTAGTAATAACCAATTAAACAGAATTATCTTCTCTGCTGTCTTAAATTATTTTATTCCGCTTAATTTTCAATTAGCAAATAAAACTGGTTATATGTCTAATTATTTTTATCATGCCAATTTTGACTTACCATGAAAATTAGATGATTCAAAACGATTATTTTACATAACAGTAAAATTTGTTTTATGAAGAATATTAGCCACAGATACAGTTATATACTAACTTATAGTTATCATCCTTGACAGATATATTCAGCTTTAAAATTAATGATTGATGGATGTTTGTTTCACGCTAGATCAGCATTTTAAAAAAGCTATATCTCGATGAACAGTTTTGAGAAAGTGCATCATACATTTTTGCAAAAACTATGAATAAAAAAAAAACATTTAATAAAGCTGCCAAGACTGAGCTATGACAATTTCTACTTGACTCCATCTTAAAGATTCAAGTTTTATTATTTGTTGTAGAATTAATTGTAAAATAAACCTTCTGATTAACGGTTATTTTAAAGTAAATACTTCTATGTTTGAGGATGGAATATATACTTAAAATAGAGAAAGGAAATGGTGAATATGTCAAAGCGACAACCACCCGACCATAGAGCAAACAACCGCCGAAGGCAACCAATGGGTCTTCAATGTAGCGAGAATTCCCGCACCCGTAGGTGTCCTTCAGCTGGCCCCTAAAATATGCATAATAGTACAGTGATAATGGACGTCATACTAAACTCCGAATTATACACAAGAAACTAAAATTTAAAATCATACAAGACTAACAAAGGCCAGAGGCTCCTGACTTGGGACAGGCGCAAAATTGCGGCGGGGTTAAACATGTTTATGAGATCTCAACCCTCCCCCTATACCTCTAGCCAATGTAGAAAAGTAAAACAATAACAATACGCACATTAAAATTCAGTTCAAGAGAAGTCCGAGTCTGATGTCAAAAGATGTAACAAAAGAAAATAAATAAAATGACAATAATACATAAATAACAACAGACTACTAGCAGTTAACTGACATGCCAGCTCCAGACCTCAATTAAACTGATTGAAAGATTATGTCTTCATCATATGAATATCAGGTACAATCCCTCCCGTTAGGGGTTTAGTATCATACTATCATAAAATATATGAGAAGAACATAACCCGTGTCATGCCAACAACTGTTATATACTTTCGCAAAGCACACAATTTTATATTGATGAAAAAGAATATATTGATTTTGATAATCCAATAAAAAAAATCAGTTAAAAAGACAATAAAACATTTTTTAAAAGACAGGTATGAAAGAATTACTGTAGAATAATTTATAAATTAAGATAACAGTTCAAAACCTTTGTAGTAAACTTAAAAAAATAATTTAAATGGACGTCTACTTGCGCAATCTAAAAAAAAATTAACAAAATTTCGTATAAGTGACCATAACTTTGAAATTGATAGTTATCAAAGGTACCAGGATTATAATTTAGTACGCCAGACGCACGTTTCGTCTACATAAGACTCATCAGTGACGCTCATATCAAAATATTTATAAAGCCAAACAATTACAAAGTTGAAGAGCATTGAGGATCCAAAATTCCAAAAAGTTGTGCCAAATACATCTAAGGTAATCTATGCCTGGGATAAGAAAATCCTTGGTTTTTCGAAAAATTCAAAGTTTTGTAAACAGGAAAATTTATAAAAATGACCAATTTATTGATATTCATGTAAACACCGAAGTGTTGACTACTGGGTTGGTGAAACCCTCGGGGACGAAACATCCACCAGCAGTGTCATCGACCAAGTGGTGTAAATAGTTAGAGTCAAATGCTATGATTTACTTAGAAATTCGTCTCATGAATTTATAAGGTAGAGGGTTCAATAGTACTAATAGAAAATTAGAGAAAAAAAAACCACAAACGACTTTATTGGATATACATATTATACACTTAATTAAATAGCTTAAGGATATTCGCCCCTCGGTTGAAAAACAACTATATTATTAAAAGACTGTTTTGAAATGATAATTTATAAATAATGGAACCGACAAAGTAGTAAAATATTTACATGTGCGTGTCCTTGTTTTTTTTAGTATATATATAATAAGCTATAGAAAATTTGGCGTGAAACAGATTCTTTCTAGATATTTTTTATATATTAAACATTTGTATCTTTTTTCTTTCAAAAACTATGAAACAATATGGTTTTATAAGATTAAAAAAAAGATTTTTTAAACAATATCCAATACAATTTTGAAAAATGTAGGGATTCATGGGCAAAATTTGTATTGGCACTACACGGATAAAACTAGTGGATTATGAATATTAGACAAAAAAAAAGAAACAAAAAAAAGAAACAAACATCCTTAATTACAATGCATTTGTGGTTGTCGGTTCACATAGGATTATCTTCCATTTTCCTAAACAAAATTCAATAAAAAGTATATTAATTATATCGCTGGTGTATTTTTCTACTTAATGAGTTTAGGCAACCTTCTTAAAAAAAGTAACAAAACAATTAATGATAACCCTTGACCTAAAAAAAATAAAATAATTTGACATCAAATTAAATTAAAATTATAGAAAGCATACAGAAATGCTTATTTTCACTGATTTCAACTCTGGGTTGATAGTTGTCTCAGGTGCAATTATACCACATTTATTTATTTTAATAGAGAAAGGTTCCATCCAGAATGATCTATACTCAGTGTACTTCATTGGTGTCAGGTATTCCACTGACTACCACCGTATACAATCATCACAATTATTACAACACACATTTATTGTGTTTATGATTCTTTTGACTACAAAGTTACTCTTGTCAGAGGGTCGCCATTAAATTTTTGTAGGCAAATATGGTCGTGTTTGCACCATAGAGTTTATTCTAAGTAAAGACTTTGTTCATGAGAAAAGTTTGCATGAATTGCTGGGCCTCGATGTATACAATTAAGATGCATTTGGAGTTTCCAAAGAAAGCAAAACTGTTCATGGAGTTAATTGTGAAATATCTACAGGAGGAAAACAAATAAAACACAGTACGAGAAATGCTTGAGATTTTCCCTTTAGGTAATACTTTTTATGTATTATCTTTATTGAAAAGAGGGAAAATAGATATCTGTCTGCTTTAAGGGTTGAAACAATAAATCACAAAATCTAAGCAAGTTTGTATTTCCTGAAATAATAAGTGCATAAGTTTTTGAATCTGTGCTAGTATATGCTATTTAGTAATTCCTACATATTTTTCACATATTCAGTATAAAATGAGATGTTAGTTGTACGTCGATTAAACAACAACCCAACCATTGCCATCAGTTAACAGTCTACAACATCACACAAGTGCCTATATATGGTCGTAAGATGGTAAGATTTTTTGTAGGAGACCCACACTTGTTGAATTTAAAAATCTTCATTTTACCTTACACCGTTTTCATTGGTTTCTTTATTAAATCTATCTGGGGTTTATATGCTTAATTCATATTTAAAGCTTTTTTATAAAATTTAACCAAATTAGGTTACAATAATAACGCCATTATAGTTTATTATACATATTCATTCGAATAGTTATTTGAGTGGAAAAATTACAATTCCTCTTATTTTGATAATCTATTGTTTAAGATTACAGATATGTTGACATTCTAATTTATTCAAGTCAAGGCGATATATTGGAAGGTTTGAGCATTTTGGCTAAATCTTTGTGAGTCATGACTCCACACTTCTTCACACAAGTTATGACAGAATTTTTTTCTACAGGTAAATATACATATGCGTCATACATGTACATGCATCTGCACGCAACCAATAACAAAATTAGATAATTTGTAAATTTTTCAAAAGCATATACCATTTGAACAAAAGACATTGTAAATAATTACAAGAAGGAAAATACATACCTTATAGGTTAAAAATCGCTCTTGTTATCAGCAAGTATAAAAAAATCAAGGTCACAGGAAATCAGGTATGTTGTACTTACAACCAAATAAAAGTTAAATGTCTAAATTTATGACATGTGAGCAAATAAAAATATGAACACATATTTTATCCCCTAAATACATATTGAACTTTCTCCAAGCTATGAGTCGTTCAAAATTGCCTAAATTTGGTTGATTGTACATGAAAAAATACATCTGTGTGCACAAATAAATTATAAATTATGAGAAGATAGGTTTAATTATGTTTTAAGAAAATAAAAAAAAAAATGGTGTCACCGAACTTGTTTTCTTGCTACAAGTAAAAATTAAAAAATAACTTATTAGTCCAGTATACTATTTCTACTTAAAGAGTTATCTCCCCTTACATGGATCACTTGAAAAATTATTCTAAAAAGCAAAAAAAATTATAATTGTTTAAATGTTTTGGAGAATACAATAAATAATCAAGTTTTCTTTATATAGATAAACAGTCTAACCATTCAATTGCAGATCTGTCTCCAAATTTGCCGATTTGGGCAAATAACTAGACCGATATTGTACTGCAATTGTACAATCCAAGATGGCGATATACCATGCATCAACCTTAGCACAGAAGATACTCAAATATATTATGCAGGCAGTTTTGACTTAAAGTTTGTGTATAAACTGCAACACCTTATACAGGAGTAATTACCAATGATGGTTTTTATTTGAAGAAAAGTCAAATAATTAAAATAAAAGAGAGGCAAAAGATACCAAAGTGACATTTAAACTCATAAGTCGAAAATAAACTGACAACGTCATGGCCCAAAAAAGAAAAAAAGACCAACAGACAAACAACAATACACATAATACAACAGCACCACGAACCCCATGCAGCAAAACTTAGGTGCTCCGGTGGGGTAAGCAGATCCTGTTCCACATGTGGCACCCGTCATGTTGCTCATGGTAGTACAAACCAGGAAATAATTTTAATTCGGTAGGTCACACTCGAGAAAGGGGGCTCGATCGTAGTTACTACATTAGGAATATATCCGCTATCATCTGTGAAACGGATATTCCATAACGGTAAACCGACTCGTGATGGCATCCGCAAAAAATAACGAAAGGATGATTTCAACTTCATCACTTAGAAACTTTGATTTAATAGCTTCCTTGTGAGCAGCAACCTTCTTCCAAGGAAATAATGATAGCAAATACAAGCACTGGAATATTGTATCAACTGGGAGAATTATTTTCCGTATGCAGGCGCTGCTGGAATGTTGCTACTTAGAAATGGAAAGTTCACAATTGGAAAGCTGAAATCATCTCTTTTGTCGTAAAGTTTTGTTTTGAACCGCCCCTCATTGTCAATTTCTAGATGTAAGTCAAGATATGAAGCCGACTTAGCTGTATCTGTAGTATCCTTTATCTCCAATTCGAAGGGATAGATGCGTTCCACATATTCACCAAATTTTGAATTGTTTAGTGAAAGGACGTCATCTATATAGCGGAAAGTAGAGTTAAAGGATATTGCTAACTTCTTATCTTTCTTCCTAAGAAGTTCCTGCATGAAGTCAGCCTCATAATAATAAAGAAACAAGTCGGCAAGTAGAGGGGCACAGTTTGTTCCCATTGGGATGCCGACAGTCTGTTGAAAAACATGTCTAAATTTTATCATCGGTATAAAGACATCATTCGTAAATATAGCTCAACATGCAGACTTCTAATACGTTCAGGTATTTCACATCCAATTTTTTATGGAAATATTCTTTATAAAGCACAAAGGTGTCAGTATTCACCTCAGAAACTTACAAAACCTTTGAATAGACTTATTAAGAAGAGATACAATTACGATACTGTTGTCAAGTCATTAAAGATTGCATATTTTGGCGTTAATATTGAGTCACTGATAAGGTCTTTGCATCGGAACTAAACACATTTATTCTAAAAACAGTTGTTGGCATGACACGGGTTATGTTCTTCTCATATATGTTATGATGGTATGATACTAAACCCCTAACGGGAAGGATTGTGCCTGATGTTCATATGATGAAATCATAATCTTTCAGTCAGTTTAATTGAAGTCTGGAGCTGGCATGTCAGTTAACTGCTAGTAGTCTGTTGTTATTTATGTATTATTGTTATTTTGTTTATTTTCTTTGGTTACATCTTCTGACATCAGAGTCGAACTTCTCTTGAACTGAATTTTAATGTGCGTATTGTTATGCGTTTACTTTTTTTACATTGGTTAGAGGTATAGGGTGAGGGTTGAGATCTCACAAACATGTTTAACCCCGCCGCATTGTTGCGCCTGTCCCAAGTCAGGAGCCTCTGGCCTTTGTTAGTCTTGTATTTTTTAAATTTTAGTTTCTAATTTTGAAATTAGTATGGCGTTCATTATCACTGGACTAGTATATATTTGTTTAGGGGACAGCTGAAGGACGCCTCCGGGTGCGGGAATTTCTCGCTACATTGAAGACCTGTTGGTGACCTTCTGCTGTTGTTTTTTATTTGGTCGGGTTGTTGTCTCTTTGACACATTCCCCATTTCCATTCTCAATTTTATATTAAAGTAAAGCTTGAAAACTTTTATTTGAATTTTACAATGTTGTATACAATTTTTTAAAATTTTTATTCGCAATATTACAGTTTCTACAAATCCAATACTAGTATGTTGGTTTTGGGAGCATGTTTGAGCCTCCGACGAATCTTGGTGAAACCATGCAGCCATCACAAACAAGTGATGCAGCAAGATGCACGACTGTATTTCTTACTGTACCGTTGAATTCCATTCTGTACTTTACTTCCATCATATTATTTATGTGTTGAATTTGATATTTTGATATTTTTGAATGAGGATAATTAACTTATTATGAAATATTAAAAAAAAAAGAACCGAAATTTAAATTAGCAGGAATTATAACACTTACAATTATCCAATTTTAACGCAAAAAAACGTAATTTTCAAGATAACATTTTGTGCGCAAAAGATCGGAGTTTCGTTTCTTTCATATACGGTATTTTTCTCCGACTTCACATGAGGTTTGCTATTATTATAGTTATTCGCTCGTTACAGCAAAATCAATATCACTGAAACCGTAAATGCGTAATCCGGAAAATGTAATTTTTGAAAACGGTCTGAAAAATGTCCAAGCTTATGCAAGGTAAGCATATTTCGGGTTTGCGCATTTATACCGTGAAATCTAAAAAGCTGGCAGGAAAAATATTTATTATATTTTGAAAGTTTTTTTACTTCCTTCCTGGTTCATGATATTTTTGCCGGAAACCATGCGTATAGTTTCTATTGCAATGACTTCAAAACGTATAACCATCTTGAGTATTTTCTTTAGAACTGAGGTTTTAACCATCTGTCTTAAAATAAGCATAGTTAGATCATAGAAAATAAAACATAATAAAACTAAAAAAAAGAACATGAACACATCAGTTATAATCCTAGTACTTTGAAAACCATTATACATAAGCTGTTACTGCGAAGATACTGGGTATTTAGTTAATTACAATTTCATGTAATTACAGGTAGTTTTGTTCTCACTTTGGTGATTAAATAGGTGTCAACAGTGCATGTGCCAGTTGTTAGTTTAAATCAAGGTGATTAAAGGGTGTCTTCTTCGAATGCCAACATTTTATATGTGACCTATACCTTGAATGCCAACAAAATATTTCAATAGATGTTTATATAATAACAAAAGGTGTTTTTAGAACTATCTAAATGTTTTATAAGTTTAAAATAATCAGTGAACTTGATAGAATTGCAACTGTTTATTATTGTTTGATAAGAAAAATGGAAGACTTTAAGGTTTTATTAGAAATATTAAAGAAAGGAGTAGGTCCGGTAAGGACCGATTTTGGCCTCAAATTTCAGTTTCGTCTGACGAAAGATTTTAACCACTTTTTAAACACTTAAGTGTCTATTTCATATGATTCAATTATTTTATGTGCAAGATTTTAACTTATTTGGTCATTAAAAACGACCCGATTCAAGCTCAACTATGAAAAATCTACCAAATATGCGAAAAAATGACATTTTTCAGATGGTTTTTGTCAAAAACGAAAGTGGCCGCATCCGTGTTCATCCTCAATCTTTACATATGTTATGTATTATCATCAAATACAACTTCCATTTCAATATTTTGGATGAACACGAATGCGGCCACTTTCATTTCACCCGGAAACCGTCTAAAATTTAACTAAAATGCTGGAATTTTGAGGATTTCAGTAATTTAGCACGACTTCATGGTGCAAGTTCCCAATATATATGCATTTTATTGTCAAAAACAGCCCATATTTGTGTAGCAGAACCATTTTACTATCCAATAAGTAAGTAATTTTACATTTTAACAATTTTGTAAAACTGCTATATTTTGGGGCCAAAAAAAGGTCTTACTGGACCTACTCCTTTAAGTTAAATACAAAAATAAAAAACTAGAGGCTCTAAAGAGCCTGTGTCGCTCACCTTGGTCTATGTGCATATTAAACAAAGAACAGAAATGGATTCATGACAAAATTGTATTTTGGTGATGGTGATGTGTTTGAAGTTCTTACTTTACTGAACGATTTTGCTTCTTACAATTATATCTATAATGAACTTTGCCCATTAGTAACAGAGAACTATATTTGGTAAAAATTTACATAAATTTACCAAATTAATGAAAATTGTTAAACATTGACTATAAAGGGCTTAAGGGGTCAATTGACCATTTAGGTCATGTTGACTTATTTGTAGATCTTACTTTGGTGAACATTATTGCTGTTTACAGTTTATCGCTATCTATAATAGTATTCAAGATAACCAAAATCGGCAAAATTTCTTTACAAATTACCAATTGGAGGGCAACAACCCAACAACCAGTTGTCCAATTCATCTGAAAAATTCAGGGCAGATAGATATTGACTTGATTAACAATTTAACTTCTTGTCAGATTTGCTCTAAATGCTTTGGTTTTTGAGTTATAAGCCAAAAACTGCATTTTACCCCTATGTTCTATTTTTAGCCGTGGCGGTCTTCTTGGTTGATTGACCGGGTCACGCCACACATTTTTTTTAAACTAGATACCCCAAAGATGATTATGGCTAAGTTTGGATTAATTTGGCTCAGTAGTTTCAGAGGAGAAGATTTTTGTAAAAGATAACTAAGATTTACGAAAAATGGTTAAAAATTGACTATAAAGGGCAATAACTCCTAAAGGGGTCAATTGACCATTTCGGTCACTTGACTTATTTGTAAATCTTACTTTGCTGAACATTATTGCTGTTTACAGTTTATCTCTATCTATAATAATATTCAAGATAATAACCAAAAACAGCAAAATTTCCTTAAAATTACCAATTCAAGGGCAGCAACCCAACAACGGGTTGTCCGATTGATCTGAAAATTTCAGGGCAGATAGATCTTGACCTGATGAACAATTTTAATCCCATGTCAGATTTCCTCAAAATGCTTTGGTTTTTAAGTTACAAGCCAAAAACTGCATTTTACCCCTATGTTCTATTTTTAGCCGTGGCGGCCATCTTGGTTGGTTGACCGGGTCACGCCACACATTTTTTAAACAAGATACCCTAATGATGATTGTGGTTAAGTTTGGTTTGATTTGGCCCAGTAGTTTCAGAGGAGAAGATTTTTTGAAAGCTAACGCCGGACGACGACGACGGACGACGGACGACGGACGCCGGACGCAAAGTGATGAGAAAAGCTCGCTTGGCCCTTTGGGCCAGGTGAGCTAAAAACGGCAAAATTTCCTTAAAAGAACCAATTCAGGGCAGCAACCTAACAACAGGTTGTCCAATCCATCTGAAAATTTCAGGGCAGATAGATCTTGACCTGATTAAAATTTTTACTTCATGTCAGATTTGCTCTAAATGCTTTGGTTTTTGAGTTATAAGCGAAAAACTGCATTTTCCCCCTATGTTCTATTTTTAGCCATGGCGGCCATCTTGGTTGGTGTGCCAGGTCACCGGACACATTTTTTAAACTAGATACTCCAATGATGATTGTGGCCAAGTTTAGTTTAATTTGGCCCAGTAGTTTCAGAGGAGAAGATTTTTGTAAAAGTTAACAACGGCGACGGACGACGACGGACGACGGACGCAAAGTGATGGGAAAGCTGGAAACGTTACAAGGTTTTAATAAAATAAAATAAATAGGATAACAAGAATTCTGATGGGTTGTGACCAAATCACCGTAACAATGTTATTTTATGAATTCCTACGATTCTTATTTTGGTGTTGTCTATGTTTACAGTGTGATTGTATAGGATCACTATGTCTCTCTTTTTTCACAAAAGTCGCAGGCAACACAAAAACAGGCAAAACATTATTTAAAATTTTCCTCTAGATAGTATCTTCTGATTGTAAGAAGCTTCTGTCCAAATTTGGTAAAAATCCAGAATGGTCTATGAATCTTATAAATATTTAAAAAAAAAATTAACTGCAGACTGTATGTAGTGTTAACTGGAAGAAAAACTATATATATGTCTATTTACAAGCAATAGATGGAAAAACCGAAAATAGATTGTTATACAAAATTTCCATCTAGATACTAGCTTTTGATCATAAACAAGGTTCTGTCCAAGTTTGGCACAAATTAATGACAGTTTGGGAAAGTCATTAACATTTTAAAACCTTTAACATTTGTAAAAGCCGCCGCCGCCTACTATACGACGGAATGTAGGATGGCTATGTCTCGCTTTTACGACAAAAGTTGCAGGCGCGACAAAAAGGGAGAAATAATAAAAACAAGAAAACTATTTGAACAAACTGAACAAATTAAAACATAGTAATCTAACATGACATACAAAGTTTCTAGAAATATGAGAGAATATTACAACACACTTTCAAAGTCCAAAGAGAATATGTGTAAACTGGATTTCATGACAATATGCACATGTTGACTTTGTGATTTCATCAAAGTTTCATTTAAGATAATCCATATTTATTCAAGTACAAATGTAGTACTAGTAACAGCAACATATGATTTTTATTTAATAATCTTCGTCTTCATCGGAAATTTCACCTCCTAGGTCTCTGATATCCTGGTTACACGAAATAACGATATAATCCTCCGATTCTTGTGTATCTTTAGCTATGATTTTACCATCATGGGCCAAAAAAGAATGATTTTTTCGGTAAACCGTAGGACATTCAAATATTTCAGGAGTCCAAAGCGGTATTTTGTAAGGTTTTCTGAAAGGAAAAGTTTATCTTCGTTGTTTTTTAGTTTCCGTTTGTTTAAGAAAACCGATTGACCGGTTCTATAAGACAGGAAGCGAGGTGTAACAGACGTTTTACCATTCTTGACCTTTCCTATTGGATTTGTTCTACCAAGATCCTTTAAATCTATATCAAGACATAATTGCTCAATGCAGATCTGCAAAACTAGATAGTCAGTATTAACTGGTTTTACCATTCTACCATTGTCATTTGTTGGTATCTTGATGTTGTTAAAGCGAAGACTTATTCGTCTTGAGTACTGCTCTTGCTCTCCAACCCTTTTCCAAGATCAGTTACTTTAGTTTGCAGGTTATTGATTGTATCTTGTTGATCTTTAATGATTATGTTTTGTGATGTTAAGGCTTGTTTATTTTAATCAATTGTTTTTATATAAGGTTGAATTTTGTCAGATAGCATTTGCTCGACCATGAGTTTTATATATAGAAGCACTTTTTTTCTAAAACCATTGGAAATATTGCCTGGACGAAGATGGGTTGTTTATTACGGACAATACCAATTCTGATAGCCGAGGCACAGTCTCGCTATGAGCAGATATAGTTGTTGGTTGTGACATCTCAGAGACTTGTAATGAGGTATTTGGAGAAGGTGAATCTGGAATTGTGTTTGCTGATTTTTCTACTGTATTTATGAAGGAGAAATATCAGATGGGCTCAATGAGAGTTTACTGTTCCCCTTTCAAACCTGCTTTATTCGGAGTATCGTTCATATTGTTTACATGTCCAGTATGTGTGTCCTTGTGTCCTTGAATATTAAGCACAGGTATATTTTGGCAAAAACTACTAAATTGTCACTAAATTGTTATCTCAAACATATATATTCACATAAATTTACAGTTGTAATCGTGTCTTCATCATGTACATATCTCAAATTTAGATGCTTTCCAGGTTTTACAAAAGACTTGAATTAGTATAAGACGAATTTATGCCAGACGCGCAGCCTTTATGATTAAAAGAAATTGCAGGTCGAGTAAGAGTCTAATCAATATGTGCATGTGTCTTCTTCTGCGTTGTGAATTCATTTAGTAAGTTAGAAATACTACTATAGCTTATGATGTCAGTCTAGTATACATCAGGGCTCATCTACATGTTCCCTTTCTGATATGCATGTGCTTTTTGCTTATTATCATTTGCTTATGGTCAGGGGAAGTGGACGTCCATGTAAAATTAAGGATGTACTTAGGTGATCTAAGGTAAAATTTAATAAATCAGGAATTCAAAATTGATACTTTAAGCTTGAAGAGTATTAGTTAAGGATCAAAATAAGCTCTAAATATTGATAGGTCGAGGAGCTCCTTTTCGAGATATTTGATTAAAAAAGTATGGCGGGGAAAGGCTGACTATGACTTTTTTGCATTGGTATTATTTGGGTCTCAAATCAAAAGCAAGAAAATCAAGAATCTGCTTAAATTTTGTCAAATGACCTTTTATGAGCTTTTAAGTCTCATGTTAAAAGATAAATTATAGGTGTAATGGGGCAAAATATTTTACCTTGTATTGTATGAAAAAAACCCACTAAGTCCGAACATTTGATACTTATTTCAAAACCTCATCTTAGTACATCCTTAACGGCCGTTTAAATAAACATAGTTTGAAAGTTTATCAATCATTTACTTAATCCATTCGAGGTGTACTGGTTGATTTTTAAGTTATTGTAATCCTACGTTCCTGTCCCAAGTTAGAAGTAAGTATTTGAAAAATATAATGTATTAATCCGTCTCAACTAACATATGCCTGTACTAAGTATATATCCTTTAGTTCAGTTGTTGATGTTAGTAGCTGTATGCCTGCCATATTTGGTTTTCTTTGTCAGCTTTTTCACCAATCATACTGCTGGTTTTCTGCTTTTGTTTGCTTTAAATTTGTCAGTAATAAGGTATTGGTCATTGTTGAAAGTCTTAAAGTAGTCTATAATTGTCTTCATCAAAGTTCTGTGGTCTCTAGTTTATAACAGTAACAATCAAAGAATTTCTCGTTTTTCATTTTATTTTTAAGCAAGAAACAAAATACCTAACTTTTAAGAAACCTTTGAAATCATGATGTGCAAAAGGACAGACAACACAAAGGGGCAAAATATGAAAAGACAACTGTGTACGAAAAAAAATAATCCAACACTTTATCCATTTTGATGAGTCCGATATGTTCATAATGGAATGCCCAAAGTCGAATATTTGAAAGCCAAGGATGTATAAGAAACGAAACTGTTGAAGAGCTATATGACAAAAAGTATCTCAAAATAGTCAAAATCAAGGTGAACTTTGACTGAGGGAGTTGAAACCTGAGTTTTTTTAAAATTCCTAAATTTGTTAACCGACAATTTAAGAAGGTTTGTTATAAATCATGTCAGTACCGACATACTGACTTCTTAGCTGATGATACAATATGAGATTAAAAGTACCCCAGAGGAAGATATACTCCATTCTATATAAGTGATTTTGCTAATTGAATAAAACAGTGATGATATTTTAATTTTTCATTATGAACGTCCTCTTTTGCATTTTTTTTTTTGGAAATAATAAAACATAACTTAAACGTTAGAATATCTTCACGAAAAAATATTTTTTTTTATAATGATTGGTTACAGAAATTAGTTAACAACGGCACAACCACAACAGATACAATTTAAAAATGACCTACAAAAAGGAACTACTTCAACCAGAGGAATATACGACTGTTTTATTTTCTTTCTAAATTTCATACACAAAGGCGTACCTATTAGAGAAATTTGTAACAAGTAGCGTAGATGATATTTTGTTTATACTTATTGCATATGGAGCATGAAGTCCATTTCCCTTCGACAGAATTATTTTACTCGTCTTCCCGTCTTCTGATAAAACTACAATCCGGTCATTTTCTCTGCTAGCCACAAATATGAATCCATGTTTGTCAAATGTTATCCCAAAGGGTTCGCGAATAGCTTTATGGTAATGATTCCATAATAAAACGCCCTTATTGGTATAGCAAGATATTTGATTAGCCTTCCAATCTGTACAAACAATATTATCTTTATACAGCGCCGTACGGATAGTAAACGCGCCTGGTACTCTTATCTGAGATAAAATATTACCCTCAAGATCAAGAGTTAAAAGTTTTGGCCGACTACCTAGTAAGTTTACTACCAGTTTTTCGCCGTTGCTGTCGATGCCATAACATATATCGTGTATTTTAATAGTCTTCGAAATGTTTTTCGTGGCAAGGTCAATCAGCAAAATTTTGTTTTTATTGTCAATTGTCACGGCTATTAAATTGCCTTTGATGTAACACATGTCATATGGTTCATCTTCAAAAATTATTCCCTTTTCGGTAAATTGCCCGTCTTTCGAAAAAAAAAGCAAACTTTTACTGACAGCATCTAAAATCAGAATTCTACCATCAGGTAAAACCTGACAACCATATAACTTTGTTTCGATAAATTCGTTTGGTATTTTCAATGTTGTTTTCAGTTTCGGGTTAATACTATCAATCGTTTGTATGGGTTGAACTGACAGATGCACCTGGTATTCGCCAGAAGTTGTTAGCTTCAAAGTACATGCAGATGCATTTGTTACTGCAGTGCCAAATGTTCGTATGTTATTTGTTAGACATTTCAAATCGGAAGATAGTTTCGACTCAATATGAATGTCATCCAATTTACCTTTACTTGTCAAATCATGTAGATATGCAACTTCAGTTGACACCGATTTCTCCAAACCCTGCAAGCCTACGAAAATTTGAAGGTTTGTTGCATGCATAGTCATTTTTGAGAGGTCGATTTGCAAATTTTTAATAACTTTCTTTTTATCATCAATTTCGGTAGTAAGATGGTCAGATTTTAGTTTGATCTTATTGAATTCCTCAGATAAATCATCAACTATTTTCTTTTCTATTTCATCTAGATGCTTATTTATTGAGGCACGCAGATTTCGTATTTCTTTAAGGGATGCTGTTTTGTTTTCCTGAAGAGTGGATTTTCTAGAGTTTAAGTATTTAACTACCGTATCAAAGTTTTCAAGTAAAATATCAAACTCCTTGTCCAAATTTGAAACTTTAGCTGAAGTTTTAATATCCTTTAATACTTCAACCAATGGATCTAAATCTCTACAATCTTTATGGTTGTCTTTTATGCACTTAACACAGCACGGTTCGCCGTGGAACTTGCAATAGAAATCATACTTTTGATCGTGCTTTTCACAACGATTTTTTATATCAACAATAAACGAAGGCAGTTTCTTGTACTCATCCTGGGATATTGTTTGATGATCTTTTGAGGCTTTGCTTCTTCCATGATGCCGTTCACAGTCTTTGCAAAGAAAGATCTCACAATCTGCACACCAAACAACTGCAATCTTGGACACATCCTCCTCTTCACAAAGATGACACAAATTGTTTACAGATGCCATAATTGCACGATTTGATCTACAATTAAACGGTTAAAGTTTGTTCATTTTTTAAGTTCTATCATAGAAAGTAGTGCGACTTAGACCAACGTTAACGTACTGGATATATATTATACAATTTCCGATAAAAAAAACAAGAAAAAAAAAACATTTTGGAGGGGCCATTTGGCCAATATTATTTTGATCTTTAAAAACCGACATCGAACCATACAATTTTTTTAATATTTGTAGTGACTGTACTATCAGGTCTGCTTAATATTCTTCAACCTCTTTTTTACCCTTTCTGTTTATAATTTGGCATTTATCATATTACATCGGTCCAGTCGAACACAAAGATTATAGTGCTTCATCTAAAAATGGCAGTTTGTATGAACCGGGCCAAGGTTGCATAAGTACATATATGTGTCTCATATGTTAGTCTTATTTTACACAATAGTCGGTAAGCAAACCAGTAATATATTGTCACGGTGAAAAGGTGCACCAATTTTTAAACCATCGCAACAATTGAATTTTTTTTTATTGTATATTGGTATCACGTTGGCGTCGTCGTCGTCGTCCGAAGACATTTGGTTTTCGCACTCTAACTTTAGTAAAAGTTAATAGAAATCTATGAAATTTAAACACAAGGTTTATGACCATAAAAGAAAGGTTGGGATTGATTTTGGGTGTTTTGGTCCAAACAGTTTGGAAATTAGGGGCCAAAAAGGGTCCAAATAAGCATTTTTTTCTTGGTTTTGGCACAATAACTTTAGTATAAGTAAACAGAAATCTATGAAATTTTTACATAAGGTCTATGACCACAAAAGGAAGGTTAAGATTGATTTTGGGAGATTTAGTCCAAACAGTTTATATTATTAGGAATTAGGGGACAAACACAGGTCCCAAATAAGCATTTTTCTTGGGTTTTGCACAATAACGCTAGTATAAGTTAATAGAAATCTATGAAATTTTAACACAAGGTTTATGACCACAAAAGGAAGGTTCGGATTGATTTTGGGAGTTTTGGTCCCAACGAATTAGGGGCCAAAAGGGTCCAAAATTAAACTTTGTTTGATTTCATAAAAAAATGAATTATTGGGGTTCTGTGATATGCCAAATCTAACCGTATATTCAGATTCTTAATTTTTGGTCCTGTTTTCAAATTGGTCTACATTAAGGTCCAAATGGTCCAAAATTAAACTTGATTTTAACAAAAATTGAATTCTTGGTTTTTTTTTATATGCTGAATCTAGACATGTACTTAGAGTGCCCAGTTTTCATGTTGGTCCAAATCGGGGTCCAAAATTATTATATTAAGTATTGTGCAATAGCAAGAAAATTTCAATTGCACAGTATTCCGCAATAGCAAGAAATCTTCAATCGCACAGTATTGTGCAAGAGCAAGAAATTTTCAATTGCACAGTATTGCGCAATAGCAAGAAATCTTCAATTGCACAGTATTGTGCAATAGCAAGAAATCTTCAATTGCACAGTATTGCGCAATAGCAAGAAATATTCACTTGCACAGTATTGTCCCGTTTTCAAATTGGTCTACATTAAGGTCCAAAGGAAAAAAAATAAACACTGTTTGATGTCAACAAAAATAGAATATATGGGGTTCTTCAATATGCTGAATCGAACCATGTATTTAGATTTTTAATATTTGGGCCCGGTTATCAAATTGGTCCACATTGAGGTATAAAGGGCCTAAAATTGAACATTATTTGATTTCATCAAAAAATGAATTCTTGGGGTTCTATGATATACTGAATCTAACCATGTATTTAGATTTTGGATATTGGACCATAATAGGTACATGTCCAATTTAAAATGTTTACGTTTTTAAGTTTAAGTTCTTAGACCACATTCATTCTGTGTCAGAAACCTATGTTGTGTTAACTATTTAATCACAATCCAAATTCAGAGCTGTATCAAGCTTAAATGTTGTGTCCAACTTGCCCCAACTGTTCAGGGTTCGACCTCTGCAGTCGTATAAAGCTGCGCCCTGCGGAGCATCTGGTTATAATTCAAATGAAGAAAAAAGTTCACCAAACTTAGAAATAGCTACCACAACCTAAATACACAGATAACAGTATTTCAAGATTAGATCTACAATAAATAGGTTAAAGTAAAATAAAACAAATACTGAACTCCGAGAAAAATTCGAAAAGCAAAGTCCCTAATAAAATGGTAAAATGTTTTCTTTTTGACACATTCCGTTACCGGTCTTATTTATATGCTACATATGAAAAGTAATTTCTATAATAAAACAACAGGATTCAAGACAACAGATAGTATATAAACTAGAGGCTCTAAAGAGCCTGTGTCGCTCACCTTGGTCTTTGTGCATATTAAACAAAGGACACATGACAAAATTGTGTTTTGGTGTTGATGTGTTGGTAAATCTTACTTCACTGGACATTCTTGCTGCTTACAGTTATCTCTATCTATAATTAATTTGGCCCAGAAGTGACAGTTGAAAATAATTTGTAAAAATTTATACAAAAATTTACAAAACTTACAATTTAAAAAAAAAAAAATTACTATAAAGGGCAATAGCTCCTTAAGGGGTCAATTGACCATTTTAGTCATGTTGACTTATTTTTAGATCCTACTTTGTTGTACATTAATGCTGTTTTCAGTTTATCTCTATCTATAATAATATTCAAGATAATAACCAAAAGCTGCAAAATTTTCTTAAAATTACCAATTCAGTGTCAGCAACCCAACAAAAAGTTGTCCGATTGGTCTGAAAATTTCAGGACAGATAGATCTTGACCTAATGAACAATTTTATTCACAGTAGATTTGCTCTAAATGATTTGGTTTCAGAGAAAATGAACCAAAAACTGCATTTTACCCTATGTACTATTTTTAGCCATGTCGGCCATCTAGGTTCATGGGCGAGGTCATCGGACACATTTTTTAAACTAGATACCCAATTAATGATTGTGGTAGAGTTTGGTTTTAGTTTGGCCCAGTAGTTTCAGAGGAGATGATTTTTTAAAAAGATTACTAAAATTATAGAAAAATGGTTAAAAAATGACTATTAAGGGCAATAACTCCTTAAGATCAAACTTGACAATTAAGGTCATGTTGACTTATTTGGAGATCTAACTTTGCTGTCATTAATGCTGTTTACAGTTTATCTCCATCTATAATAATATTCAAGATAATAACCAAAAACTGCAAAATTTCCTTAAAATTACTAATTCGGTGGCAGCAACCCAACAACGGGTTGTCTGCTTTGTCTGAAAATTTGAGAGCAGATAGATCTTGACCTGATAAACAATTTAATCCCTTGTCAGATTTGCTCTAATTGCTTTGGTTTCAGAGATATAAGCCAAAATCTACATTTTACCCCTATGTTCTATTTTTAGTCATGGCGGCCATCTTGGTTGGCCCTGTCACCGGACACATTTTTTTTAACTAGATAACCTAGTGATGATTGTGGACAAGTTTGGTTAAACTTGGCCCAGTAGTTTCAGAGGAGAAGATTTTTGTAAAAGTTAACGACGACGGACGACGGACGCAAGACGACGACTGACGACGGACACCAAGTGATGAGAAAAGCTCACTTGGACCTTTGAGCCAGGTGAGCTAAAAATTAAATACTTCATATTGGACCTTCACTTCGAATGATAGGTATATATATTCAACCTTGTAAACGTAGGTCACCTTGATAATTTTGTATGTATCACATGCATTAGTCATATCTTAGAAACTATTTATCAATGCTCTCTCAACAGGATAATTAATTTTTAGCATTCATATCTAAATGAAATGATTTTTTTGTGTGTAAAATATTATAAATTATGTCACGGTATGAAATGTAAAATAAAAAACAATCGAAATTAAAGCAGATCAATTGTTTATTAAAACCAGGTCTCTCCAAAACGTATTATGGAAAACAATATTTTTTGAAACTTCCGATTGTTGTTATATTGGATGTTTATATTTGTTATCAGTCCTTGTTCACCGGACTACTTTTCATTGATAACCAACGTAAACAAAATGGCGGCTTGAAATTAAAGTATGTAAATTGACAACTGTTGGGAAATAGAAATATAACAAGAATATTAAAAAGCTTATAAAACGTATCTTTCTAGGGTTGGCATTTAAAGCGATAAATTATCAAAGAAAATATTTATCTGGGTTATATCCTATAAATTTAAAATATTTAAAATGAGGTCACACCATACGACCCGGCATTAATGCTAAGTAAGGATAGGCAGTAATTTGAATCGATAATTTATACGTGTCAATATTAGTATTCTATTTATTGTTTTACAATAAATGTGATTTGAATTCGAATTTATGCAATTGCATATTATATCTTGAAAGTATTCATGACCCAATTTTGTTTAAAGTAAACGTATACGTCAAATTTACGCAAACATTTTCAATGTTGAGGTAAAGCAAATTTAATCAACTAAAATTTAAAAAATGACCAGCCTAATCAATTAACGAAAACTTATACATAAATTTAAAATATTTAAAATGAGGTCACACCATACGACCCGGCATTAATGCTAAGTAAGGATAGGCAGTAATTTGAATCGATAATTTATACGTGTCAATATTAGTATTCTATTTATTGTTTTACAATAAATGTGATTTGAATTCGAATTTATGCAATTGCATATTATATCTTGAAAGTATTCATGACCCAATTTTGTTTAAAGTAAACGTATACGTCAAATTTACGCAAACATTTTCAATGTTGAGGTAAAGCAAATTTAATCAACTAAAATTTAAAAAATGACCAGCCTAATCAATTAACGAAAACTTATACGTACGTTCTAAAGGAACAAATAGTCCTTTTCCATAGCGTTACCAGGAAGTAAAGGATCATATGATATGACACATACTATATATATTGATATGATTTCTACCTACGAAATTGTATATTTTTGATAAAAGGTATGTGTACTTCTACGTGTCCGTAAACAGATCCAAAAGTTACTTTATGTATGTCATTGGAAGGGATAATCAACATGTAAAAAAAACTTCCCTTCTCTTATTTATTTGGAGAGAACTTAATTCTCTAAGAGCATGCATTGGCAAATCAATTACATTGTGTATAAAAAAAGATGTGATATGGTTGCAAATGAGACAACTCTTTATAAGAGACCATTTGACACAGAAATTAACAACCTTGGGTCAACGTACGACCTACAACAACGATCTAAGACAGTATTGCACATAAAGTTTAAAAGGCCCCGAAAAGACAAATGTAAAAAAATCAAACGAGAAAACTTAAGATCGAATTTGTGTACAAAATTATGAACGATAAACAAACATGTAACACAACAACAAGCTTTTTTTTGTTAACTATAAGCTTAAAGATGTATTTCAATAACATACAACGCATATAACATAATTTTTTTTAAAGAAAAACTTTATTTCGAAAAAAGTAATACGACGGCTATTATCGATAATTTTATAATGCTTGAATTCCGTGTTGTACTGTCTACTTGTCTTTTGTGACTGACAGTACATAACGCTAATATTTTCTTAGTTATATTTAACTATTTAACTATGTGACATTTCTAACCCTGATATAACTAGAACTGGCAGATGGACCCCAAATGACCAGGCATCCTTATTGCACTCTTCACATATCACATATACACGTTGCAGTATTTTGTTATGTGACATCAATCTAATTTTTCTTCTTATATTAATGATAAAAACACAAATGCAGATCGATGCAAATAAGTTTAAATTGCATATTCGTTACATTTCCTTCACCCTATTGTTAATAGATATAGAACGATGTGGTAAGAGTGCCAATAATACAAATCTCCATCCAAATAGCAATTTATAAAAGTTAACCATTATAGGTCAATGTAAGGCCTTCAACACAGAGCCTTTGGATTTTTAGCAAGCGTTCCAATCTGTCATATGATGAAGAAGACTACCATTTTATTAAAAACAAAAAGAGGGGGGGGGGGGGGGGGGTCTCCATTAATATCAAATTTCTCGCAAACAATTTTGAAAAAAATATCCGCCGCATATGCTTATTTATAAAGTCACACAAACCTTGTTGTAATGGAATATTGTAAATAATTGATTTTTTTTTTAGAATTTGGAGAAAACAAATGAAATAAGGACGTTGGACGTTTGCACTTTTCGATACGACATTTGCGCTTTTTTATGGACATTTGTGCTGTTTGTGAAATAAATGGGACAGCGCTTTCCTTAAAAGGACATTTGCGCTTTTTCTAAAGTTTATTTGTACTTTTTACATGACATTCTTTATAAATATTTCCGTTGAGTAATCATGGTTAGAAACATCATTTTGATTTTCCTCTAAGTTCAGTATTTTTGTGATTTTACTTTTTAATATCATAAACACAGAACATTTTTATACAGCTTTAAGTTGTCATTTGTTTTCTTGCCCGGTTACTTATTACTTACCAATACCCTACAGAATTCTTTTATTTTTGAACGCACGCATTGATTTGAATTCTTAATGGGAATCTAAATGATCGATTTGAACAACATTGTCAAACATTGTTAAAAGCAATACCAAACGCTGCAAATTACAGCATATTCAAAGATAATTTCAGTTCTGAAGATTATTTAGATATTTTAATTCAGAAAACAAAAATCCATAAGTTACCTCACACATTTATCTTAGAATCTCATTTTCAACAGGAGAGGAAAATGTACATGCAAAAAAATGTTTTCTAATAAAATATTTCAATATTTAAATTATTGGTGTCATGAAAAAAATTAAAGCTTATCAAACTTTGCAAATTTATCAAAATCATAAATAAAGCTGTGTGTATTCCAGACTTGTAAATGTACATGTAAATTCGGCTTGACGTTGTCGTATGAGGTCGTATCAGACAATATGGGTCTGCATAAATGGTAAGTACGTACATCTTGACCAAAACATTTTGCCGCACTAGATTTTCTTGTATAAATATACATAAAGGATTTCGAGATATTAAACAATTACTTATATTTATTTACCCCTTTGATATATTGTTACCCATAGCAGCAAGTTGTGTTTACAGTTAACGATCCACAATGAATTGTATGTAAACACATTTTGGATAATTGTTGCCAAGAATATTCAAAAAGGATATAATTCTAATGAGGTAACTTTTTAGCCCATTATTAATGCGCACCTCGTTCATCTACATGACCAGTGGTTTAGTAAAAGCGTGTTCGCCTGGAGTGCAGGACCTCTTGGGATGGTCCTCGGCCGAATCAAAAAGACGACTTTGAAATTAATGGCATTATTATGGTTTAACCCCGTCACAATTTTGCGCCTGTCCCAGGTCAGGAGCGTCTGGCCTTTGTTAGTCTTGTATCTATTTTAATTTTAGGTTCTTGTGTATAATTCGGAGTTTAGTATAACGTCCATTATCACTGTACTCGTATACATATTTTTAAGGGGCCAGCTGAAGGACGCCGACATTTGCGGCAGTTTCTCACTTCATTGAAGACCAATTGGTGGCCTTCAGCTGTTGTCTGCTCTATAGTTTTGATTTGATGTTTTTTTGCTGCATTAAAAAAAAACACAGTTTCTCCGAAAACACAAAATCCAAAGACCGATGACAAATAATATTTGCGATCAAAAGAACTTCTCGGCTACTTCTTTTTAAATTTTAAATTTCGAATACGCAGGCGTTACCGTGACAACTATTTGTAACCAACAACTTAGAAGATGATTTATCTATATTTATAGCAATAGGAGAAACAGTTACATTTTCCTATGACAAAAAAATTGTTTTACAGGTTCTTCCATCTTTTGATACAAATATAAATGCGTGTTTGTCAATCGTTATCCCAAATGGTTCGCAAATGTCTTTATATTTATTTTTCCATAATAAGATCCCGTCAGTAGCGAAGCAATTATATGTGACTATTATGCCAATCTGTACAGACGATATCATTTTGAGAAAGTGCTGCACGAATTGTGTACTTTCCTGGTACTTTTATCTCTGATAAAATGTTGCCGTCGATGTTCATGGTTAAAAGTGCTGGTTGAGAACCATGCAAGTTCAGTATTAATACTTCGATCGGTACAGTCCAGGAAGGCATCTATCCGCTTAATAATGTCAGTACATACTAGTCGCTCTCTATCCATTTTTGTTGATGTTCAAACGGATTTGTTACTACGGTGTACATTAGCCGCAATTCGACATTTCATATTTCCTTTAAAGTACATATTTTTAGGTAAATTTGCACTTATCGCCCTTGGCGTAACTTCATTTTTGTTCGTATTGTCATACCGTTTCATACTGTTTAGGGTGTTGGTACTTAATACGTTCCATTGTTTTACAATTTCAACTAACAAATGTTTATAAGTTCCATTCATTTATGTTTTGAGAGCAGAAATATCAACCGGTTCCAACTTTTTGGGACTCGAAACCAGCACATACTATGGAATTAGTCCTGTACATAGAACTGACGCCAGCGTTCCACTTCATGGTAGATTCAAAAGCTTTTGGTAAGTCTTCTGACATCTGAATGTCACGGCCATACACTTCCATCAGTTGACTGGTAAACAATACAGACCAAGCTTTTATGTTCTGGATAAAAAAAAATTAAATCATTTTGTTTTGCATTTTTATCCTACAACCGAATATATTGTCATTAAAATTGGTGCGCATAGTTGCACTAGTACGTTTCTTGAATGAAAAGTATCTGATCGCTGCTCTACCTTTCATATTGGATGCAGAGCATATATGGCATCATTTTTACCATTTGCAGATCTACCATCACCATCTGTTGTTGCATACTTAACAGGAATTCCTTGTACAGCTAGCTGGTTCCTATCTTTTCCTTATGTTTGTATATAAACTGACAATGGAGATACAGATCGTCCGTGCATTGTTCATTTCTATTTGGAAATTCGATCCCTTACCACGTAACCATGCTCTATTCCAACACATCTGATTGAATGATGCGATTGCAACAGTGTACTTTCGATCTGTCACTGTCAATGTAGACTGCACATCCTTGATTTAAATTCTGACTACAGTTTTTGAATGTGATAGTATTACTTGAGTACATTTACAGTTAGGTTTATTTCATTTTCAGGGACTCCTCTCTTTCTATTGACAGCTTCCAACTTGTTAATCATGTCGTCTTGGTTTAGTTCAATTAATTTATCGGAAATTTTGTTTGATTAATAAAAAAAATTACCGGGTACTTGACAGAAGTTGCTGTGCTTTAGTACTCGCAATTACTATCTCTTCGATGACTTTTATGTACAACAGTTCTGTATTTCTACTTGTATTTGGCTTCGAGGTTTTAAATCTAAGCATTGTTCTGCAAAATGTAGGATTTATTTCAAATAAGATTTAAATACAGGAAATGTTCTATTTGTGGTTTGTAAATAGATCAAAGATATACGACAAAGATGTAACAGTAAACTGAGATAAGAATAGGGTCATTGAGGTTCCATAGGTCACATTTCGTACTTCGACGTGTTGCGGAATATCCAAACATGTGACATCTTTCCCAATATGTTATTATAGGTATCGTTGTCCCACAATTATTTCGCATATAGACCAGTATCGAATTGTGAACACACATCAAGCATGTTGGCTTTTCTGTGTCTCGGATTTTTGACTGTTTCACAGGGTAAGCAAAATTCATTTTCCTTTTTCAAAAATCGATAATAATAAAAACCTGTCTTGGGTTGAGTTTTTGTCTCTTAATTCCAGAACGAGTTTTTTTTTTTTATTAATTTTTAAATGTGATGACGTCTTGTTCTCTATTCTCCGTTATATTTGCATTCCACTGTTATAAAAAGGCGGAATATACCAACTTGATATTCTGATGAGACACTCACCACGCAACAGCAAAAATTAAAAGACGAGAAAAAAGGTCAACAAAACATTTTAACAAGGGGCTCGCGGGTATAAATCATTTTCGTTTTTTAATAAAGGATTTCGCTATATTTTTCTATAAACATGATAAACGAACGTTATCATATACTTTATAGAAAAATGAAATAAAAAATTGAGTCACCGTAAATTTAAGCTCACAATTTGCCTCCTGTAAAAGCAAACATTTTTGTTAATGTCCTTTTTTTCTGTTGAACTAATAGGAGAAATAGAAGTGATATCGAAATAAAATAGCACAAAATTACAGAAATCGCTTAAATTTTACAATTATTAAGTTTATGTACAGATTATTTAAAAACAATATTTAAAAATATAGGTGATCATGACCGATGAGTTAAAAAATATATTTCAATTTTTAATGCCCCAAAATGTCATTTTGTCACCTAAGGGAGATAATCTGGAGCTTTTTCAATGACATAAACATTTTAAAGTCATCTGTGGCCAAACCGAAACTATTTGTTTGGTTGATTTTTGTACCATATCATATGGTAATAACTAATAATGTAATAAATAAATTTTGTAATGAAAAAGCAAATGTTATTTTTTTTTCTAAAATGTTTGTACCCGCGAGCCTCCTTAATTAATAATATGCCAGTTCTCATTGAACATCTTCCATTCTTGTATCTTTCATAGCTCTTTTTATTGGTGATCTAAAGTTACCATCAGATAGGCCACCACTATGCCTGATGTGTTGTGGGCCATCACCCTGTTGTAATACTTGTGGACTGGACAACGATCTGTTATCTCTGCTGAAACCTGCAGGTATGTAAAATATGTTATATCTATCATATCTGTATAGTTAAGATTATATCACGGATATCTAAGATCCTGGCATCCATCACATAAGGGTATAGAGAAAATTGGCAGAATAAAACATATTAATTCTAATACTCATTGGTAGATAAGTTTATTTTCTAATTCAACAATAACAAAAAACATGACGTGTGTGTATGTGTCTTTGTCTCTTAATTCCGGAACGAGTTCTGACTTATGGAGAGTTGCCTCATTGGCACCCATACCTTACCTTCTTATATCAATATATGAACTAGAATATGGACATTAAGTGATAATAGATAAAAGTGCCTTTCATTTAACTGATGAACAATTTGTGTCTTCTTATTTTCTATTAGTGCAATAACGTGATGTAATTAGTTCAGCGGTAAAATCATATATTTGTAAACAAACGAATCAGTTTTTTTCGATGAATTTACCTGCGGATTACATTTTTATATTTTTCCTATGATAGTTGGTACACAAGTAGACGGTAAACAAGTTGTTCCAGCCAAGAGATTCCTTGTAGATGATCTATTTAATGAACAGAACACTGGAACATGTCTTGACTGTTGTGGAGCACATCCATGTTGTCACGATTGTGGATTAGGAGGTACTCTTACATAACGCTAAAATTGAGAATGGCAACGGAAATGTGTCAAAGAAACAATAACCCGATCAAAGAGCAGACAACAGTCGAAGGAGACCAAAGGGTCTTCAATGCAGCGAAAAACTTCCGCACCCGGAACCGTCCTTCAGCTGTCCTCTAAACAAATGTATACTAGTTCAGTGATAATGAACGTCATGTACTAAACTCAGAAATATACACAAGAAACTAAAACTAAAATTAAAAATCATAGAAGACTAACAAAGATAAGGGGGAGTCTTTTTACCATTATAATGCTACGAGACCATGTGAAAGCTTTCAACGAACCGGTAAACATCAAATCTAATCTCCAACTTTAACAAATTTAATATTAAAGGATATCTTCTTATTCATTTTTCATGGGATACAGATTTGTAGTCATCTTTATGCTTATATAATTTGAAGAAATGGCAAGAATCGTATCTTAAAAATTCTTTTAACTACATAATTCATCCTCAATATATACACAAACGAAAACATTTTAAGGAAGATTGAACAACTTTTTGAAAATGCCAAAATATCAGGGGTAAATGGTTCTTCCCGTTTAGCTTACAATATTCAACATATATAACCGGATAGCATTATTTTCAAAAATCAACTTCTCTCCTCCGGGACTCAAATCCGGAACCTCTGTGTTACAAGGCAGCGCTCTAACCGATCGAGTTGAGAAGTATTTTCCTATCAACGCTTACGGCTGGCTAAGTATCTACTACGTACTACGGGAAACAATCTCGTCACAATAATATATAGTAGTATTGTTCAAGGATTTATTTAGTCATTTCTGTGACAAATGTTCAGCGGAAATACAATACAATGAACCTGTTTTGTAATTACAGATCTCTTTGGCAACCACCATTATACACATGCGCCATATACGACAGTCGAACCTCACTCACCAGAGAAAGATGAAAGCTATGGAGACAAAGATCCATTATCAGGCCTTTCAGGAATTCATTTCGGCCCTCATATTGACCCAGTAATAGACCCAATCCTTGGCCACCCAGATACTGACGTGGCTAAGTCATACTGGGAAACCCTTGGAAAGAAGTAATAAACTATTGTTTTTTGTGTTTTATGTATTTTTATTTTCCGCCCATGTACATGTAGCTAGTAATTTTTTTGTGTAGAATCACGTTGCTTGAAGGAAGTCGTTATATAAGAACTCGGATGAGACATCCGACGATTTATACAAATTTTATCAAGGAACAACTATATTGAAGGGTATATAAATTGTGGACATCATTCCAAATTATTTGAGACCCATCCCTTCATTGTTCCAAAATTCCTAGTTTTAAATTATACTTAACACTTTATGATGAGTAAATAAGCCTTAAATGTGAGATTCACACTTGTCCCTGATGGGAAGACATGTAAATATATTCCGCACTAAACCTTTCGTTCAATCTTGAGTGATATATAAAATTATTCGAGAATTTAATATAGAAAAGGTCTATAGTTTGTTTGAATTTGCGAAGCATATGATAAAAAAAACCCGCATTATTTATTATATTTTTAAACTGACCTGTTCAGATTTCTAACCAGTTGTGGTCTCGGTTGTACCTGATGACGGTTATTTCAGAAACTGGAGTTGTGTGCTCAGAAATCATTTGTTTATCACTACTACCGACACGATACTCAAACTGGTGAATTAAAAGAGGGTAAATTTTCCGAGGATATTATTGTATCATTTCTAAGATTCTGACTCTTCTTAAAACAAACCCTTTTCCAGACGTTCCGAAAATGCAAAGATGAACTATTTGCCACTGGACGTTGATCGAACAACGACCAGTTACTGCTAAGTCCATGTCCTCTGATTAAGTGACCTCAAACTCAGTAAGGGATTTTTTCAACAATCCAAACATCAAATTAAGGAAAACACGAGCTAATTAGTGCTCAAAAATCATTTGTTTATCACTTTCTCCAACCCAGTACTCAAACTGGTAAATTAAAGCAGTGTTCAAGTTTCTAAGAATATTATCTGGCTCTCGCCAGTACTCCTGTATTGTAAAACTTTAAATTATCATACATTTTCCTGTTACATATACAATTCTTTTGTTGAAGAAACATACAAGTCAGAACCTAATGTAGCAATTATGTGAAGGGTAGCATTTCCAAGATTATGACTCTTCCTAAAACAAACCATATACAAGTAGTCCTGAAAATGCAACGATGAAATATTTGCCACTGGGCTTTTATCGATCAACGACCAATCAACATTTCCCAATTTCCTGCTCATTCCAAGATAATTTCCCTAAGGCTTGCGTGTTCTACATATTTGCCATGTTGTATTTGATTTTCGCCCATATGCTGGAAATATCTTACACTAAATATTTTAAGCTCACACAAGCAAGAACTAAAATGTAACTACTTGAGGGAGAATCCTCAGCACTATTTCAATTGCATATCAGTTTCTGGAAGAATATGTCATATAAACGTCAAGGCAAAACTAACTAATTTTAATTTCCAAACTGCTTATTTTAACATTGGACAACGAGAATCCACATTATAACCAATCCATACACCAAATACATTAGACCTATTGGTTTATGTACCTGATAAACCGACAAACCATTAAAAAATAACATTAACAGATGAACCATGGAAATAAGGTCAAGGTCCTATGGACCCTGCCAGACAGATATGTACACCTTAAAATCATTATATAAACACAAAATAGTTGAGGTTTTGCTAATTATATCTAAGGAATGACTTTAAGATTTTACTGTCTATGAAGAAATAACGTAAAAAAGTGTTGCAAAACTATTTAAGTGTGGACCACATTTTTTAATGTTATTTCGAATAGACAGAAAAAAATATTACAGTCATTTCTTATAATTTAGTTCTAAATTCCAATTGGAACAAGAGTAAACCATGAAAAAACGTTGATGACCTCACGGTCACTAGACAAAATTATGTCTATGAACTGATAAACTAAAAGATGTTAGCCAATCAGAAGACGTGTTACATCCAAAATTAAATTATTATCTGATAAAATAACAAAACAATGAAAACTTATCATTTACCACTAAACTTGAGTTGATTACTTATCCATGAAATGAGGTCATGGTCAGTTGAAGCAGTTCTGAAAGACATGTAGATGTTGCAAGGAACCAATATACCAAATTCTAGTATATAGTTACCCTATTACTATAAAAAATTTACATGTCTAAAAAAAATAAATTTGGAAGCAATTGCTTTGCCATGAAAATGAGGTCAAGGACAATGGAAATTTAACAAAGGAAGCTTCTTAACATAAGGTATCAGCATATAAGGTATGAAGCATCCATGTCATCTGCAATCTAAAATAAAATCTGTATACAAATAGTTTACACCACCACTTGAGTGTATCACTTTGACACTCGTTCTGTGATAGGCCAGACAAAAATGGTCCTCTTATTGATTGAACCTATGATTACTTTCATGCATTGTAAAATTCTAAATGCCCAACCCCTCAATCTCTAAAAGAAGACATACATAAGTATAGATTACACGAAAAAAACCTGATTATCTGTTTATTGTTCTTTTACTCATCTTTTTCTCCTACCTACCTAAGACAGTTTTATGATAGAAAGCTTGATAACATCTCCCCACACATTGTGACCTTGCTGATAACTTCTCCTCAGACATTGTCGGTGATAATGCCATCTCTTGTCTCCAGTCGAGATGCGATAATATATTTGACTCTGTTTTTAGTAACCCATCATTGATTTAAATGAAATTCTTCCTGACCAATATTTTTGGGATACAGTCAATTGCAACAGTTATACTGTTTATGCACTTAATGTTTTATGAGTATATGTTCATAGGACATTATATCCCAAACCAAAACTTTAAATGATACAAGATAGACATAGAGACAATCCAACTAATGAAAGATTATAGATGGGTCATTAAAAAATCCAAATAACTGTTTTTTAGTTTATTTAGAAAAAAGGTAAAAAAAATTAAGCAATAAAACATGGACTTAAATATAAATCCAAATAACATGAATAATAAACAGTGACATATAAAAAAGAAGATGTGGTATGATTGCCAAAGAGACAACTATCCACATCCACAAAAGACCACAATGACACAAACATAAACATTTATAGGTCACCGTACAACTCAGTCATAGTCATACAACTCAGCATACATGGCATATACAAATAGTAAATAACTAAATATTTTCTTTTTGCATAAATCTTAAATTTCACCATTGCATAGATCTTATCACTATTTGAGACTCATACTTAACCCAAGATTTTGTAATACATGTATATGTGATATATTGACATTGTTTAAGGAATGACTGTAATAATTTTTCTGTCTATGAAGAAATAACATAAAAAATATGGTGCATACTGAATAACGGTAGAAAATCATGAAAAAACGTTGATGACGTTACAGTCACATGACTAAATTATGTCTATGGGCTCATAACAAAATAATGTCAGCCAATCAGAAGACGTGTTACATCCAAAATTAAATTATAAAACAATAGTCTTTGGTTTATGGTGTAAGATATTTTGTCTTGTGATGTTAATATTTTAATGGAATGTCCACAATAATCTAGATCTGTTATGAGGGTCTGGATGGGGTTTACAGAATAAAGTATAATAGGTCAATTACAGACTTGGACCTTATAAATAAACTTTGATAATTGGAATCTAAATAATGCACTTGGCGAAGTTTGACCAAATTTATGGCAAAACTATGGCAAATGGCAGAGAATGTAAATTTCCAATAAAGAATTAGAAAGAAGGCATGCAATTTATGTTTGACTCACTGGAGAGATTTAATTACAAGATTTAAGAAACGACACAACTTAATTGAGACTGCAAGTGCAAGAGAGAGAGAAGATTCCTGAAGGACAACACACTAGTTTTACAATAATGACTAAGAACAGACAAGCTGTTAACTTTTATTTCATTAGGTATTTGGTGGAGAGTTGTCTCATAAGCAATTATACCAAATCTTCTAATTTTTATATTATAAGCAAAAAAATGGGACAGATATATCGGACAGATTAATGAAACTAAACGTCTAGGTAGGTTGGACAATAAATGAGCCCTAAACCTCTAACAAAACAGGTGAGGACAGACGAAGATAAATTAAAGTCCAATAAAACCTACGCAACTGACATATAGCTCATAAAATATTTCCATTCACAAAATATAGTTGACCTATAGATTGCATATAGTATTAGAAAAAAGGAACAAAACTTAAAAACTTAACTTTGACTACTGAACCATGAACCAGTCCTTCTATACACTGAATATACTAGACCTATTGCTTATAGTATCTGAGATATGGACTTGACCACTGAAACTTAACCTTGTTCACTGATCCATGAAATGACGTCAAGGTTAAGCAAAAACTGTCTGATTGGCATGAGGACCTTGCAAGGTATGTACATACCAAATATAGACTATATTAGTTCTCCTTGTACTTATAATAAGAGAGAATTAAACATTACAAAAAATCTTAACTTCTTTTTCAAGTAGTCACTGAACCATGAAATTGAGGTCAAGGACATTGGACATGTGACTGACAAAAGCTTGGTAACATGAGGCATCCATATATAAAGTAGGAAGCATCCAGATCTTCCACCTTCTAAAATATAAAGCTTTAAAGAAGTTAGCTACAGCCGTAGCCACCACCGCCAGATCACTTTCCCTATGTCAAGCTTTCTGCGACAAAAGTGGCAGGGTCGACAAAAACAAAACAAAACAACAGAGAAAAAAAAATTAATTTATGCAAAATTAAGACACCTATATAATCTGAGATCAATAATAAGGCATAAAGCAAATTAATCTTCACAAAATCTTAAAATCACAATAAGTAAAATGTAGATCTTATTCTAATATTAAATAATAGTTCATATACATGTTATTTTCTTTTCTAACCATGATAATCTTAAAATAAAAATAGGTGAGATGCAGATCTGAAAGCATGAGTCAAATAAATGTAAACAATTTAGACAAAAACAAAACAAAAATATTATAACAAATAAAAAGAATAAAAAAATGCAGTATGCCATTAAAAAGAAAAAAAAGAAGAAAAACCCTGTTTTCTAACATTTAAATTTAGGGCTATTTATTAAATTACAACCAGCAGTGAATATTTTAATGCATAATGATTTTTTAATGAAACAGAGATTAACAAACAAAAATATTATATAAATTGTATAGTTCTCAAAAAACAATATTTGCAAAGCTACATCTAAAACCCTGGTTCATGAAAGCAATACTTGTTGTCTTGATTTCCATTCATGGCATTGTCTAATAAATAAATTTGGTATATTAACCATGTTTCTGATTGGTTAAAAGTATTACCTTCTTTTTCAATGTTGTCAATTTTTATGGTGACACACCCACTTTTACTGAAACTAATTTTTTCATTGATTCGATATTTTTTTTACTTGATATTGTTATAAACCCTTTATAATCTGCAAATTGTGTATTTGCCTTATTTTCAGTACTTTGAGCAAAGGACAATAAAATAAAACAATGTATATTACAGATGAAAATATCATAACAAAAAATGCTAACACTATCAGCGTTTAGAAACACATAAACTATGTAAAGATGTGTGAAAAAAACATTAGATTCAACCTTCATATGCATATTGAAATTTTTTGAAATATGAAATGGAGCACAGCTGTAACATGAAGTAACTTTGTAATAGTCATTGATCAACCCATACTGGAGTTTCTGCACAACATGTGAAATATTGCCTTATATTTTCAATTCAAGTACTACCATGACAGAAATTCCAATTTCTCTAAATAATACTGAATTCTGAATGCAAGAATATACATGATTTACATTCATTTGAAATTTTTTTGATAAACATGATAAACACCTTTTTTGGTTTAGTTATTTTGATATATTTGAAAATGCATGCAAACACATTGTTTTCTTTAATTTTCATATAAATGCCAGTTTTAGAAGAAGAAAAAAGTTACCAACATTGAAAATCCAATACAGCAGCTCCAATTTAAGATCCAAGACAGTGTTTAGAAAAATTGGGAATTTCCACTATTGGAAAGATAGTACAAAATGTAGTAAAACAACCTTTCAAAATATTTATAACCTTCCTAATAAACAATTATATTATTGCTCCATCTTCCATATATTCAGTCTCTTTCTGTTCTGAAAACACATGGTTTAGACCTTACTTTGTCAAACCAGACTCGCACAAATATCAATCACTCTATACAGAGCTTATGGCTTACTTGCTGTTTCCGGTCATTAAAACACTTACAGGACTCAGACATCCTCTTAATTTTTTCACAAAGAGGATGAGAACCATTCGCTCCATGTCCAATCATCTGAGTAGTACAATCTCCAAATATAAAATATATTTACCACAATAATTTGTATAACCCTGCTAAATACTATGTCTTTTGGATAAAAGTCACTGATGTATGTAAATGGCCACGCTGACACGGTAGAAATTCCTCGTGTTTCGTAGAAAAGATTGACTGTCATTTGAGTAAACATAAATATTACTGAGAGTTTTATAGTCAATGGAGATCTGTAAAGCTGAGATAATATTTCTTCATCAAATTCTTCCATGATGTCTTCATCCTACAAATAAAAATGTCAATTAATAGAAGTAAAATCTACTGCATTTTGGGTAATATTTTTAAAAGTGTACATCAAACTTTCGCTTACAATGTTCTGTAGATTAAAATAGATGTATGACGAAAGATGCTGTTTATTTCATTTAGGATACACACAATAAAATTACTCAGGCCTTTGACTTTCAAAAATATTTTTTTCTCTTCAAAATTAATATTTGGAGAAACAGTTTCTATGTGGTTCTTCCAAGTCAGGCGCATGTTATACAGTGGTTGTCATGTGTTGCTGTAATGCAGTTTAGGAGCAGTTCCTGCTACAAACGTGGGACATAAGGGAAAAACAGAAGGACAGACAGACAAACAGACAATATTTACCACCTTTTTTGAAAGAGGGGTTATAATGATAATTATAAGGAAAATCTTCACCCTCAAACTGAATTTCATTTACAAGGAAATAAGACTTTTGTTTCAAATTTGAATTGTCTCCCCTAGACTAGCCATGACATAATTTTTTTGATTTTAATATTTGACTCATAAAACTACTTTCACTCCAATAATGCATTAAATTGATTAAATGATGTAAAAAATAATAGCTCACTTGACAGTATTCAACAAGGAGCAAAAGAAGGAGAAATGCCTGTACCAAGTCAGGAGTATGACATTTGTCTTCCATTCATTTGATGTGTTTGAGCTTTTGCATATGCCATTTGATAAACGACTTTTTGTTATGAAATTTCCTCAGAGTTTGTTATTTTTGTTATTTTACTTTTCACTTGTTTTGTTCAAACAACAGCCTATAATTTACAGAATATTATTTTTAATTGCGATAATTTGTACATGTCAGGGCAATAACTATACATGTGACTGTGTGATTATGGTAAAGAACTGTCTTTATGAATAGAAAACAGATGTTTTGAGTTATGATGAATTTTTTTAAAGTGCTGTTACCAATAATATCAAGCATAATAAAATCAACATTTTTTATATTAATGCAGTAAACATGGTAATTTTTGTAAATAAAATATACTTACATCATGGACAAATTTATCATATACTTTTTCTATTATATATAAAATACTATATAATCTTATTCCTAGAGTTACCAAGAAAAACGGTCGTAAAAACTTCATAAGAAATTCCAAAGCAAGGCCTGCATTATCTGAAATAGAGGAATATTATCAAAAGTTATTTTTCTTAAGTTTTAAAAAATTCAAAATAAACATTTGGCTTTCAGCACCGTGTTTTTAATTAAAAAAGTGAAGCCCAAAGGTGACCCAAGATTGGAGTACTTGAAAAACAGGTTCAACCTTACTATGTTAACATGCTTGTCTCAAATCTGGAAATGTATGCTTGTCATATGGTTGATGCAGTTTTCCCCTTATTAAACAACAGTAACTTTATACATCACAAGCTTTTAAATTATTGGGTTTGAGTGTTCCTGATGTAGGTAAATCCAAAAAAATGCTTCAAATTAAATTAAGTTTGTAAATGTATTACATTGATTTAACAACTTATATCTATTTCTTATATATTGGTATGCATATCTAATTATTGTAATAATTTCATCAATTTACTAGCATGAATAAAAGGATAAAAAGAAATGTCTCAGTCAGACGACAACTCTATTCATCAAAAGTTAAAAATATCACAAAAGACATCTTTAACAATAGATAGATATAGCTACACATCAGAGCCAGTTTAGAAAAATAGTTCATACATTTACTCTAATTAACAAAAAAAAACCATAAATATATGACATAAGTCTTATTAAAGACAACAACAAACAAGGTTCCTAACTTGGAACAAGATCTTAAGATTTCCATCTTTGTTCTTCTAATCTCAATCAGTGGAAACACAGACTAATTATTCATATTGATATAAAGACTTACCCATTGTACTGTTGAGTATGTAGAATCCAATACTATATAATGATTTTCTACTGTCATATCTAAAGAAAAAAGAAAATATTTTCTTCAATTTTGGTTGTGTCACAAAACAAGCAAATATTTATAGGTCTAGATTTTCAATGAGCAAACATTAAAGATAATGAAGTAGAAAAAAACATGACATCTGCAATAAATCAGGCTCCCTATCTTTTAAAGAAATTTAAAAAATAAGTAAAGATTTCCAAAAATTTGAAAAAATCATGCAGTTGTCTCCCATGGACCATTACCAAATTAACAACAAGCAAGTGTGGATTTCTTTTAATCAATACAATAGAAGAAAATGATGGATATTTTGGTAATTTTAAGACTTATTCGAATAAATAAAGTCTTTGGCATTATTTTTCACTGTATCTGCAGTTGTGTAAATGTTGTGTGCTATAGCTATAATTAATTTTTGTTTTTTTGCAAAGTGGCTAGGCACAATGTCACTTTTAATTTTGTATTCATAAATACATTTTATATTCTGTAAGTAACAATATATTTTATGACAATAAATAAATATCAGTGATAAATTAAAAAAATATTCTTCATTAGAATTGCTGTTGATGAAAAACTTAAAAAAAACAATTTTAAAATACATTATAAGGGGAGATAACTGTTGTTGACTCACTGCAGCCAGGTATCTGGTGTACGTAGTGGATGATTAATCAATGAAGTCTCTTCCTTCATTGCATACAATACAGATATAGAACATAGTGTTGAAAAGGCAACATCACACAGAAATCCTAAAACACATAAAATATATGATAAATAAAAAAAAATATGGTATTATATGTCAGATAATGTTATATTTAATAAAGAGAAAACCTGGTCTGAAAGAAAATCTACCAAATACCACTCATATATCGATTTACTTCAGGATGTCTTACGATAACTACAGTTTGATTCAACATCTTGTAAATAGACTGTGGGAAATGTTATTTAAGGATATGTAACTGTCTAATTTAAAATGTTCTTTTTATAACCATGATAACCATGTTTATTTGCTGAAAATGTGGACAACACATGGTAATAATTTCTCATGTTAAAATGAATAAATGCATATAAACATTAATCCTTAAAATTATGTTCTCTTTAATCTAGTGAAACTTCTGTTTTCCCAAGTAAACTCTTGATGTACCTTTTTTTCTGACTAAGCTATTGTTCATAACATTATTTATATTGCCCATCTGGTACCCTGTACCAGTTTTGATTGTTGTTGTTTAGCTTTGTACATTGTATATATCTTCTTTCCCAGGAGGTATCAGTTGATTGAAGTTTTTTGTACTGTCCAGTTATTTTTGTGACTGGACTAATTCAGTAACAGCCAGTTAAATTTAAGGGAATTCAAGATTTTGAAATTCAATAATATCTTGACATAAAAAAGGTCACATTTTTTCTTAGTAATTCAGGATTTTTTGTTTATTTCAGTGTGAATTCAGGATAACCCCATCCCCCCTTTTGGTTGTTGTGCTTTTACTTTAAAATCCAATATTAACTAGAACTATATACCTTCTTGTGACATCCACATCATGTTGTGCATTGTAAGACAGAGAATCAAAACAACAAATAACAACCTGGAAGTAGACAAAATCTTTAATTGTTAATCAACAGAAACTTACTTAGCATTAAGGTATACATACATTTTGTAATAACTACTCTAAATATCACTATAACAATGTTAATCTTCAAATTTGCAGAAGCAAATTTTTTTTCTTCCCTTGTCAGGATTCAATTGTATGCTATTGAGATATTGAGATAACACCACCTGCACTGTGGCCATTGCTGTAGATCACTCCCTAACCCAGAGGGAACTGGTCAATTGGTCTAGAGCGATGGACACAGTGCTGACAGATTAGTCTTGGTATCTCAATAACATAAGCTATAATCCTGGTGAGGGAAGAACAAAAATGTGCCTCCAAAATTTTGTGGGGAAGCAAATTAGCAGATTTATCATATGTGTGCGAATATTCAGAGTAGTAATGAATATAATATGTGCTTTCAGCTGTGTATCAACTTCATTGGCAATTCAATGAATGAATCTGTCATATAGTTGTCCCCTGTTTAGAACAACACATGAAATAAGTTATAAAATTGAGAATGGAAATGGGGAATGTATCAAAGAGACAACAACCCGACCATAGAAAAAACAACAGCAGAAGGTCACCAACAGGTCTTCAATGTAACGAGAAATTCCCGCACCCGGAGGCTTCCTTCAGCTGGCCCCTCAACAAATATATACTAGTTCAGTGATAATGAACGCCATACTAATTTCCAAATTGTACACAAGAAACTAAAATTAAAATAATACAAGACTAACAAAGACCAGAGGCTCCTGACTTGGGACAGGCGCAAAAATGCGGCGGGGTTAAACATGTTTATGAGATCTCAACCCTCCCCCTATACCTCTAGTCAATGTAGAAAAGTAAACGCATAACAATACGTACATTTAAAATTCAATTCAAGAGAAGTCCGAGTCTGATGTCAGAAAATGAAACCAAAGAAAATAAACAAAATGACAATTATACATAAATAACAACAGACTATTAGCAGTTAACTGACATGCCAGCTCCAGACTTCAATTAAACTGATTGAAAGATTATGATTTCATCATATGAATATCAGGCACAATCCTTCCCATCAGGGGTTTAGTATCATACCATCATAACATATATGAGAAGAACATAACCCGTGTCATGCCAACAACTGTTTTTTTAATAAATGTGTTTAGTTCCGATGCAAAGACCCTATAAGTGAATCAATATTAATGCCAAAATATGCAATCTTTAATGACTTGACAACAGTATCGTAACTATATCCCTTCTTAATAAAAGTCTATTTAAAGGTTTTGTTAGTTTCTGTGGTGAATACTGACATTTTTGTGCTTTATAAAGAATATTTCCATAAAAAATTGGATGTGAAATACCTAAACGTATAAGAAGTCTGCATGTTGAGCTATATTTACGAATGATGTCCTTATACCGATGATAAAATTTAGTAAATGTTTTGACTAGTTTGTGATATCGAAAACCCTGGTGTAATAATTTTTCAGTAATACATAAATTTCTCTCGCTAAAATCTAAAACATTGTTACATACACGAGCGAATCGTACAAGTTGAGATATATAAACTCCGTAAGATGGTGACAAGGGAACGTCACCATCTAAAAATGGATAATTAACGATAGGAAATGAAAAATCATCTCTTTTATCATAAATTTTAGTATTAAGCTTTCCGTTAATGATATAGATATCAAGATCGAGGAAAGGGCAGTGGTCATTGTTAATATTAGCTTTATTTAAAGTAAGTTCAACAGGATAAATTTCTTTAATATACAAACTGAAGTTGTCATTATTGAGAGCCAAAATGTCATCCAAATATCTAAAAGTATTATTAAATTTGTTTATCAGATGTTGTTTTGATGGGTCTTTGCTGATTTTTGTCATAAATTGTAACTCATAGCAATACAAAAACAGGTCCGCAATAAGTGGTGCACAGTTAGTCCCCATTGGAATTCCGATAACCTGACGATATACAGAATCACCAAAGCGAACAAAAATGTTATCTAGTAAAAATTCAAGGGCATATATAGTATCAAAGCATGTCCAATTGACATAGTTTTTTTGTTTATTGCTACTAAAAAATGACCTAAAAGAGTTTGAACATATATATTCACATTCTGACTTTTTAAATGCCCATTTAATTAGGTGGGTGAATTTTTTCTTAATGAGAATGTGAGGCAATGTGGTATACAGGGTAGAAAAATCAAAACTTTGCACAGATTCAAAATCACCAATATAAGCATGCAATTTGTCAAGTACATCCAACGAGTTTTTGACACTCCAAAAGAAATTAATTCCACTATTTTCAAAAGCCTTATTTGAACAATTTATTATCAGGTTTTTTATTGTACCAAGTGTACTGGTAAGAAGTATAGATAATTTAGTTGTGGAACAATGGCTTGAAGACGAAATAAATCTACATTTGTAAGGTGTTTTGTGAAGCTTCGGAAGCCAATACATAGTTGGGACTTTCATTGTATTTGGTTCTGCTTGTAAAGCGGAAGCTAAAAGTTTATGTTTGTTACAGATGTCGTTTTCTGAAAATGAAGTCAGTTGGAATGTTGGTGAATTGGTAATTTCTTTTTTCAAAACCTCAATATAAAATTTACGTCAAACAATAATAATATTATTAGCAGCTTTATCGGCCGGGACAAAAACAAATTCCTTGGCTATTTCTTTTAGTTTATGTTTGATACGAGAAATAGGTTTATTGTGGTTATTGTTAATAATAAAATGTTCTTTAAAATGTTGAATACGTATATCAACTATGTTCATTACTGAATTGAAAAAAGAGTCCAAAGATTTTTTGTCAGCTTTTTCACGTTCGATCCATTTCACACAGTAAGTACGGAGTGAGTTGTGGATGATATTACGACACTCATTCCAATTAATAACTGAAGGGGGACAATATTTAGGTCCTTTACTGAGGAATGATTTTAACTCTCGGTCTTGAACGATGTTAAGATCTCCTGTTATAACATGGGAAATGGGTCCATAAATGTATGCGGAATTAATACAATTACATGAAGTAGGTGTATTATCACTGATGTTAACATCCTTACACAATTGGTTATAATTGAACACATATTTTCGAGTAGATTTCTTGTAAATATAACAAATAAGAGGGAGTTCAGTATTGTCAAAATATCCAGGAATTTGTTCCTTAACAGAATGGTCGTTAAATATACCGGCAATATTTACAAAATCAAAACCTTTATTGACATACTTTATTTTAATAAAATGTTTTATATGATCTTCAGGGCGATCAATTTTAGGAAATAGTTTAGAATAACAATATGCCATAATAATTTGAACTATTTCACACTTAGGACTGTTATATGAAATTGTGTTGCAATCCTCCAAAATTTTATTTAACCTATTAACCGGTAACGAACAGAGCTTTATTAACAGATAATGTCTGCCGTTGTTTTTTGAAATAGAGATTAAGTCCGAAATATTGGTATGATTGGTCCGAAATTTTCTTTGATTGCAATTTTTTCTAAGACCGTGAGAACGGTTTTTACCAACAGGTTTAGAAACTATATCCAAAACGTTAACGGAATCGGTTCTTGATATATTACCAATTCCCATGATATTATCATTAAGACCGAGAGGATAGACCGTTTGTAATTTTTTAATCCAATTTAATTCAATTATTTTCCGTGATCGTACAAACTTTGAATGAGATTCACCAGGCTGCTTATTTACTACTTCTAAAGGTTGAACTGATAAACATTTAATAGGATGATTGTGCTTCTTAAGGTGTTGATAAATGATACTTTTGAATTTATTGGGTCTTTTAAAACGATACAGATGTTCTCGAGTGCGTTTAGATAAATATCGTCCAGTTTCACCTACGTACTGAATACCACATCCCTTTTTGTTTCATGTGAGTAAATAAATAATACTGTTTGTTTTTCAAGTTATATATATTAGATAAACAGCAAACATGTATGAACAAGATAAAATAATTCTTCTCATCATCTTAATACAGTACACATAAACAGATTAAGTAAAACAATCATAATTTTTCTAGTGTAGTCATTCACTGTCAATCAGGGCAAGTGTGATACCGGTAATCTATTTATAGAATATGTATAGTTATTTCATCATGTTTATTGTGAATCACTTTATTCTTCAACATTGACTGTCGAAAATGTCTGCCTTTGTGTGCAATGTAGAGGCATGATTCAAGCAGTGCTCATGCCAGCAAAGTTTTTAAAACACTTGTTATTTTTTTTATATTAATTCACTTCCTTCAAGTTTAATGGTTATTTAATGGTTATTTCGAGAACTATCAGTGCCACACTTATATACAATGAATTTGGTTTTCAAGTTTAATAAAGCTCAGATCAGATGTCAATAATCTTTTGTCCAGTGACATTTGACTCATGTAGGTGAGTTCCCTACAGATATTTTAGACCCACTGTCTTAGGATAAAGGACATATTTATCATATGTAGAAAAATGTGGATCATTTTCGGTACTTGAAAGATTTAAAAGATAAATACAACATATAGATATTGGAATTTTCTAACATTTCAAATTACTTAATAAATTGTAGACAGAGATTTGTCTCGCTTTTTTGTAATTTGGATAATGCAAATGTTGAAATTAAAATAGCATCACTTTAACATGTATGTTTTGCAAATATTCAAAGTCAATGAAACATAACTGAAGGTTCATGGCTAAAATATCTCCATGTGTATACTAATTAAATACCATTTGTATTTAGTATGCACATGGTGATTTTTTTAGCCATGAACCTTCAGTTATGGTTCATTGACTTTGAATAGTCATTTATCATAAGTGGTTCCCTTTAAACAAACTAGTACATGTAAACTAAGAAAAATTGCAAAGTTATAAACCCTTACCGAGGGAGCAGAGTCAAATAATCTTCATGGAAATGAGATGTGCTAATGCTAATACAACTGCATACCAAATATCAATGACCTACCACCAGTGATTTCCCATAAACCAACGTAATCACAAACTGATACTGTGGATTCATTATTATTCGTTGGATACCAATTTTCGTGGATTTCGTGGGCACATTCAAACCACGAAATTAAATATTCAACGAATGATAATTTTTCTATAGGTTTGCATGCAGACTTCAGCAAAACCACGAAATTTAATATCCACGAATATGCAAGTTTTTCTTAATCCACGAAAATTGGTACCCACGAAAATAAATGAATCCACATGTACCGTATATGAAAACTAAGCAAAAGTTCCGAAGTCAATAGACCATGACTGAGAGGTAGGTGTCAAATAATCTTCAAGGAATGAGATATGCCAATACTAATACAAATGCATACCAATTATCATTTACTTATCACTAGTGGTTCCCCATAAACTGTCTTAATCACAAACTAATAGATGAAAAATAAGCAAAATTTCAAAGTCAAAAGACCATAACTGAGGGGGCAAGGCCTAGTAATCTGCAGGGTAATGAGATGTGCCTATATTAATACAACTGCATACCAAATATCTTTGACCTACCACTATTGGTTAACCATAAACTAGACCTTTTCACAAACTAATTCATTGTCCATGCCGCCGTCGCCGCTGCCAGAAACTGCATACCTTTGTCTGGCTTTTTGACTCCACCAAGCGAGACAAAAACAGTAAAAAGTTTCACCTGTGTTACAATTACCTTACAAACTTTAAGCATTTTGACACAGTTGACAACAAAATTGCTTTAGTTTTGCTTCACTTATTTTCCTTACAGACCTAACTTCATTACAATAAATGTACAAAAATATCTCCCTTAATATGCTATTATCCTACTTATTCAAAACACACTTACAGCATTTGACCTTTGGTGCCTTCTAGATAAATGTCCCATGAAGCTGAAGCTGTCAGTGCATAACACAAAGAAGAAAAACCTATTGTCAGAATCTACAATAAAAGAAATAGAGATTAACTCATGTTAACAAAGACAAAATGAAAATTATCATGTTTATATATACATGTATACATCATATATATATTTATAGATAAAAGCCAAATTTCCAAAATAAATAAAAAAGTGAATTTCACCATTTCAGGCTCAATAACTCCAAGAACATGATGAAGAAGGGTTGTCAAATAAAATATTTGCCACTCAATGTTAAGCAACCATTAATCAATCAGTCTGGTATAACATTTATTTATTTACAATCCCATTCCCTTTTTACTAATGTGATCTACAGAGTTACTATTTACCAGATTTGTAATAACATGAGCAACACTACAGGTGCCACATGAGGAACAAGAGCACCTGAGATCCCTCAAAAGACCCAGTTTTAAGTGGGGTTTGTGTTGCTTAGTCTAAATTAGTTATCTATCTTGTGTTTTTAGTACTATTGTTTATAGGTACATGTATAAGAAGATGTGATATGAGTGCTAATAAGACAACTCTCCATTTAAGTCACAATTTTTTGTCTGTTTGTTTTTTGTTTTTTTAATGTTTTTTAGCCAACGGCTTTGTCAGTTTAAGGTCTTTTTCGCCACTCTTTTTATACAATGTATTCCAACAGGTATAACTTGAATTTATGTAAATGAGAATGCAAATAGAACTTTAAAAGTAATCAACAGGCTTATTTACCTTCCATACATTAGAATCATCTTCTTCCATCTTTTCAATCACTTTCTGACTACAATGCATCACAAAGTTCAAGGCCAAAACAATCTCTGCTACCATCAGTGCTGGCTCTGTTACCCATAGCATTTTATCATAGAGCCATACTAGAGGGTAGGGTACCAGATTTATTGGAAGATATATCAATGTCAATACCAACAGGCTTAGATTCAAGTACGGCAATATATAATGCTGAAAAAATAAATGTATAATAAAGTAAGGATGTGGCATGATATGGAATGTTTTAAAAAATTTTGGACCAAAAATATGTAAATTTGGTAAGACAAATTAAGACAAAAAACAATGTAAGTTCATAAGTTCATGTACAAATGTAGAAAATTTTAATCATTGAATATTTTTTCTTGAACTTGTGTTTTATCTTAGGGTCAGGAGGAATTTATTTTCATTTTGTATACATGGTACATTTGTTAATAGCCTTTTCCAGTAATATCTCACTGTCATGACTATAGTGATCTAATAATATAATATTTTGCATTCAAATATATATTTTTTGTATTTACTTTTTGACATAAAACAAAACATATGTTGTCCTATGAAATATTGCCCCCTCAACCCAACACAATATTTTATGACTATAATAACTTAAATAATGAATTCTTTTTTATATACAGACAATATTTCATAGATTAAAAGTATGAACTGGGTGGTTATCCACATATATATATTGTACCATGTTTTATATATTGATATGATGGATTATTATGAAATTTTGTCGAGTTGTTTTTTATTTTGTTTACATCTGTCTTTAACTATTGAATGCTGTTTTTGCATTTATCAAGTTTGTTTCGGAAAGTTGCCGATTTTTTTTCAATTGCTAATTTATTTAATTTGCATGTCATTTCCACTTCATGTGTAACGACACTCATGTTTTTTACTGTGTTAGCTTATTTTTTGGAGTTTTCTCGCAAAGAATAAATTTGATTCTGAAAGTTCCATAACCTCTCATTGTTTTTTCTGGTTAGAGCTAAGCAGTTGTTTATTTTCTCGTACTAATACAGAGCCGGTCATATTAAGACATTTGATTTCTTGTGTAGAGTGTAGTCACCTTTCAATGTATTAGACCCAAAAAATATAGGTCTGTTTCCTGTTGCCTGACAAACCTGGACTCAAAACCCCAGACCCTGGATTTTTTTTTAAATTCAGGGAAAAAAAAGGACTGCTCCCAGCACAAATGTGCTACAACTAAGGTTTAAAAAATGTTGGCACTGGGAGAAGTCAATCATTAATAAAAGCTTCTTTATAGAGATTAACACACTTTTGGGTACAGGAACCAAACCAAACATGACATTGAACCAACTGCAAATCTGACAGGGAGTGCAAAAACAAAAAACAAAAAGTAATAATGAAAAAAAATAATCCCTACCTACCGACCTGGATTTATTTGTCTTGGCAACAGGAAACAGGCATATATTTTTTTCTCTTTCTACATGTTCTATGCACAAGAGAGTATCTTTGAAACACAAGTTTTGAGAGAATTAGTGTGCTGTAGACATTTTTTGGGGCATAAGTATTAAGAGTTAATTTTAAATCTTCTGTATATATCAGGCCGTGTTGACACCAAATGCTGTGTACAGTAAACATGTTTACAATTAGTTTAATGTAATGGACACTGGTTTCACATTAAATTTGTTCACATCTATCATGTCTATACACCTTGTTTAATTACATGTACCTGTACATGTACATAAGATTTGTTCACACTTGTAAACTATATGTCATTTAAATGTTCATTACGTAGAACCAAATGCAAAGTTTTCTGACAACTTTTCTAGCAGTAAGGGAACGACCATTTGACTTCAAAAGGGGGGATGGAAATATTTTGATCCCCAATTGGATAAAAATAATCTGATCGTACAGATGATAAAAATAAATATTCTGAATCAAGAGTTTCCCCATACATTATAGTGTTAAATATTTTCAAGATTTTTTTTTAAACGTTCGCAGATATCGACCCCCCCCCCCCCCCCCCCCCATTTTGAAGTTAAGAGGTTGCTCCTTTATGAAATAAAATTGAGAATGGAAATGGGGAATGTCCTTTTGATGATTTGCATTAGTTTAAATAAACTAAAGATGTCTCGATTGCGCATTAGAAAATGTAGGTAGGCTGCAGCAGCGTGCTTACAGACGAATACAGAGATATTAGGGATCACTACATTTTTATCTTTTCTGTTTGTTTCAAATGGTATTTCTTCTCTAAGGAGTATTTGGCAAAGGGAGATAGTAATGATTTTTTTTAATTTTAAGTGTTATTTAACGAATCTGAGATACTAGACAAACAATCATTTACCTCACACAATTTTTAGTCATGCATTTGTGCGTGAATCGTTGTTTGAGTAAAAACCAGTGGCGAATATTTCTATGTACGTCAAATTGATTCCCGAAGACCTTTTCAAATGAATAAGGCAGAAACTATTAAATTTTTGTAAAGGGGGGGTAATAGATTTTTTTCATGACAAATTGTGGTGATGCTGCTTTGAGTCTTGATCAGGGGTTAATAAAGTATGTTATTTAAAAAAAATAAAATAAACATAATATACATTTTTGACAACAATTTCTGTAAAGAACTTTATTAATAATTGTTGAAATTATCAATTTTAATCAAAAAAAGTTTCCTCCTTAAATATAAACACGGTTAAAATAATGTCCTAAATGCCTAGTTTTGTGTACACTTAACCTACACAAGGCCTACATTGAGTATCGACTGTGTGTAGACAAATCATGATTTAAACTACATGTAAACATCGAGTTTTATCAATGGGAACACAATTCTGTTTAGTTTACGTGAGAGTTACACTAACACAACACCGAATTTAGGTCAATGTGAACACAGCCTCAGATGCTAAATATTTAACGCATTACAATCACTACCAAGTTTGTTTTCAACTGATCCACTGTAAGCAGTCAGGGGTGCTACTTAAACAAGTGATTTCATTATCACCTATTACAGTGATTTGATAAATTCAGTTATCACCTATTTCAGTGATTTTTGTTGTTTCCTTTGATCTTCAAATGCTAATTTCATTGATTTTCCATATTTTTACAAACTTTTCTATAATTTTCCTACATAGATCAATTATCCCTTTTTCTTTGGATATTAACTTCACCAGTGCGCCTTGGCAGTAAGTTAGTACGCAAAAGCTTTTAAAAGAACCTTTGGGAATTGTTCTGTAATCAAGGATTTGTATAGTCCTTGCTGTAATCAAATATATATAAATGCAAACATTTTGCCAACGTTAACAAATTCGTTAACAGGAAGTTAACGAATTTGTTAACTATTGACAATTCAATTAACTAAGCAAATTTTATGAGTTGTTTCTAAAGAAATTTGATTCAAATCTTATTTTAAGAATTTATCTTATGTTATATTCACAAAAACAATAGTTTTATATGCATAAAGCATTGGTTCTATTGGTGCTAACAAATTTGTTAACGTTAACGAATTCGTATACGTTAACAAATTTGTACCTTTCCCGAACTGAGTTTGTCTTTGTGACGACAGAAAATCATCAAAAGGATCAAATTGGCTATCTCTAAAACTCGAGTGAACAAGTTAATTTCTGGGTCTAAGATCTGTTAGATCATTCATGATATATTAGACATGAAGTTAGATGCTGAAAACTGTGACAGTGATCCGATTTTGAAAATCAATACATGTTTATGAAGAAATATCTGTATATGCATGATATGTATTTAAATTCTTTTTTATCTGACAATATTGTGTTGTTGAATTTATTGAATGATCTCATCAAGTTCTTGATCTTTGAAGATATATGAAAACTATGCAAGTATTCATTCAGTGATAATATTTTGTGTACACATGTAGGTTCTTACCAAAAAGTTTGGACCATACTGAGTTATCAATGCATACGCATAAAACAGGATTGACACGCGTAAAATAAGGTCAATTCCACAAAATGATCCGTAAACGGGTACCGTGACAACACATATATATGGGAGAACATCCACTAAACACCCTAACAAAGGAAAACACATTTTGTTGTCTCTCAAATATTCAGCGCTTTTTCGACAACATACTTCCGGATTAATGTAATATTAGAAACGAGTTCGGAAATAGTAAGAAGGTCCTCCGAATCATGTCCGAAGTGCGACGAGCTTTCTAAAAACTTTGACGAATTTTCACGCAGTTTATACAACAAATTAAACGAAAAAAAAGATGTATAGAATAGAGCGTTTAAACCTTAAGTAAATAAATAAATAAAAAATAAATAAAACAAATGGAAATTAAGGATTGAAAATTGAAATAAAAAATTAAAAGTGACAATTTATAATCAAGAATTAAAATTAAATTAAAAAATTAAAAATTCGAAATTCGAAATTAAGATTAAATCAAAAATTGAAATTAAAAAAATAACAGCTAAAACAATTTATAACCAAGAATTTAAATTGAAATTGAAATTAAAAATTGAAATTATTATATTAAAATTAAAATTAAAATTAAAATTAAAATCAAAATTAAAATTAAAATTAAAATTATAATTAGAATTAAAATAAATTTAAATTTAGATTTAAATTAAATTTAAAATAAAATTAAAGCAAAACAGTTTTATCGAGTATCAATAATGATTATTGCAGTAGCCAATTAAGCAACGGAAAGAGCATGGAAGTTATACCTATTGCTATATGGGTGTTTTTCAATAAAAGCGTACCTTTGAGACCTAAAAATATGGAAAATAAACTTGTCTAAAATTTAATTTCAAGGGTTATTTTGAAAACCTCTATTATAGACCTGTTTGTAAACAAAATGTGCAATTTAAAATAATCTTTAAAGTGATATTATTTTCATAATTTGAAACTGCTTCTAAACACACATATTTTTGCAATTTAAAATGTTTCTTATAGATCATTCCAGTTTGTTTACTTTACATGCTAGAAAAATTTCATTTTTTCTGAATTGGAGAACCATTTTTTATCGATAAAGATTAGACAGTACTTCACATATTATATGAAGGTACAACTCATGTTACGTAGTGGACATTTTTATGCGTTTCGTAGTTGACAAAAAGTTTCGTAGTTGACATCAACCCTATTCTATGTTAATAAAAACATAATAAAAATTACACGAAACTAACCCTTGTTATTTTTTTACACGAATATAATTTAAAAAAAGAGTAATAAAAAGACTGCATGGTAGTGGTAGTGTCCACTACTACGAAACGTTTTTCCTCCATACTTGTTTCGTAGGTGATCGTTTTTTAGCGAACATATTCACCTGTCCCCCCCCCCCCCCCCCCCACACACAATCCCTATATTGCAATAGTAACAAGACTGTTTGTATTCATCAAAGCATGTATTAAGCTGTACACTGATAATTTTTTCATAAATTTAAAAATACTGAAGGAAATTTGACCCGTTTCGTAGTGGACGTTAACAAAAATATGGTATCACTCCACAGGCTTAGAATTTTTTTTTCCTATATACCTAAATTAATACCTTAATTAAGGTATATAGGAATTTTTTTTTCTGAGACAAGTGCAATATTTAAGGTATATAGAACTTTTTTTTTCGGAGACAAGTGCCTGTGTATCACTCTGATTCATTTGATAAGCTCAATTTTTCTTACCAACAATTTATTTGCCGTTATAAAAGCACCACTTCTTTTGTAAGACCCTAATGTTTATATGTCTTGCAAACAAAAATTACATTGATTTTATCAAACTGTTTATTAGCAAATTTTAATGACTTCGTTTCGTAGTGGACATTTTGTCAGGGGCACACCTTCTGAAATTAAAAATCCTATGTTAAAAACTGTTTATTAAAATATGTTGGCTCTAAATATACTTTTGAATTATTAAAGAACTTATATTAAGTAAAAATAACATTAATTTCTACATTTTTACGATATTTTAGAGTATGAATGTTGAACAGACAGTCCAGGGACATGCTAATTTGGGTGTTTTGTGTTTTGCTTTACTTTTAATCGTTTTTATCTCTGCTTCAACGTTTGTTTATGATTTTGACTTTCAAATTTTTTTCGGGAAAAATGAAATTCCTTTGAAAATAAAAATTTGACTTATAAACATTTTCCTTTTTACGTGACTGGGGTTAATAAAAAATGTATTGGATACACATTGAGGACGTTAGCACGAATAGGTGGCCCGAATTTGCACCAAGATATATAATTGTTAATGGCGAAAGAAAGTTTTACATAATTTCGGTATGTAAAAGTATTGAAAATTATGATAAATGCAGGGAATTTTACGACATCTTGTTGTAAGTAACAATACAGTGCAAACTTCAAACAAACATAAATATACAGGACTTCCGCCTTTATATGTTTAAAAACGAATTTGAATAGTCTGGTTAGTGTCACTTGAAAGTTACTCGGTATAATATCATTTAAAGAGTTAAAGTTGAGAGCAACACTTGTTGCACAAGACATAGTTCGAATATGCGTTCTTTTTTGTGTTTTAATTGATACATTGTATTTAAGAATTTATAAGAACACATCACTGTTAGTGTTTATTTGATTGCAATTGATAATTTTGTGTTATTTATTCGAAAACTACAACATATGTACATGTGGTTAGGAGAAGACGTAAAACCATTATAGGTCAAAGTACGGCCGTCAAGGGGAAATATTGGCTCACATCGAACAACAAGCTATTAATAAAGGCCTCAAAATGACTAGTATCAAACCATTGAAACAGGAAAAACAACGGTCTGATCTATTAAAAAAAGAGAAACGAGAAACACTTACTTATGAACCACATCAAAAAACAAAACCCATTGAACATCAGAGTCCTGACTTAAGACCTAACTATTTTGATGTTACTGACAATTTCATCTGAGTCATTGCAAATTAATTTGATATATTCGTGTTTTATCAAGTTTAAAATTGAGAAGTGAATTTAAATTCTTCTTTTTTCCTCAGTAATACTGATATATAGGCAATGGTAATTCCAGCGCTTTGAATGCATATATATATAAGGAGTTATTTTTGTTCATCACTAAGGCGATATCGCTGCTGGTGGTGGTTACACTGGCTCAATAATAATTTATAAAAAAAACTTTCTAAAATTTGTACATTTAGAAATTATTAAGAAACTAAGGTTTCAGGTAAAGTTGATCTTAGAAAGTGTTTGCAAACATTTAAGTCCTTTGGATCATATAGATCATATGGATCTTAAATTGTTTCAGTTTTTATTCATCCCTGTCATTCAGATATTCGGTTTTGAGCGACGAAGTTAACTCCATAAAAAGCTTCATACGCACGACATTTTTTCGTAACAATTATTAAGTGTTGTTTCTTTTTTTGAAGGATCCAACTATATTATCAATGTTTTTGCCTTATATACTTTTTCTCTAGAAATGCATATGCAATCAAATTCCACTCGTTTACGAAAGGCAAGGTTACTAAGTCACACAGGTATTTTTTATATATTTCTTTGCAAACAGACTGGATATAAAAAAGAACGAAGATCTTGATTGTGGAAAGATTAACACAAACTGATCAGTTTGAGGTTTACAATGAGGTATTGACAAATATCGCGATATTTACAACCTAGCATTCAGAACGTTAGAAACATGATCAGACACAAAAACTCTAAGGCATGACTGGATTCATAAAGTAATACAAATAGTTTTTTGCAGAAAGTTATATATACTACGCCACCTTTTCAAGTCAGTAGAGCCTGACTTAAACAAACACTCAAATTTCGTTTACTGCGGTCGGGATACAGTTATACAGGTTCAGTTCAATCTTATATCGTTGGGTATTTATCTTTTATAGCCCTTATACTATAGCGTATGTAAATCAATACCATCACTATTGTTATCACATTCAGACAAGATTTGGTTCTTTTTTTCTGTATGAATGAAATAATGCATATACAAATTTTCAATGTTTGTATAAAGCTTTTAATTAAAACTGCGCATGTATGTCTGATCAGAGAAAAAAAATTGTTGTGGTGTGAACATAGACATATTTGGGTATTCCTTCCGTATAACGCACATTAGTTTAGCATCAGGGTAAACGAAGTCGGACAATAATTGTTTATACTGAGATAACTGATATATAAGGACCTGTATTCTTATTGTAATGTTGAAATAGAAAATTCAAAATTTAATTCTAACTTAATCATATCTGTTTCATCAATTAAAATCATGACTGAATAATTGCTCAGATTATACATGTGTTGGTGAAATCTAAGATTAAAAGTTTAAATAGTTGTCATTGACTATCGTTTATGGTTTCGTGTATCTATTGTTTCATATCCATCTGCTGGAAAGCTTTTGATTGGCCGAAAGTAACACGCCGTTAAGAAATCCGAATAAAGATTACTTAATAACCATTTTATTCAAATAATATTGAATGTGTAGTTTGTTAAATGAAAAAGTAAACAATATGTGGACATTTATAAACGGAACAAGGAAAAGCCGACACATACAACTTAAAGTATCATACGATTATATACACTAATATAGAGGCGTAATCGACTCTCTTTATATGCATAATATTATACAGCTGGTGTTCATAGCTTCCTGGTGGAACTATTATATATAGCTTCGTAGTCAGTGCTTTTGAACCGACATAATTTATAATATCCGTTATAAAATATTGTCAGTTAATACACTTAGAAATCATAAAGAATCTAAAGTTTCCACTCCCTGAGGCAAAAGTTGATTTTAGAAGGGTTTCGCAATTTGTACGTCGTTTTGGTAATATAGATCTTTAACTATTTCGGCTTTGAACGTGCAGGTAAATCCAGATAAGAGATTCGGACACATTAAATCTATAAAGTGTAATTTTTTTATTTTTTTCCGTATGACCCAAATGATTGCTCCACGATTTTGCACTGTGTGATTATTCGCTAGAGATGTCTACATGTTTTATATTTGTTTGGTAAGTTTTTGCTTTTTTGTCTTTCGTTTTGTTTTAAAACTGCACACGTATGTCTGCTCTGTGGTGTGAACATATACATATTAGATCATATTAGGGAATTCCTTTCTTATTACGATCCTGCAGGTCGATTTAGTTTTGCATCAGGGTAAACGTAGGCTGATAACTGAAGACTTCTTTTATACGAAGAGATCACGGACAAAAGGAGATGGGGTCTTTTTCTGTTAAATATTTTCTGTTGAAAAAGAAAAGGAAAAAATCTGACGTACTCGTACATATATCATCAAAAGTTTAAATCAATGTCATTGATATTCATATCTTTTATGATTTTATATTTATCTATTGTTTTATATCCACCTAGTGGAACGTTTTTGATAGTTGAAGGTATAACACCGTTAAAATATTCTTTTGAACACAAAACAACAAAGATGTACTAAATAACCATTTTTCAAATAATATTGCGTTGTTTATAAAATTAAAAAGTCTATTGAAATGATTTTTTTTATTCATGTGAGTTTTTATATGAAGATCTTCATACCTTTCCTTGAGAAGACCTACTGTAATTGTTTCGATATTTTTCGTCCCCTCACTTTTATTGCCGACATGTCCTCTAACTTGGCAAGTTGTCGATAATAACATTAACGGTATCAATTTTCCTGCACCAGGTGCGCATTTCGTTTCGATAATACATGTCTCTTCAGTGATGCTCGTGGCCAAAATATTTGAAACCCAAAGCTTATATAAAAGATGGAGAGCTAAAATTCAAAGAGTCCAAAAAGTATAGCCAAATCCTTGAAAGGAATCAGAGCTTTGATATTTGTTATTTTTATTTAACTGGTATTGTGCGTTGCAACCTCAACCATGTTAACAGAGGCCTGTTTAACCCATTACTAAACGTTTCCATTTCTTTCGTTACATGAATACCAATTCAAATATTTATGTGTGAATAAAAACAAATCTTATAATCATCACTTGTACATCTTTCACTTTGTACGTTTCTGTTTGCACTATATGCGAAACTTCAGCAATTCAACAGATTCGAGGTCATGTTCTAAACTTCGAACTTTGTTTGTTAATGCACATTTTCGGCCAAATTGTTACCACTTGACACAACGCCAATTGCTGGCTATTTATAGAAACATTCTACCCTAAAAATAAAAAATAAATACTTGTTGGAAATGTTCACTTCTTTTATCATATAGTTGGATTTTTATATCCATGATTCATGACCCGCAACTTTAAAGTCAAAGTTATGATTTAAGACCAATTTGACTTCTTTACATAAACATTTAAAGAATGATAAGAAATAAGGGACATAAAATACTTGACATGTTTGAGCAAAATTGATAACGACGAAACCACAAAATCAAAAAGTTACGACTAAACAACAACATTAAAATATGAAATTATCATAGCATTCAATTTGTGTACATAACGCACGTTTCTTAAAAAAAACCATCACCACTGACACATGTGACAATCGAAAAAAAACATGCTAAGAAGGACAAATAAAACAAGCCTTTGAGAATCAATAAGGACCATGATATCCTAAAGGGTACAATAAAAGAGGGACGAAAGATACCAAAGGGACAGTCAAACTCATCAATCTAAAACAAACTGACAACGCCATGGCTAAAAATGAAAAAGACAAACAGAAAAACAATAGTACACATGACACAACATAGAAAACTAAAGAATAAACAACACGAACCCCACCAAAAACTAGGGGTGATCTCAGGTGCTCCGGAAGGGTAAGCAGATCCTGTTCCACATGCGGCACCCGTAACTATGTAACATCCTCATTTTTACGGAAATGTTGTTAACCGTGCCCGGAAATTTAGAAATGATAGTTTGAATTGAACCTGTATAACTGGGACAGTGGTATAACAGTACAACATAAGGACGAACTATAAAAATCAGTTGAAAAAGGCTTAACTCATCAGATAGACACAAAATACAAGTGGACGTGGCCGGGTACCGGCCATCGGGGTGATCTTACACTGACACACCGCGTCCTTATGGGATAACTATTAAAAAAGCAAATTGTACATCGATAGTAGTATTAGACCCGACTCAGGCATGACTGGATATCTATATATATATAAAAGTGATATACATTTTCATTTAACGACAATTATAAGATTCACAAAGATATTGCAAGAGATTATCAGCACTTTTTGTGCTTTTTGTGCTGACATGAATTATCATTGATATGGTTATATTTATAGATTAACTGTTTACAGAATTTTGAATTTATTTAAATACTTAGGCTTTTCTACCTCCGGCATAGATTACCTTAGCTGTATTTGGCAAAATTTGTAGGAATTTTGGTGTTCAATGCTCTTCAGCTTCGTACTTTATTTGGCCTTTTTAACTTTTTTGGATTCGAGCGTCACTGATGAGTCTTTTGTAGACGAAACGCGCGTCTGGCGTATATACAAAATTTAGTCCTGGTATCTATGATGAAATTATTGTCAAGTCTGCAGTGCGTGATTTAAACAAACATTTGAATTTAATTTACTACGGTTCATAAACAGTTATACAGGTTCAATTCAATCTTATACTGTTGTGTATATATCTTTTAGCCGTGCTTTATATTGTTTATGTATTCCAGTACAGTCAGTATAAGTATTACATCATAGAAAATCGTACACTTATTTCCAAACTAAGTGGTTTGGTACTTTCTTTATAACGTAAAATAACAAAAAACAACATTAAAAAAAAATTCAAAACGGAAAGTCAATAATCAAAGGCAGAAACAAATACTCATATTCATTAAACAAATGGATAAAAACTGGCACATAAATTCCTGATATTTGTACAAGCATTTTCCTGTGAACGAATTAATGCATATCATATTTCTGGTAAATTTAAATTTTCTAAAACAAAGCAGGTATTTCATTGTCATGATTGTGTATACTAGTATCTAAATAGTGATGTATTGTTTGTTATTTGAAATAATAGAACCAAGCTAACACATAAGGAAAACGATTTTTCAGTTTATGTGTGTATGGGTTTTTTTATTTAAGTTTTTAACCATGTTACCCTTTCCTTTGGAATGTGTCCTTATAATGTATTTGTTCAACCATATTTATTTAGTCATTTCACGAAAAGTTGCTTTTGTTTCATAACTTCTCGTTAAGATACTTGTTTTATAATATTGAACATTTATTGCGCATTAGAAACAGAACCAGTATAACCGGACACTAAACATGTCCTGTTCTTTCATGTCATACATCATGTACATTCCAGTACAATTATGGAGATAAACAAAGTGACTAATTATGCACTATGAATTTGTATGTATTTTGTTTTGGACCATTTCTTTCGGTAAAATTAATGGAATTTGGTGAGTAATACAACTTTGCGGTCATGTTCCAAACATTAAATATTCTTTTTTCTCGCATCTTCGCAAAAACATTTAAAGTTATTTACAATATTTTTTCAAATTGTAAATAACAACACTTTATAAGTTAATTTCAAGACCAAAGGATTATTTGACGTTCTTGATTTAAAGTTTTCTTGTTACTGCTTTTCATGATATTCTGTAAGAATAAGTTCAGGAATAAAGGGAGTAAATTGTGTCGGGCATATTAAGGAGAATTTGATAGATACAGTATAAGCATATCTTATGAAAATGTAAGGAGGTACATGTATTGCCCTTTTGTAAATTTTATATGTGATGTATTGATTATACCTTTGTACTGGTACATAAAAAGCCATGGCAAGTTTGTTTTAGGAATCATATCCCCAATTCACTCCCTCCAATGTCAAACGTATGTAAAAATAGCCCTACTCTGACACACAAAATAGTGCTTTTGATGTTTTTGTTAAAATAAACTAACCAACAAATCTGCAGAAATAAAATTTCTTGGTGAAAGAGAAATATATTTAGACCATTTTTAGACAAAAGTATCATTTTCATTTGGTTTCATAAAATGTTTAGGATCAATGCGCTACTTGGTTTACTTAATTACGATTTCAAGAAAACCCGACTTAAACATGGTTTAAAAATAAAGCAGAAAGGGTAAACATGTACAATACAGGATATACCTGGTTTCTATGAAGTTTTACTAAAGGTAAAATATAAAGAATATTGTGAAAATTGCTAAATTTGGTTGAATAGATAGAAATTTTGATTTGGTGGTCCGACACATATTGGACACCGAAAAGGACATTTGTATAAGGAAGGAAGTAGTAAATTATATTCTTTTTTAACAAACCTTTCCCAAAATGCAAAAGTAAGCTTTTTAATCACTTGGTGTCCGTGGTTGTTGTCATCCTATGTCTTCGTCCGTTGTCGTCCGTTATCTATTACAAATATCTTCTCCTCTGAAACTACTGGACCACACAAACTTATCATTGTCATGACATAGCTTGTAAAGAATGTGTCTGATGACAACACCTTCCAAACAAGATGACCAACATGGCTAAAAATAGAACATTCGTGGTAAAATGCAACTTTTGTCTTTTATTTGGCACCCGTTATTAATACATAACATCTGACACGTACACATGGTCGAAATTGTCAGTCAACCCTTATTAGAGTTATTACCATTTGATGACGATTTCTATCATTATTCTGCGTTTTGCATTAAATCTTAAAAATATAATTGATAAAGTGAAGTTTAATAAAGCCAAAATGATCAACAAGATTAGATCTAAAATCGAGAAAATGACTCCTTATTGCAGTTGTAGCAGTTAATGAATATTTTCACAATAATCTTTTCGTTGTGACTTTGTTGATTTAGTATTATAGATGAATGGACATTTGAAATTCCAAAAACCGCCAGCAGTTCAAGATCGACTGACAAGTCAATTGTTGCGGAGACAAGGGTTGACTTTCCCTCTTGTTGGGAGTGATTGCCCTTAAATGAAGATTTTTTTCTACCCATTTTTTGTGTTTTGAGCAAAAACGAACTAAGACAGAGAAAACTTAACAAGTTAAATGATCAGCAGTACAAATATATTTTACCACTAGTTCACATTTTTACTTCGTATACTAATATACGTCAAATTTTGAGTCTGACTTTTTTCCACACCGTGTAATAGCAAGATACTTATAAAACTGAACTGTATAATATGTTTCAAAATCAATTCCGACAATGTCAACACAGGTTAATTTCATCATTTCACCTTCTTTAGCTTTTCACATTACTTGGCGTCCGTCGTCCGTCGTTAACTTTTACAAAAAACTTATCCTCTGAAACGACAATCAACTAAACTTGGTCACCATCAGCATTTGGGTATCTAGTTTAAATGATGTGTCCGATGAAAACTTAGATGGCCCAATGGCTAACAATAGAACATAGGGAGTAAAATGTAGATTTTGACTTATATCTCTAAACCTAAGCACTTAAAGTAAATCTGTAAAATTGTTTATCAAGATCTATCTGCCCTGAAATTTTCAGAAATATTAGACATTCTGTTGTTGGGTTGCTGTTCCTGAATTGGTAATTGTTGCAGTTTTTGGTTATTATCTTGGATATTATTAAATTGTAAACAGCAATTATGATCAGCAGAGTAAGATCTACAAATAAGTCAACATGACCAAAATGATAATTTTAATGTTGATTACAAAAACTGGAATTTAAAATGTATATTTGTTTTGCAGTAAGGCACAGACAAATTATTTTTTATGTTATTGTAAGGTGGTATATTTTTTATAAATACGGCATTTCTTGAAATAATAAAGTTGTTTCAATAGGGAATTAAACAAAATAGTTTGATTCCACGGAAAATTAATGTCTGAGCAGTATTTAAGTTTTGGACATGTATATTGGTACATAATTTACTTCATATTTTTATTAAAATAACTTTCTTTCTATATAGGTGTAACACCACCAAATAATGGTACGTCACATCCGGTTGTATACGAAAGTAGGTCTAAAAAAATATTCCCCTGAATTTGACAGTTGTAGAAAATGAACCCTGCATTTCAATGCACTTAAATTTTTCTGAGTCATTAACATGTATGTTGGGTGTCTGAAAGCATCATTCCTTTTTGATTTGATGGTCTTATAAAATATTTTGGAAAGTTAAGGTTACATAGTTACCAAAGCAGGTAACCAGTAAATAACAGTGTAAAAATTGGGTTGTTTACTTCCGGTGATGGTTACTTTCTTATATGCAATGAAATGTAGTGTGAAAGTTTTACTGTAGCACTGGAAAGGATTAAATTTTATACATGCAAAGTATTTCTTTGGTTGAAATAAAGGTAAATACTGTACAATTTTTTTTAAAAGTACCAATTTAACAAAGACTAATAGGGGAAAATCAATGGTGGTATTACACCTAGTATATGATTCTTTTTAAATATTCATAATAATACCCACGTTCTAAAATATAGTATTGTGCATGCATGTTTAACGTGCACATGGATTTAATTACACGTAGACGTAATAGAGTAGTTTAGTTTAGGACAATATAACCACACCTATGAATTTAGCCCAATGCTAACACAGCCGGGGATATATAATTTTTATTTGGATTTACCGGTCAACTACATTCCAGTAGGGTTTTAACTTTGAAATTGTCAATGTCTGACCTTTATTGAAACGTAATTAATAAACATCTATGAAATAGAGAAACGAAACAAGGAAGTTGTGTTTATTCTGTTATTTGTATACATTTACTGTTCATAGATATTCATAGAACTTTATCATAATAATTATAAGGTATCTTTCAATTTGAAGAGGTAGGACATTAATATATTATATAACATTGTATATCTTTTTTGACAGGCAATTTTTTTTGTCTTTTTTGGACAGTGTATGGTTTCATCTAATTTTATCAAAGTAATAAGTTTCGTTTTAGGATTAAACTTATCGTTTAAATATCAACATTTTTGTAAAAAATACGCCATTGATTTCGTTTGAAATGTTTTACATTTTCCATTTTTAGGCGTTTCATGACTTAGTATACAGTTTTGGTTTTGCTCATTATTGAAGACCTTACGGTGACCTATAGATGTTAATATTTGTGTCATTTTGGTGTTTTGTTGAGAGTTCTCTCATTTGGCATTATATAACATCCACTCACATAACATGCATACTATGGAATGCCAGCGGGATCAAAATTCTTAATGCGTAAATTGTTATTTTGTCAAAGTTTAAATTGTGATCATGCAAGTTGTCAATGTGTAAATTGTCAATTGAGTAATTGTCAGTTTGTTACTTGCATTGTTACTGTGTAATTTCAAAATTCTTAATTCGTAAATCGTTATTTTGTTACTTGTATCTTGGTATTTCAAAATTCTTAATTTGTAAATTGTCAATTTGTATATTGATGTTTGTAACTTGTAATATGTGGATTCGTTAAATGTCAATGTGTTAGATGTCGATGTGTGAAATGTCATCGTTATATTACAGTAAATTCAGAAATTAATGTGAGGTTTTTATTATTGCGAACAATGCGACTGAGTTGTAAACGCAATAATTTAAACTCACATTTTGAAATATTTTATATAAATTTAACAGGATTTTTCTCAAAATCCTTAAAAAATGAAATGCGATTTAAGTCTAATGTGACAAAATCGCAATAATAAATGCACACAATAATTTCTAAATTTACCGTATACATTTGTACGTCTAACGATTATTATGACGACATATGGCGCTCGGTTTCTTCCTCGGTGAATAGGCCTCCTGTTAGTAGGAGCACCGCCATACGCCAAATGGAATATATACCTAAGTATAAAAGAAAACAAATAAAACAATACTTCTGTACGTGTCATCAAACCTGGGGATGGGTGTGTCACTTCCTGTATTAAGGTATATACAGATGTGTCTCTGGAATGGGCTTCCTTATCAATTATCAAATATATTGCTGTCACTCCGCAAAAAATGTCTACTTAATATTTGACCGGGTCAAAATAAGAATAAATTCATGATATATAAGTCGGTGCTGAAATTTCATAGTAAAAATGTTCTTGTCCGCAAATTCTGGACTTAACGTATAACGAGAGAAATGAGTTGACATCCATTTTGCTTTAATACTACAATTTCAATATGAAAATTTCAGAACAAAATGTAATTATCTAATGATGTTTGAATACACGAAGCAAATGGACGAACAATCTTTATTCTTTTGGCTCCTGAGAAACGAAAATTAAACAAATGTTTACATGTTCGACAACCTGCGAGATTTATAACAGGAGACTACAAATCCAGAGAAGTTGGTTGCGTCTCAAACACGCTCATTAAGGTCAAGTGACAGTAAATGGGCTATGTCACTGATTTCAGTAAAATTTAGCATACAACTCTGGCTCGATGAACTTCAACTGAAAATTGAAAAAATATTGCATTTATCTCATTTAGCATTTGAAATATTGCTGATTAAATTCTTACAAAATGGGTGAACATTTGTATAGAAAGCACATAAAATCGGCGAAAAACCTTTTAAAATTTGTCTTAAAATCGCCAAATATCTAATTCTACTCCATAGATTTTTTCTTAAAAAAACTATATGTTGTTGATACATAAATTTCTGTTATAATGATGCAAAATAAAGATAGAATCACCGACTTCGTTTTTACGGTATAAATCATGCAAAGTTATGTTCTTTGTGAAAAAATCCAACAAAACGTCGAAATAATCGTAACGTTATCGCGTTGCAGGTGGCCGTAAAACGTCGATTTTTGACGTTTTTCACTACCAACAAAGTAACAAATTGATTATTAGACAAAAAACGAAGTCGGTGACCCTATGATTATTTTATATCATTTAAACAGAAATTTATGTGTCAACAATATATAGTTTTTTAAGAAAAACCTATGGAGTAGAATTAAAGATTTTGCGATTTTAAGACAAATTTTAGAAGGTTTTTCGCCGATTTTATGTTCTTTCTATACAAATATTCACCCATATTAAAAGAAATCAATCTGCAATTTTTCAGATAATAAAAGAGATAAATGTATCATTTTTCGATTTTCTGTTGTAGTTCAACGAGCTAAGGTTGTGTGCAAATATTTAGCAAAATCTGCGACATAGCCCATTTACTGTTCCTTGACCTTAAACTGAAACTACAAGACATGTAGACAAGACGCTCAAGCCAGAATCTATTATTTCTGTACGAGGTGGTCGAGGGTCTGGTTTATCAGTGTTATAGAAACAGACAATTTAAAAAAAAGCTCATCCAAAAAAAACCAACTGAGTTGCAGACAAAGGGATTTACTAACAATTGGTCAAGAAATGTTGTGCAAAAAAAAGAGATCAAGAACTACACGAAGTGTTTTGAAATCCCAACGAGCAATATATATAGATTATCATATAGCAATTGGTTCTCAACGAGATTGGTTTTCTCGCTTGAGCCAGAACTGCGAAAGCGAGAAGAGCAATCGAGTTGATATGACCAATGATAATCTTTCTATTGATATTTTACCTATGACGACGTTGTCAATTTCATTTCTATTTTATTAGCAACGACACGTGCGTTATTAGTTTCTAGCGATAATTTCCACCTCAAGCGAGTAGCATGATATGAAAAATTATCACAAAACAAAGGAAAAATGCATAAAATAGCGATAAACCACAATATTCTAACTAATTTTTCGTAAAATTTAGCAGACAAAATTCATTGACAAGTTTATGATGTTTACTCACTGGGCAAGGCTGTAGGGGCACAGCTAAAGTTCTCGAACGTGTGATTCGACAATACCAATCGAAAATTTTGGTTAAATAGTTTGTGACCAGACAACTTGTATCAAGAAAATCATGAACGGATATACACGCCCTGGAATACGTTGTGACCTCTATTCTGTATGCAGGCGCTGCTCGAATATTCTACATAGAAATGGAAAATTCACTATTGGATGCTGACATAATCTCCTTTTCGTAAAGTTTTGTTTTGAACCTACCCTCACTTTCTAAATGTAAGTTGAGATATGACGCACACTCAGCTGTATCCTTTATCTCAAATTGGATGAGATAGATGCGTTCAACATAGTCATCAAATATTTTTTTAGTGAGCGAACATCATTTATATGTATGTTTCTCATTTATTTTTATTTTAATACTTTATATATATTTTGTTACCATTATTTAATTAACAAATTCATTTTTTTACAGACCAAGTATGATATATCTGAAGCTATATCAAGGTTGTATATTTGGCATCATCATTCTAGCAATATCATGCGCTGTTCATTCAAGGAATGAAACGTCAGGTACTTTTTTTTTTAAATTTAGAGCGATAGTTTTTTGTAATGCATTCGTTGTTGTTATATATCCAGACGATGATCATTTAAAGCTTGCTGAATCTTGCATACCAGGAAATAACCTCTGATCTTCCACAGGACAGCCCGAAATATTTATCAATTTTGATCAGAGTATAACGCATCCTACAAAAGAGGGCCGAAAGATACCAGAGGAACAGTCAAACTAATAAATAAAAAAAAACCTGACAACGCCATGGTTAAAAATAAAAGAGAAAAAACAGACAAATAATAGTGCACATGACCAACTCCTTAATTATAAACCTTTTGGATCACTGTCACTGCATCAATGAATTAAATAACTCAATCTTTCGGACATTTGCATCTTAATGTAAACATTTTTCTTGATTTGATATTGGAGGTTACATTAGCTATATTTCAGTCATAAATGATTTACGTATGAATTTAAAGCCTCTTAAATTTCTAAAATTCTGTACTAAAATAACAAAACGCATGCTTTGTTATTTTTATTCAGTTAATTGGACCATACATGGAAGTGTTCACTTTGGAAATACAACAATTCTTAACTGTAAGATCGACAGGAAATTCAATGTATGTGAGGATGATTTACATATTCGGCGATGGACAAAATATCCAAACCAAACTATATTAACATTTGAGGAAAATTCGTCAAACGAAACCAAATATAAAGGAAATGTCAACAAACATTGCACATCTTCTTCGCTCCATATTTATAATTTTGGACCAAATGATTTTGGAGTTTATACCTGTAGTTTTGGTCTTCATAGCAAAGAATTCCGATTAGAAAGAAGCAGCTATCAAAGTAAGTGATTTAGTCTTATTAACACGTAAAGTTATTCAATTATCAGTTGAATGCCCAATGATTGATTAATGCATGCTTAACGTTCAGTAGTAAAGCATGTCATGCATAAAAAGGACCAAAAACATAGACTGGATAAGAATTAAAGGTGGTTAATTAGGACTGTCACTACATAACTAGGTGCATACTTACACTTTTAACACAAGTAAATACACGGTATTGTTAGCCAGGAATATACTTTCCGGTTTGAAAAGTCTTTGTGACCATGTTATATACCAAAGGCGAATCATGGTGGTTGTTATTCAAGAATACAGATACATAACAATGGAAGATCTTGATTCGTTTGCAACCCAACACACCTTTTGGTAGAAACAAAACAAATTATGATCCGGTCTGTCGAGGTTGTTCAATTTCCACTTTCGAAGTATGAAGGTTATTGCATTATTGACTGCTGATTTTAAGCTGTTATTAAAGTTTTCCAAAGAGATAGAGCAGTGCGATCAAAAATCGTATTTTTGAGATTTAAAAAAGTCACCACCAAAATGTAAAAGAAAAAGCAGAGAACATAAACAACAAATCACAAACGAGGGACGAAATATACCATAGGGACAGTTAAACTCATAAATCGAAAATAATTTGACAATGCCATGGCTAAAAATGAAAAGGACAAACAGACAAACAATAGTACACATGACCCAAATAAAGGCAACAGTAGTATACCGCTGTTCAAAACTCATAAATCCATGGACAAAAAACAAAATCGGGGTAACAAACTAAAACCAAGGGAAACGCATTAAATATAAGAGGAGAACAACGACATAACAATAAAATGTAACACACACAGAAACTGACCGAGCATCAGACAAAATCCCTCGAGAATAACAAATATAACATCAAAACCAAATACATGAATTTGGGATAGACAAGTACCGTGACACGTCTTATCGTCTTAGTGTGAATTTACACTAAAAAATACGAGAAAACAAACGACACAACGTTAAAATGTAAAACACACAGAAACGAACTATAATATAACAATGGCCATATTCCTGACTTGGTACAGGGCATTTTTAAAGGAAAAAATTGGTGGGTTGAACCTGGTTTTGTGGCATGCCAAACCTCGCACTTTTATGGCCATGTGAAATATAACATCAAAATGACAACACAACACCACAGGACTACAATATAAATAAATTGGAGACCACGATTGACAAAGAATCACACGAACAACAGCCAACAAAAGGAAACAAGTTTAAAATTTTAATACGCCTAAAACACAACATACAAAACTGAAGAATAATCAACACGAACCCCACCAAAAACAAGGGGTGATCTCAGGTGCTCCGGAAGGGTAAGTAGACCCTGCTTCACATGTGGCACCCGTCGTGTTGCTTATGAGATAACAAATCTGGTAAATAGTCTAATTCGGTATGTCCATTTATGAAAGGGATGGGGATTGTAGCTACGGCGTAAGGAACATATCCGATATCATTTGTGAAACAGTTATTCCATAACGGTCAACCAACTCGTGATGGCGTCCGTAACATTTACGAAGAGATGCTTTCAACTTCACCATTTGAAGATATGTACACCGTGCTGCTAGAATGTTGCTCCTTAGAAATGTAAATTATACAATAAATCATCTCTTTTGTCGTAAAGTTTTGTTTTCAATCGACCCTCACTGTCAATTTCTAGATGTAAGTCAAGATATGAGGCCGACTTAACTGTATCTGTTGTATCCTTTATCTCTAGTTCAATGGGATACATGCGTTCGACATCAGTCTCCAAATTTTGAATTATTTAGTGAAAGAACATCATCTATAAAGCGGAAAGTAGAGTTAAAGGATATTATTCACTTCTTATCTTTCTTCCTAAGAAGTTCCTGTATGAAGTCAGCCTCATATTAATAAAGAAACCAGTCGACAAGAAGAGGGGCAATATTCTTTCCCATTAGAATGCCGATAGTCTGTTGAAAAACACGTCCTCCGAACGTAACAAATATGTTATCAATCAAGAAATCAAACATCTTGATAATGTCCGTTTCAGTTTTTTTTTGGTTTGAATCAGAGTGGTCCTTTACAAAGTAGCTGTTATCCCTTCCTAAGACAAGATACTTGTATCTTCGTTGGCCATTCTTTTTTTATGGAACAAAGCAATGCCAACTCTTTCAATTTGTCGTTTATTGTGGAATGTGAAATACTTGTATAAAGTGTAGAAAAGTCAAATGTTTTAATACTATTACAGAGGAAAGAGAGTTAGATTGTATGTACTCTAAAAGATCTTTCGAATTTTTAAGTATCCACATCTGATTCACGCTACCTCTAGAATAGGCAGTTTCACAATAACTTTGAAGCTCGTCTTTGATTGCTGATAACATAGATGTTACTAATTTAGAAAGAGGTTTCGTGAAGCACTTGGAAGACTCAGCGATATACAGTTGTTCGTATGGACACTTATGCAGTTTAGGTATCCAATACAGTGATTGAAGATCCAGTTCATCATCTTTGGTTGAAATTAGAACATAGAACAAAGCTATGATTATCCAGGATTTTCTCTTTGGTAAGTGTCGTGAAGGTATATGTTGGGTTTCCATCTGAATTGTCAATACCTAGTTCGTTTATCAAGCAGTTAATGTAATGAGTTTTACACACATAAACGATGTTGTTTGAGGATTTATCACATACACTACTTTGTAAAGATTACAAATTGAGCAACACAGACTGAACCTAAACTCGGAAAATACTTGAAGTACTTCGTATGGTTGCTAGATGACTTTTGCTCAAAAGAGTTTATAGAAAATAATAATGAAAATGTAACTACAACGAAATTAACTTTACGTGTTTAGTTGTGAAAAAATGTGTTCCATAAACATGGTGTGTATGCTTGTCCATCAAGAGAACGTTCTGTGCTGGTGATTCGGTCCTGACAAGTGCTGGTGATCAATGAAAAAATGTAAACAAAGACGAAAATGATGATTTTTGACGTGTTCACTCATAAAAAATGGAAGAAAACAGTTGATATTTTTCAATTTTGTTTCTTATGGGTTCATATCCAAACCATTAAAAATTTGACCCTCTGAACTGTTTCATTAAGCGTAACACAAAAATGCTCATTTTCAGAAAATCTAGAACTGAAAAAATTAAACAAAAATGCTCATAGAGTCCGCTTTCTATACAGCAATCCGCACGACAAAACTATTTTGTGAAAACATTGCAATTTATTAAAAAAAAATATTTTCTCAATTTATTCATGTGCTGATTCTGTGCTGGTGGGTCCTGTCATTGTGGTGGTGGGTCCTGATACGGTGCTGGTGATTTTGGATAAGAAGGTGGTCATATTTGAAACCAATGTTACAAAATCAATAAATTTGGACAGATAATTGTTGTCAATAGGATCTATGACTCCTATTTTAGCTCTTGTGCATCCATTTGGCTGTTTAATATGTGTTTTCAAATGATCGTAACTTGTATTACATAATTACATAAAAGGGCAACATCGTTCGTCCAATATCAGATAACAATATATAGTATCTAAAATAAGAATAGTTTTATAAAGATATTAAATGACCCTTACATTGATGCTTCAACAATGATCAAAGCCCATGCCGCATAGACTTGTTTGTTAGCGCTCCGCATACCCTCCCCACTTCCACCCAACCAACCCTCCTCATTTCCTCCTTCATTGTTACAGTGGTGTACCAACACAACAATTTATCACATAAAATAATAACACAAAGACACACATTATTGAACAACGAATGCTCGCAGGTACTGAAAGCTAGTTCAAAGCCGCATTTTCAACTAATAGATAAACCATTTTCTCATATACAAAAATCCCAATCGTGTCGATTAAAAAAGTCTCAAAACTTAAGTTCACATTTTAATGTTTGATGAAGGATTCAACTTTAAAAAGTGAATCGTGTGCTCACAACAGTTATTGTGATAATTATGTTTACATAGGACTTATAAAGGAATTAAGAAGAAATATTGTACAGTTCAATTTAATGATCATGAATGGAAGGAAATGGTACGGAAGTTTACATAGGACCCATTTTGACAGACAGTGGTCATGTTTGTTGATGAATATTGTTTTTCCTAGATTCACTCTTGAAAAATCATTTGGTTACATTTGGTCAAGTAATTTCAGAAAAAATCTTTTTGTAATCGTGGACGCCAAGACAATACATGAACCTCACACGACCCCTCGACACAGGTGAGCTTATATATGATTCGGGTTCATAACCAGTTGAAATTAAGCCAGTTTTTTTTGTGTGTGTAGATTTGTATTGTTTAAAACTGTTATGACCTTTTAAAGTTAAATGTAGGTGTTTAATCTAAGAATTTTTTTTTAAAACTTATATACTTGTTTTATACTCAATTGGTAGTATGAAGCTACGAGATATTTTAATTTTTGAAATTGAAGGCACAATTAACAAAGCAAATGGTAGCTTCAAATACTTTCAAATAGATTTTTAAGGATAATGTACCCTTGTGTTGATCTCATGCTAAACATAACAAAAATCTCTGTACAAAGGTCTGTGAATTTTCTACAAAAATAGTGATTTTATTTTCACCAAATTCTCTTTTTCTAATAAATACAATAATGAACTATAAATAATAATGCTTTGCAAGAAGTTTCCCCTTGATATTTGTACAAAATTATATCTCTATTATTCATTGTCTGTGCTGTTGATACTATTGCAGTTTGCACATTTCGTAATTGACAGGCCATAGAAGGGGTCATAAACCATACACGAAAAGATAAATTATTGATCTAAGTACTTAATTTGCATCTCTGAACCCCCACCCCCGGCTTGTTTTTTAGGAGGGTGTCTAAAAATGGTCGATTACAGACAGCCGAGTACGCATTTTACTTTCAAGGCGTGTTTACGTTGATTGTTAAAGTCCTGAAAACGGAGTGGTGGAAACAAAAATGTTTGATATATCTGGCTTAAGATTCAATTTTTTTAAAAATAAATTAAGGCTACATTTTAATATAATAATACTGAGAATTCACAATATCAAAAAATGCAGAAAAAAAATATTGATGAAGTGAAATATCTTAGTAAGGAGTCATAACTACAGAGATGGTGTGTTTGACACACAAAACTTAAAAGCTTAGTGATATTGTTAATATTAAAATAAAAGTGTATTTTAGTTGGGTATTTTTTCCATTTACTCATTTTCAATTATAATTAAGACGCATTTGATTTTTATTCATAAAAATATTCAAATATAGAAAAGTAGGACACATTGTTCACTTCCTCCCCCGTAATTCTTTATCAAAAATATTTATCTATTTTGGAATTTTGAAATGAAAAAGCTAAGAAATCTTAGTTTTGTTTGTGTTCTCTAGGTTATCTCGTCTTCATTCTCTGACATATTCCAGTCTGCCCTTTTATAAAATAGTGTATTTTTGTAAGTGTTCTATCGAACTTTCGAAAAAAAATACCTGATAACCGTTCAGACAAAAAAAATATGTTAAAAAAATCTTACAGGTACAACAAGTGATTCTTAACAGTTATAAGATACATTTTTCTTTTAAAATACAACTTTTAAATCTTACGGGAAACTTTTCCTAGCTTAACACGTTCACTGTAACCTCGCTCTAACTTTTAACTAAAATATAAAGGCACAGAACCAGGACATAGGAGCACAGAACCAGGACCGTCAGGACAATTCCGTTTAACGAACTTGCACGACTTTTGCAATATAATATTGTTGTAATATACTTTGCATGGTACTTATGACGCATCAGAGAAAAATTAAACAACAAAACAGTCGTTTTATTGCCGTTCTGATACAATGTAAACAAACCCACCAGCACAGAATCAGGACCAAATCACCAGCTCAGAACGTTCTCGCGCAGGATAACCATACCCACCGTGATAAAGGTTTTATTAAACAATTTATTTGAACAACAGTGTAATGTGAAAACAAAAAATCAATGTGAGTATAATCTGCGAAGTACCAAATGTTTTGAAGTCGATGCAAGTATATCTAAATTGTACAAATGTTTGTAAATCAGCTCCTAAAAGTTCGAATTACGCTTTGTGAACGTGAGGTTACATATCCCTCAAATTTGACTTTTTACAATTTTGGCTTTAATGTTATGGATTTTCTTATACTTTTGTATTAGTCATACTGATATTCAAGTAAAAAAAAACAAAAAAAAAAACATGCGCTTGGAAATAATTTTGTTTTTGTTCATTATTGTGACCGACCTTCAAAAACAAGAAATGTACTTTATTTTTGTAATTAGAAAGGAAAATACACATTAAGTAATATGATTTTGTTCTTAACACATGTGTTTTCTAATTTGGACTGAAGTGTTATTTGATGAGACTGTCATACAAGAGAGAGATTTAGCTGGCTTTAAAACTAGATTCAATCCCTTGTTTTCTACAGAAAAAAAGCCCTGTACCAAGTCAGGAATATGACAGTTGTTAACTATTCGTTTGATGTGTTAAAACTTTTGATTTGGCCATTCGATTAGGGTCTTTCCGTTTTGAATTTTCCTCAGAGCTCAGTATTTTTTTTGATTTAACTATTTTCTGATATATGAATTTCTGTATCTTTGGTATCTATAAGAGACAATTTCAATTTTTCGGAAATAAGGATGTTTTACCACAAAAGTATACAAGCTTTATATATATTTAATATCTTTTTTTGTCAAAAAACTTTTGAGTATTTGGGATTCAAACTGTCTTATAACTTGTACCTTATACTTGCCTTTTCACATTTTTTATCCAGACGTCACCGTTGAGGAGTCTTTTATAAACAAAAGAAATGCATATCGCACGTCCGGTATACACAATTTTAATTCTGGTATTTACGATGAATTTCTTTTTAAAGGATTCATCTGGTAGTAGCTATTTACATATATCATAAACCATATGTTTCGCTATTTTTCATTTTACTAAAGAGGAGCATTTCGTCTGTATTATGTTCATAAAATAAACAGTTCGACAAATAATAGGACAACTAGTTATTATAGAGAGGTGAAAGTTACCAGAGGGACATTCAAAATCATAAGTCGAAAACAAATCAACAATGTTACGGTTAAAATATCAAAAACCCTAATATCATCTTCTCTATGTAGTAAATTATAAAATATGTCTAATTTCGTACAATTTTTTTGCATGGCATGTTTTTCATCAGATATTTATAAATGATTCGATGTACCAGAAGAGTTTCAAATCAAATAACAAGTGTATATAAAGTGCGAATCCATTAAGTTCATTTTCACTGTTGTATGCGAGTATGTTCAGTGTAGAATAAAGGATCATGGGAAAACTGTATTTGTTTACGTTTTGAAAATAACATAATAATTGATTTGAAACAAAGTTTTAACTTATTTTCATTGGAATGTGTCTTTTTAATGAACAATAAGAGTATTAAAGTTCAAATATGTGTTATAAAAAGCTACATAATATAGAATATCGATTATTCAAAGCGATCCATTTTTATTATAGATGCGATGTATTATCACTGTATGGCATTCATTTCTGATGTAGAATTTTCGAAAATGCGATGAATTTTTATTGTAGATAAATGTGATAATAAGACAAGCAACAAATGAAAAACTTATTTGATTGCTTTAATATTTAGTTTATGACTTGTATATGTCTAAAAAAACTGGTTGGCCATTTGAACGTTTTCCCACAGTATTGACATTTGTGAATTGTATTGCCATATTTACCTGCTTTGTGATTCGCTAGGCCTTTTGAAGTTTCAAAATCCTGATTACACAAATAACACTGTTGCTTGTTGTTGTTTTCTTGGTGCATGTTGTTTCAAATTATGTTTGTTAAAAAATGACTTCTCGCATTTCTCAAATTTATAAGGCTTGTTGTTCAGGTGCTTGTTGACATGGCCATCAAAGTGCTGTTTTTATACGACCGCAATTTTTTTTGGTTCGTGTATTGCTATGATGTCGTCATCGTCTGCGTCGTCCAAAGACACATTTGGTGTCCGGACAATACCTTCAATTTAAGTGAATGGTTCTATATAAATTTTAAAGAAGGTTCAATACCACAAAAGGAAGGTTGGGATGATTTTTGGGATGATGATTCCAATCGTTTACGAATAAGGGGCCTAAAGAAACATTTTTTTTAGTTTCAGGATAATAACTTGTGTATAAGAATTTCGATTGCTCTGAAATTGTACCGCAGTGTTCAATATTACAAGTAGAAGGTTGGGATTTATTTTGGGGGTTATGGTACTAACAGTTTAGGAATATTAATGAAGGGACAAAAACAATCATGTTTGTTGTTTCCAGACAATAACTTGTGTTTAAGTGTATGGCTCTCTCTTAAATTGTACTTCAAGGTTCATTACCAAAATGGAAAGACTGGGATTTTGTTTGATGGTTACTGATCCTAGAAGGAATACAAAATGTTAGGGGCGGGTTCGAATTGTTTTAAGAGGTTCATATCTTTTTTATTTGTTTTTTTAAATTTTAAATTTGTGAAAAGTTTCAAGAAAAACCTTCAGTTGTACAGTATTGCGCATACAATTTGTAAGATCTTCGACCACATTTACCATGTATCAGAAACCTATATAACGTTATAAAGATCACAATCCAAATTCGGATATTATCAAGCTTTAATATTGTGTCCAAATTTGCCCCAACTGTTCAGTGTTCGACCTCTGGGTCATATCAGGCTGCGGCCAGCGAAGCATTTTTAATGTTTTACTTTAAAACGAGCAGATGTGATTAAATTTTCCTGTTACTTTCTTCGTATGGTAAGTCATGCCAGCATAGGCGTATCCAGGGGTCCTGGAAAAAATTGACAGGCATTCTTCATGCTATCAGTTTTTATGTTCATTGAGAAGTCTTAAAATTTTAATTCACACATTTTTGTAACTCATTAGTGTGGATCTTCTAATGCCTGTGAAAACTAGCTACCCATTTTGTCTTGAAAGGACAATAAGTGCATTGGTATGAAGACCCTCCTTTTTAACTTTAGTTCTTTTTTCTGTTATTCATCTTCACTTGCCTCCTCTACTGTTGAGCCCCCAAAACGCTTCAATGTCCATATTCTGAAGGAAAGATAGTTTTTAGCTCGATTGTTGCTTGCATTTCTTTACTGTATAAAATGAAACGACATGTGACAACTATCCAAAGTTTTAAAGCGTGAAATATAAGTCAAGTTGTGTGGGGCAAACTTTTTCTGTCAATATCTGCCTATATCTATGTACTGATAAAGTTGCATTGGTACATAATGAACGTGTTGTAGAGCACCCTTGACTCTACGATAGAGGTCGAACCATGAATAGTTTGGGGTAAGTATGTACACAACATTCAAACAAGACTTCATTTTTGATAAAATAAAAAAAATGTTGAATTTTAGACCGTTTGGACTTCAAAGTGGACTATTTCGATAACTTGGACAAAAATCCCAAAATCCCTAATTTAAAACCACGTTGAGATTCAGCATGCCAAAGAAACCAAAATATTCAATTGTTGTTGAAATCCAAAAGAATTTATTTGTAGACAGTTTGGATCCCACAAACTTCTAAAATGGGTCAAAAATAAAACACAATCAGCCTACTGAAGAACCTCAAGTTTTATTGTGAACCCTGTGGACCAATTTAAAACCGGACCCAAAATTAAAAAAAATATTACTTTAGATAAACGGTTAGATTTAGCATATTTTGAAAACCTCATTGAAATTGGTCAATAAGTGATTTATAAAAAATATTAGAAAAGTGTTGTTGTTTTTTTATCCCTTTTTATCCCATTTTATATCGATAGACATGATAGATGCACGTATTAGATAAGTGTCATAGCATTGGATATTGATTTTCCCTATATATTCAATGTAATTTAGTACCCTATCGGAACATGTTAATGAAGTCAGTGACATATATACTTTATTTTACATCTTCTGATGTACATTTTCAATATCTATTTGAGTTCTTTCTCAAGGTCAGCACTATGAAATCCTTAATTAGTGTTTTAGCAAGTCGGCTGAATTAGGAATTGAATGCATAAAAAGGAATAAAATTCATACAGTAAAAATGCAACGCATATACAATACTAATGAATCGCTCTACAGCGAAAATGAAAGTAAAGTATCATTATTCAACAGTAAACACGACACGCATAAATATAGCATCATATTGGAATTCAATTCAATATGGACAAACTGAACAACAAAAGCTATTCTACGTTATACAACATTAATAATTGTGTTGAACTGAATATGTTTCTGCAACTACATCTCTCCTGCTAGTTTTTAATCACCTGCACGATTTGTTAGTAAAACGTCCTAATTATTCACCTATTTCGGTATATATTTCACGTATAGATGGCTATTGGCGCGATAAAACCCCGTTATCATCTCTTATTTTGTCCAACTTGTATTATTTATTACTAAACATATACGTGTAAACTATTATATTTCATTTTCTTCAAAAATAATACTTTTTTGGTCTGTTTATTTACCATTCAACATCAGAAATGTTTGGCACATTCAGTGAAAATGGTATTTTAGGATCCGCATTTTACATACACTGATAACTATATATGTATATTACCTTGATATTAACAAATGTGTATTGATATGCCATTTTCAGATTTATTCGATTCATATCTTATACAATTTACTCTATCTATGTCTAGGTTTTTTGATAAAGAAAATGAAGAAAAATATCAATGTTAATATGTTATGCTCTAATAACCATCTTGATTTGGACATTGAGATACAAGAGACCTTTCCAACACCAATGTGTTACTCCAATATCAAGGTAAACGTATTTGTTCAACATTATTTTTTTCTTGAATTACCTTTAACCTAGCTTCTTATGATTATCTGCCAGATGCCTGTATTTGTATAGACCATTGTATACAGTGTATAAACATTTGGCTTTAAAATATAAACGTTTCTCTGTACTATTGAGTAATCTCATTTCAATGAGAGGATGTTATTTGAAAGAAATGAAAGGTGTTGTACAGTATACAACAGCCGATTTTGTTGTTTGGCAGCAAACTTTACGTTTAAAAGGATTCTGACTTTATCATTCGGCACAACATTTCGGAATTTGAGCCTTGCAATGCTTGTCGTGTTTTCATTTTGACTTCCAAATATTTTTATCTGGTCGCCAGATGAATTTGATATACACGACACGCACCTATAGTGTTATTAAATAAGCATGATGTCGATGATCATCACTAAATTCATTTTAAGAGCATAAAAACTTGTGATTTTAAAAAAAAGAGTCGTATTAATTTAATTGTAGAATGAATCATTTAGGCTTCAAATACAATATCAATTTTAAATTTCTAGTGGAAGTTATTGACGTTACAGCAACTGTCAAGCGTTGTCATGTTTTTATTATAAACTTTATGTATACTTGAACTTTCAAACACATGGACATTACTGCTATATCATATATATATTTGTATTTCCCCCTTAAAAAATATAAATTAACGATTCCTTGAGAAGTATTAAAAAAGAAAGAATGATCAGTGTTAAGAAAAAAACTATTTGCATGTAAATGTTTTTTTAATTTCAGGATAATTCTAAAAGAAAAAACCGTAAAGTACATACACATATAACTGGCGTTCAGAATGCCACAAAAGACAAGATAAAATATAAAGTAAAGGATCACAGTTGCTCTGGTGTCATACATACATTTTGTTTAATTGATAAAACAAAAGTAAAGGTATTCAACAGAATTTATGACTGCTGTAAAGGTAAGAAAACATTTTTGTTTCGTTATATTATTGATATGATAATTAACATCATGTAACGTACAGGTTTTATTATCATAACATTAAAAACAAGAATGTGTACATAGTACATAGTACACGTTTACCCACTCGCACTTTCATCTTTATGTTCAGTATACAATAAAATTGGTATTTTAAGTTGATAGATAATATCAAAGGGAACATAAGTAATGACTTACTAGTTGATCGGACTTCAACTCCGCCAAAAACTACCTTCACAAAAAACTTATGCCTGAATTTGGGTAGACGGACAGACGGACGAAAATATGATGCCCTTAGATGGGACATAAAAATTATTAACCTATTAGAGAGCATCAGTGCTATCAACCAAAAATAATTTATAAGAATAATAATTTGTAAGAATCGACACAATTTATAAAATATCACAAATAGAGAAACAAATGTGAATTGTATTATTATGTTATTTTTCAATAAAATGTGTTGTCAAAGGTTGATCTTCACTAATATCTATTGGTTGCATACTGTCATTCGAGACAATATATACCTTTAATGTTTAAAAAAAATGTTGACAAAATGCATAGATATAAAATTCTACTTTTTAATACAGCAGAGAATGGGAACAAGGCTAAAGTAAACAAACTCATAGCAATACGCACAGTAACACTCAGTTGAAAAGTATAGTATAAACTTTATGTTTTAAACAATCGATGACTTTTTATTCCTTTGATCTAAAAACAAATAAAAAAATTACAGATTTGTATAATCCATCCGAATCACTCTCTTTTAATTAAGGTACTTTCATAAATGTTTTTTTTAATGATATTTGATCTTTATCTACTGTTTCAGATACGCACGTTTCTTTGCTACTCATTGTTCCAATCGGTTGTGCAATTACCATTTCCGCAGTTATTGTATGTATTGTATATTGGTTCAAAAAGAAAAAAATAGGTAAGACTCAAAATGATGAGAAGTACTCATACTCTTAATTCGCATTTTAGATCAGATTGTGAATAATTTTAAAATGCTTAATATCCATTGTTGGAAATAACGAAAGTTGAAGAAGCTGTAACACTTTTATTAGGGTATATACATAGTAAAAACATCATAAGGGCCATGTAATAATAAATAAATGTTTATGCCAGGCGATCTTCAATCAATTCAATAAGCAAACACTTAATCGTAAAGTCGGATATTAAAGTCTCGGACATGAAAAATGTAAGCTACTTCGTACCATGAAACCAAAAAACAAATACAAACGAGAACAGCCGCTGAATAACAGACTACTTACAGACACACATTAAATGTGGGTTTGTTGTACCGTGCTTGTGAGCGCTAAACCGTCCTCCTTACATTTGACAGTGACATAACAGCACAACTGTTAAGATTAATGGGCAATGGCTTGACTTTTCAGAAATACAGAAAGCACAAAAAAACAACAAGCATAATTATTAAATAGTTTATACAGAAAATTCAATTAAGCATGAGCTCCAGTTCCGTTTGAAAAGATGTATGGTGTGCATCAAAGAGACAACAACCGAACTGCTCAAAATAAACAAAAGGCATTTTGGTAATCAAACTTTACCAAACATTAATTTTTGCTGTTTGCTGTTCAGTTTTAACTCTGTAATAAAATTGAGAATGGAAATGGGGAATGTGTCAAAGAGACAACAACCCGACCAAAGAAAAAAACAACAGCAGAAGGTCACCAACACGTCTTCAATGTAGCAAGAAATTCCCGCACCCGGAGGCGTCCATCAGCTGGCCCCTACACAAATATATACTAGTTCAGTGATAATGAACGCCATACTAATTCCAAATTGTACACAAGAAACCAAAATTAAAATAATACAAGACTAACAAAGGCCAGAGGCTCCTGACTTGGGACAGGCGAAAAATGCGGCGGGGTTAAACATGTTTGTGAGATCTCAACCCTCCCCTATACCTCTAGCCAATGTAGAAAAGTAAATCTGTAAGTTTATTTGTCCTGTAATGTGGCATTTTTCGATTTTCTTTTTCAATATTGACCGTGACCTCAACAAATGAATGTATATGTTGTTCACATGGAACCTACCACGTATTTCCGTCAGTGATAAGTTGTGAATAATTTGTATGATACAACTTGTATAATAAAAATATTCAGTTTGTGTACGAAACAAAAAAAAAAAGTGAGCAGCTCATCCGAACCCGATTCACGTTTAATTTTTATGGTTGATCTATTTCTTTGTTTTGACTTAAAGAAAATTGAACAAAACATGTTATTTTTTTTAATTCAAAATTAGTTTACGATAAATTTGTTATTGTTATACCACCATTGTATTTGAAATTTAAATCTCTGTCCGTATCATCTGTTCGGTTCTGTTATAATTACTATGATCATTCTGATACATCTATTATGGTTGTACGAAGTATAACATTTTACATTTTATTTTTTTGACTTTTTAAAAAATTGTCTCGAGTTTTTTTTTTTAAAGGGTTATTCCTGAGAATTAATTTCATACCCATAATACATTGTTTTCTGCATCTATGTTTTAGTACTAGTTGTTAATTGATACATCTTAATTTTATGAATATAGATCTATTTATTGTATTTGTAGGCTTTTGTCGAACAAATGTATCAAGTTGTGAGGAATCGGTACATCCATTTTGTGGTGCACAAAAAGAGGAAAAACATACAATTGATATTGTGACCTCAGATACTGCAAATCTTGTGAACGAAATATCTAGACGTTGATATATTCATATTGAGCTAAACTCGATGTTGTGTTAAAGTACTTTACACTTAAACTAAACTCAATTACGTTATCAATGGTACAAATCAATGTTTAAAAAAAGTTTAAAACAGGTTCTGACTACACGCAGTCGATAGTTAATGTAGCTATTGTGTGGGTGAAGAGTTCATAAAACAAGATATTAAGAACGTTGAACGTTTTTGAATATTACAGGAAGTAACATATATTGAATAAATATGATTGATATAATACTACGAATTAAGTTATTTTCTATCTATATAAAATTGTTCTTTTTAAAAGAGGATTGAATTTAATACCCTTAGGGAAACATTTGATTTATCTGTTTAGCCGGGAAACTATTTTTCACTTTTTGTACATATTTTTTTCTTACAAAGTCTTGCATTTTCATTATCATCATGTCGTAGACAAGGTTGTTTCACAGTTAATACTAGTTCCAATAAATCTTATCTAGAATAACTCCATGTTTGACTGGATAAAAGAATTAGGGTCATTTGTTTCTTCGACCGAATGGCCGTAAAACCGAATACTGAAGTAGTGCGCCTGTTTTGATGTGTGGAATGTACAATTACTTAGTCACGTCTACTTTAATTTTGCACGGCCTCAATTACAGAACCTACCTTTTCTTTTGTATGGCGAATTTGATTTCGTCCTGAACATGCATGAATCATTTGCCACTGGACGTTTACAAATCAACATTCGATCATTTTGATACGACAAAAACCCAACAAATGATTTTTAATAAATAAAGGCAACAGTAGTTTACCGCTGTTCAAAATTCATAAATCAATAACATACACTCACATTCAAAACTCCATGTTGAATCTCCCCGCTTTTCATCTACAAAAAATCAAATAATATTTCTCACTTCCATCCTGAAACAATTTTTTTTCTCTTTAAAAAAGACATCTTAATAATTTTCTCCCATACCCTGAAAGAAATAAATAAAAAAATGAAAAAAAGATACTTGGTCTTAATCACACAATTGTTTCAATTCAATTTTATGTACATTACGTGTACTTGTTGTTTGCTGATGTGAACAATATTAATTTACTCCATAGAAAGAAAATCTGCATGATTTATATTTATATGATAAATAACAAACTCCTGATTTTCTTTTCTTGAATAAAGGGAATCATACTAATTCTGTAATTCTTGTTGGATGTTGTTTAATTTTTAATCGTTTGTGGTTTTATTTCTAATTTCATTTTTTATATGTATGTCCATGTACAAGTAAAGATATAAATCACCTATTCATTATATCATTTTTAGTTTAATACATAGTTTGAATATATTCGCCTTTGAGACACAAAAAGGCCAGTAAATCGCCGATCTCCACAGAGGTAAACAATACCAATTGCGTTGCAATACATCATGTACATAAGTACTTTCAATAATAAGCAAACTGCGGGAACCTATCACCAAAGCAATTAGTACCTTGCCAATTGATATTGAACGCTTAAATATCCATGTACATGTATGTACATTCCAATACCCGGAGTAAAATACAGGTAATCGATGGTTATGATACTTGCAAACAAGTCAATTTCACGAGGACCCCACATGGAATTAAAATATTAAAAAATACCCCAGTCATCAGTATGTATGAGACAACTAATATAGCCTGCAATTTCTTTCTGAGCACTGGATATCCATTCAACCTCTGGGGACACGTTGTACCTATATGCACTACATTGCAAGTAAGATTTCATACTGCCTTAATGAACAATTTAAACAAAGTTCTTGTTATCCGTAAACCATTTAATACGTTTATCTCTCATTGATTTTATCAGAGAATGCAATACTTATTTAACAACCGTTAGTTATTTCCAATAAGAACTGTAAGGTACATCGTTTTCATGCCACATACCATGAGCAATATTCTGAGGATTTTTTTATATCGTTCATAAGTGTTTCTCGTTTCTCAATTTGTATTAAGATTAGACTGTTGGTTTTCCTGTTTGAATGATTCATGTGGTTTTACAGTAGTAATTTGGGGGGGGGGGGGGGGGGCCCTTTATATCTTGCTGTTTGGTTTGAGCCAAGGTTCCGTGTTAAATACCGTACTTTGACCTACAAAAGTTTACTTTTATGAATTGTGACTTGGATGGAGAGTTGTCTCATTAGCACTAATACCACATCTTCTTTTTTTATATCTAATTAATCTTATAAATCCAAATTTGAAATTGTATTTTCCCAAATTCACTTATAATGTCATGCTTTGAGGCGTTGATACATTCGTATGACTCACATTTTATTTCTCCATTGTATTCTGTCGTATTATAATTTTAGGTGGTCGTTGTTTTCATCTGTGGTTGAAATGTTGAAATTAACTATGATAATATTTATTTATGTATTTCTCTGTCCTGACTTTATATGTTTATTATAGAATTAACGCCGTGAACACTTGTAATTTTATTTGTATGTGTTTAAAACCATAGCAATTGAAAAACACTTTTAAAAAATTAATTCTCATTATCTGCAAAAAAACTCTAACAGATCAAATACCTTAACAATAGCGGATTTTCCATATTTTCTTATCCGATTATCGAATCACAAAAATAGACGACGCACCTTTCTTTTACGTTAATACGGAAGTAAACGCGAATTAAACGCCGTTTTACTCCTAACAAAACTAGGAGACGCGCCATTTTAGTGCACGGGTAAATTCGAAAGTAAACTATGGAACGCCATGACTGTCTTCTGATGTTGATTTTTAATATGTTCGGTGCTTTGTGCATTATGTTCCGTAGTATTTATATTATGTCCAGTAGTTTTCATGTTATGTTCACTAGTTTTGAAATTATGTTCAGTAGTTTTGACATTTTGTTCAGTAGTTTTGACATGATATAAAAAAGAAGATGTGGTATGATTGCCAATGAGCCAACTGTCCAAAAGAGACCAAAATGACACAGACATTAACAACTATAGGTCACCGTACGGCCTATGTTCAGCAGTTATGACATTATGTTCGGTTCTTTGGTTATTATGTTCAGTAGTTTCATTATTATATGCAGTAGTAGTTAAATTATGTTCGGTACTTCTGACGTTATATTCAGTGCATTTTTCATTATGTTAAGTACTTTCGACTTTATGTTCAGTAGATTCAATATTATTTGCAGTACATTATGTATTACCGTCAGTGGTCCTGGTTTCTTTATATTTGGTGGATTATTCATTATGTGCAGTAAAAGCATCAGTATTATTCTCTGTTCAATGAACGATATGTTCAATGGTTGTATTATTATGATGATGCAGTAAAAGTCGGGTAATCAATAACGGAAATTGTCGAAGAAAAAAACCAACCGAACTCAGATATTATCGACGGACGTTTTCTTAATGGACAAATTTACGGGATGGAATTGGAATGAAAATGGAAGAAATGGAAGCAGTATTAAATCGGTTTGGTTTACTTCAAACGTTGACAATTTTCACAAGGAAAAAAATACTCCTGACTTTATTTGTAAGATTGTTATTTTATGAACGTAGAGTGGCAAATAGTTGACGCATATTTATGACGCAGAGAAGAAATGTTAAACAAGAAATAAGAAGTTGCATGCGTTGTCGTTGATACATCACAAAAATAGAATATAAAACATATTCTATAGCTTTTGATTTCCTTGTAGGTAACCGTTTTTGTTGGTTTGTTGTAGTATAATAATCTTAGGTACGACTTTAAACAGACCACCAACAATCTCCTTGTAGATATTCTTATAGTATTCTGCGTCCTTCATCTCTAATATGCGCATTGATATCAGATATTTATTTGAAATAACCCAAGAAATATGAGGTTGTGGATGAAGTTTACAGCATAGAAAATAATGCCCGCCCCCAAAAAATAAGGTGGACAAAAAAAATAAAGAATAGAGAATAAGGGATTGCTTGAATGTAAAAAACTACCTTTGGAAAAAGCTTGAAAAAAGAAGTGATAACAGAATTAAATGATTAACAGAATAACTTAACTTTTTCTTCATATTAAATTTATTATTGATATGGAATGAAATGTTGAACCGGTCATAATCATAATTGGTTCATTGATTTTACCATGCAGTGTGTGTACATTTTATATTTTCCTCGAAAATCAACCACTGCGTCGATGCCACTGCTGGTTTTAGTCCCGAGAGTATCACCAGCCCAGTAGTAAGCATTTCTGTTTTGACATGATTAATCATTGATATGGATGATATGGCCATTTTTATAAGTCAACTGTTTACAAACTTTAGATTTTTGAAAAAAGGAGTTTCTACCTCAGAAAACAATAACTTTGCTGTATTTGGTAATTTGTTTTATGAATCTTTAGTCCGCAAGGCTCTTCAACTTCGTACTTTATTCGGCCTTTTTATTTATTTTTTATTCGAGCTTCACTGATGAGTCGATCTTTTGTGGATGGAATGCTCGTCTGGCGTAAATAAAAAGAAATATCCTGGTATATATGATGAGTTTACTGCACGAGTTAACAAATCATGACGTACCGTTTAGACCACTATTGTAGACAAAGTTAGCCTTACATTCTTCTCCTGCATTGTGTCAGAAATTTTTACAACATTGATAAAACAGTTCGTGATAGAGGACTGACAAAAATGACAACTGACAACAAAAAACTCTGCAATAACAGGAAAATTAGAAAATAACTAGTCGCAAATTTCATATATTCAAAGATTAATAGAACAATTTATGCGGGTAGATTTTTAAATCTTCCAAATTCAAACTATACACAAAAACTAACTAGGTCTAAGTGTAAATATGATTACAATAGACAGATAATGAATATCAAAATACAAAGTATTTCTGGATTTAGTCTCTATAGATCCACCAAAGATAGCCTACAGCCGAATAAAGAGGAATAGAATGACAGTATCCAAATATATGTTAACATGAATTATCATTGATATGATCATATTTATGAATCAACTTTCTCTATTCTGTACACCTCATCCACAACCTCGTATATAACCTTGGTTATTTCAAATATATATCTGATATTCAAGCGTCTTGTAGCGGGGTAGGATGCATAATACTATAAGAATATCTACAAGGAGGTTGTTGCTGGTCTGTTAAAAGTCAGTGCCTGAGAATAACATGTCACATCAAACCAACAAAAGGGTTACCTACTAGGTATACAAAAGCTATAGAATATGTTTTTTGTTTTTGTTTTTGCTGTTTGTCATGTTGTCGTCTATGGTCATGGTGTATCAATGACAACGCACGAAACTTCTTATTTCATGTTTAGAAATTCTTCTCTCCGTCATAACTATGCGTGAAATATTTGCTACTGTAGTTCAGAAAACAACAATCAATCAATCATGACATCTTACAAATTAAGTCAGGAGTATTGTTTTCCTTGTGAAAATTGACAAAATGTGAACGTAAACCAAACCGATTTAATACTGCTTTCATTTCTTCTATTTTCATTCCATCACGTAAAGGTTTTCATAAAGAAAAGTCTGCCAAAAACATCTGCATTCTTTTTTTCCCGGACAATTTCCGTTATTGATTTCCCGACTTTTACTACATGATCATAATAATACAACCACTGAACATATAATTCATTGAACAGAGAATAATACTAAATCTTTTACTGATCATAATGAATAATCCACCAAATATAAAGAAACCGGGGCCACTGAAGGTAATACATATTGTACTGCAAATAATATTGAATTTACTGAACATAATGTCGAAAGTACTGAACATAATGAAAAATGCACTGAATATAACGTCAGAAGTACCGAACATAATTTAACTACCACTGCATATAATAATGAAACTGCTGAACATAATAACCAAAGCACCGAACATAAAGTCAAAACTACAGAACATTATGTTAAAACTACTGAACATAATGTTAAAACTACTGAAGATAATATAAAAACTACTGAACATAATATGAATACTACTGCACATAATGCATAAATATTAACATATATATATAATATATTAAAAATAAACATCAGAAGACAGTCATGGCATTCCATAGTATGCGCTCGTTTACTTTTTATATCTACTGAAATTTCAAAGTTAACGCAGATCGAGTTAACGCGGCGTTTACATGAAGTGCCTATCTTTATAGGCTAACGCCAAAGCGACAGTCATCTAAATGTGCAAGATGATTTTTAAAAGAAAATAACAAAACATACAATTGTACAGACATCTCTTTTTTCCTTTTTATTATACTGTTACAATAATTCAACATTTGTATTGTAGGATAAGTGTGTGGCTCATTATATCAAATTAGACATTAATACATTTGTAATAATTAGTCCCACTATATACAAGTCAGAGATTTGTTGGGTCATGATTTACAGTAATTGATTATGAACACATGTAATATCGAACATAAGAAGATGGGGTATTAGTGCCAAATGGACAACTCCCCATCCATGTCAAAATGTTGATTTCAAGACAAGGACATTCGTAAGAAAAAAGAAGAGACGTAAAAATAAATCAGTATTATCAAAACAATCTTCTGCTCTATAATAATAGATTTGTACTTGTGATGTAGTAATATGTGTCTATCTGCATGTATAACACGTATAAGCTTTGATCCAATTGACACATACATAAAAGAGGGACGAAAGATACCAAAGGGACAGTCAAACTCATAAATCTAAAACAAACTGACAACGCCATGGCTAAAAATGAAAAAGACAAACAGAAAAACAATAGTACACATGACACAACATAGAAAACTAAAGAATAAACAACACGAACCCCACCAAAAACTAGGGGTGATCTCAGGTGCTCCGGAAGGGTAAGCAGATACTGCTCCACATGTGGCACCCGTCGTGTTGCTTATGTGATTACAAATCCGGTAAATAGTCTAATTCGGTAGGTCACATTCATGAAAGGGAAGGGGATTGTAGTTACGACGTAAGGAACATATCCGATATCATTTGTGAAACGGTTATTCCATAACGGTCAACCAACTCGTGATGGCGTCCGTAAAATTTACGAAGGGATGATTTCAACTTCACCATTTGGAACTCTTGGTTTAATAGCTTCCTTGTGAGCAGTAACCCTCTATCAAGAAAATCCTGATAGGAAATGCTAGCACGGGAATATCGTATCAATTGGGAGATATATACCCCGTATGCAGGTGCTGCTAGAATGTTGCTACTTAGAAATGGAAAGTTCACAATTTGAAAGCTGAAATCATCTCTTTTGTCGTAAAGTTTTGTTTTCAACCGACCCTCATTGTCAATTTCTAGATGTAAGTCAAGATATGAAGCCGACTTAACTGTATCTGTAGTATCCTTTATCTCCAATTCGATGGGATAGATGCGTTCCACATAGTCACCAAATTTTGAATTGTTTAGTGAAAGAACGTCATCTATATAGCGGAAAGTAGAGTTAAAGGATATTGCTAACTTCTTATCTTTCTTCTTAAGAAGTTCCTGCATGAAGTCAGCCTCATAATAACAAAGAAACAAGTCGGCAAGTAGAGGGGCACAGTTTGTTCCCATTGGGATGCCGACAGTCTGTTGAAAAACACGTCCTCCGAACGTTACAAATATGTTGTCAATCAAGAAATCAAGCATCTTGATAATATCGGTTTCAGAGAATTTTTTGTTTGAATTAGAGTGATTCTTTACAAAGTATGATTAATCCCTCCCTAAGACAAGATACTTGTATCTACGTTGGCCATTCTTTTTTATGAAGCAAAGTAATACCAACTCTTTCAATTTGTCTTTTAGTTTGGAATGTGGAATACTTGTGTAAAGAGTAGAAAAGTCAAATGTTTTAATACTGTTACAAGATGAAAGAGAGTTAGATTGTATGTACTCTAAAAGATCTTTGGAATTTTCAAGTATCCACATCTGATTCACGCCACCTCTATAATAGGCAGTTTCACAATAACTTTGAAGCCCGTCTTTGATTGCTGATAAAATAGATGTTAATAATTTAGAAAGAGGTTTCGTGGAGCACTTGGAAGACCCAGCAATATACCGTTGTTTGTAAGGACACTTATGTAGTTTAGGTATCCAATACAGTGATGGAAGATCCAGTTCTTCATCTTTGGTTGAAATACTAAAGGAACAAAGAACAGACCTATGATTATCCAGGATTTCCTCTTTGGTAAGTGTCGTGAGGGTATATGTTGAGTTTCCAAGTGAATTGCTTATACCTAATTCGTTTATCAAGCAATCAATGTAGTGACTTTTACAGTCAAAACAATGTTATTTGGGGCTTTGTCTGCGGGGACAACAACATATTTATCATGGAGGTCGGATAAGTGTTTAGCAACATTTGGGTCTTTAAAGATTGACGTAGCATGGGCATTGATGGACCCATTCAGTTTCTTGATTCTGATTTGTATTAACGACCTCACTGCCTTAATCCATTCGGATAGGGTGTCTACGTCTTCCTTTTCACGTTTAGCCCATTGCCTGGCATAATCCTCGACTGAGTCCATCAAAATTTTAAAGTTGTATTTCCGATTGATGGATTTAGGCTCACGATATTTCGGACCTTTCGATAACACATTTCGTAGAGAAGTGTTACTAACAATGTTAAGGTCACCGGTAATAACGTGGCCAGCAGGATTATATATGAATTGGGAACTAGCACAAGTGCAATCAGGAGGTTTAGACTTGAAGTCGTCAATATCGAGATTCTGTATAACCTGCAATCAAATATACTGTCCGTGGTTCTGATTTTGAATGATTATGATCTGATTTATAAGTTACATACAAGTTTTCAAAGATATTTTTGGGAATTTTTATTCATTTTTTTTCTTCTAAAATAGTTCTTTATTAATGTTTATCGATGCATAAAATGCACTTATTTTTTTTTATGCACTAAATATTGACTGAATTTTGCTCTATGCTAAGTTTACGCCATACAACATGTTCTTTTAATTAATCATGGTGTCTTGTTAAAAATAAGCAAGTTGTTAAGTGAACATCAGGGATAAATTACGTTTTTTTCTTTACAGTTTAGTGAAAGTTTTATGTTTTCCTTGCCACCCCCTATTCAACACATAATGTCAGAATATTAAAAGTTGCTTGACGAATTTGACTATTTGAACCTGAAACAGTTATGTGGCATTGTACTAGTAAATTTCGATCTCAAAAGTAGAACTTTTTCATGCTCTTTTGAAGATAAAAGAACATTAACACTTTGAAGAGGTCGTATGAATGATTAAAATAAAGTTTCGGCAACTTCTATTTAAATATTTATGAGGAAAAGTGATATCGGGTCAGTGAATTTATATGACATAGAAATAAACAGTCAACGCATTTTGACTGCTCAAACAGAACGAGTGCAGTATAAATAGCAATAACTGATCGATTGTATTTGTTGAACAAACAACAATAAATCATCATAAACTGTAGTCATATCTTTTTGGTGTTATCCGTCATTGCCATTGTATCCGGAATGTACCATGTTACATTTTCAAGTGCAATATGACAATTACAAGGATGGTTAATTTGAAAATGTTATTTTTAGATTAAATGGAATACCAGTAAATGGACGTGAAACTTTAGGGAGATATTATAATCAGAATTCTTTCCCGTTAATAGAAGTTTGTTTTTTATTTGTAGAAGCATCCAACATTTTCTTTCTTATTTATAGAATAGCACAAGTAGTTTCAATATCATGTTCCGTTAGAAACTATGCAATCACACATACATGTAGAACACAATAACTAATCTATTTGAAATTCACTTTTTCTTTTACGGACTGATTAAGTAATGAATGAATACAAGATTACCAGGTGGATAATCGTTGAAGACCGTATATGTGCTTACATCGCAGTCATTTTGTTTTTTAATATTAAACATATTTTATTAACAATCACCTGTTACATCAACCCTCAGTTGCCCAGTCGCAGTCATTTAGTTTCTGATGGATATTTGATCATTGGAAATCATTCCACATCTTCTTATTTTTATGTACATGTGTCATCCAATGTTAATTGACATAATATTGGTCTATGATTAGGTAGATGAATACACTAGATTAATTGTTTGAAATTTTAGAAAATTTTCTGTTAAAATATCATTAAAAGGAAGTTATTCTAATTTTGATCATTTAAAGTGGAATTGTTCTATATGTATTTGTTGTTCCTGTAAAACCGGGTTCCGAAAGTGCTACAGGAAGTATTTAGGACAGCCATTTGGAAGCTGGTTTGAGTGTATGTACACGTGTTAGAGGTAATTAGTTAGCAAAAAAATATTATGTTGTAGACAAATATAACGTTAATTAAGATAGTTTATATGAATCATTTTAGTTATTTTTCATTACACATGAAAGAAAAAAGTTTTATAACATTGGTTGCGATAAATAACATTGATTTCCAAGTAAATAAAAAACGATAATTTCACATGTGACATCAAATTCAATTGATGCCTAAAAATTCTCTTTAATATTAATGGGGTGTGTTCAAATGCTCATATGTCATTTCTTCATTGTTGCATTGTGGGTCTGTCAAGTCTTTGGTGGAATATGAAAACATACATAAAACTATTAATTTAAAAAAAAGTTGTATAAGGCCACACCAATTTAATTTCTTGTTCTACGGATTTTTGGACTCCAAAATTTGGGGAGAGCGAGAGATTTGAAAATTCTAATAAAATAATATTTAATTTGCAAATTTTTGAGGCGAAGTTTAATATTATTCAAAATAAGTGGACCCCTCTTTTAAAAAAAGTTGTTTAACATATGTTGTAACTCTCCTCTTTTTGAGTACAAAATTCTAAATTTTCAAAAGTTTTGTGTAGAAGAACTACATTTTTATTTTCTTTTCTGCATCAGTAAAATGACCCCTTGTCTGAGGGAGGGTTGTTCTCAACCTGATAATAACAAACACAGGTCAAAGTACGGCCTTTTACACAGGGCTTTGATACAGATCATACGGATCAAGCTATAAAGGACCCCAAAATTATTAGCGTACACAATTCAAACAGGAAAACCAACGATCCAATTTATATATCCAAACGGGAAAATACCAATGAACAACATCAACAAACGATAACTGCTGAACGACAGGTCCCTGAATCAATCAGGACAGGTACATAAACATGCAGCGGCTATGGATAGTTTTGTTTCGCCAGCATACAATATAATCGCAGTTGAAGGCAAATCCTTCAGAAGTTCTTTCTGCTTTATTCTAACAACGATCATTGTTTGATAGAGAATATAAGTCAGGGGGACAGAAACCAATTTTCTGTTTTTTTACTGGTATTTCCGCTGTTATAAATTTATTTCGGAGCAGTCCCACTTTGGATAAATAGGTTTATGCTGAAACAAATATTCTTACAGATATTTACAGTGTGGTGGGGTGCTTTTATGTTTAAAATCGTAATATACAGGTTAGACTGTGATTTTAAAAACAAATGTTGATATCTTTTTATAATATTTACAAAAAAAAAAAAAAAAAAAAAAACGGTGCGGGAAATGGACATGATTACATTTCCGGATGCGGGAAGCGGGAATATAAAAAAAATCTGTTTTGAAAAAAATAGGTGCGGGCGGGTCCGTCGAACAAGGAATCAAATTGGTGTGGCCTAACGTATAAAGTAATGTGAAGAACAATAAATGCAATGATGCACGTCAATAACTTTGTGAAAGAGAAGTTGAGCAACAGTATTGGGTTATATTATTAGCAAATGGAGACACTTTAGTAGTTCGCAATAACGTGGTATGTATTGTTAGAATTAAGAAGTTGGATAATTACTTTTTAGCAAAGAAGTTTATATATCTCTTTCAAAATATAATATTCATGTATGGAAACACATCGTGTATGTTCTTTCTGTCCGTCAGACCTTAAACATTGTACATGCCTTTCTTTCTCCTTAAAAGAATCATTTGTCGACGAGGAGCCCCCTTACTTTCTAAAATATGATAATATTGATTAGTTAAATGATTGATTGTAGCTGTTTAATGCCACTTACTGCACTATAAAAGTCTTTCATCAATAACAACTGGTCACTACGACCAGTTTATATTGGTGACCGACGCCGGAGATGAGGAGAAACCCACCGATCTTCAGTAGAAACACTTTAAAAATGAGTAAACTCTGATTGGAATCAAACGCTCCTAACACATGTGGGATTCGAACTCACATCGTGATTACTGTAAATGAACTCCTTGGACCATTCGATTAACGAGGTGCACATATGATTTGTACTAGATAATGTAGATAGATGTTGCTGCTATTTTTTATATTACTAATTAGGATTATATAATTTGGTTCAGATAATATTTATTACTTATAGTTCACAAACACAAGAAATATATGGTTTTGATAAATATGGTGACATTGGTGGAGCATAATTCCAATTGAACCCTATGGAAAATCATATGTTCAAATTTCTATAAAATCTATGCCAACTTTAAAGGTCCGTAACAAATTGCACTTTGAGTATTGGTTTCGTTAGAGATTTTAAATTCACCATTCCTGCTTTCTTTGGTTGACGCGGAGAAAGTTTTATGAGGGAAATGACTTTTGTGAAAAGTCTAAGGACGTCCGAATACATCGAATTCGAACAGTTGGTTGTATTATAAATGTAGCTTACATTACTGTTTAGATCAACTGAAGTCAGATGCAAACAGAAGGTATATCAATATTTGTGATTTCGTATTGTTGGATGCAGACGGCCTTGCGTGATTTGAGAAACACGTGTTGTGTACATTAAAACTGACAATCACATGTAAGCACGATAAAAAAATATTCAATCAATAACAAAAAAATATCTTATTTCAATTTGATTTGAAAAATTGGCATGTTCTGCAGTAATTATTTTGAGCGATTGACATTAAAGTAATTTAGCAACATCGAGTAATTGCCGATGTCTAATTTCAGTTTTGAAAAAAAGGTTAAAAGAGATAAAAACAATTTTGAATTATATTGAACATAAGTAACATCTTATACATTTTATACTTTTTAAATGCACTTTCTTTGTTATCGAAAGATGGACCGGAGCTAACATATTTAGGCTTGAACGTGATAACTTTATTTGATAATTACATATTTGAAAGCAAACAAAAAAAAACCCATTCTTTACACTTGAATGTAGATTCATGTTTGATATATGTTTACAAATCCCTTAACTGAAAGACACACCTCACCTATCCAGACGGAACTACAAAGAAGGACATTCAATGGTGAACATATCAAGTTATCGACTCCTCGATTTTAACTTTTTGTTTATTCAATAATTACATTAGATGTATGTTTCAGTATAATACTTTATTCTGATTGGCTAACTGCCCATCACATGTTATTCCTTTAGCAATTGCATCACTCAATAAAACTTATCATCCATGATAATACGTGGTCCCACAATAAAGTGCACAGGTGAATTAAACAAAAATTAATATAAAATTCGTGTTTTCATGATCATAGCTAAAAAATTTAATTATAAGTATTGAATGCTTCTTTTTGTAACTTCATAGGGTTGTAAAAGCGTTGACCGTGCGTACATTTTTAGAATGAAGCGCTTCCGCGCTTCATACAAAATGTACTTCGGTCAACGCTTTTACACCCCAATGAATTTACAAAAAGAAGCATTCAATTCTCAAATGAATGACCAAAAATAAATGACAAGTACTCATTGTTCTTGAGGGGAAGTGATATGTATAACTTCACAATATATCCTTTGTTGATATCTTTCTTTAAATTGATATTTTTACATGATGTTGTTCAGGTATTATGTAAAACTTTGTAATACTAGTAACAAGTCAAGGTGTGTTAGTTTTAAAAGAAGCTATGTCAACATATGGTGAGACTATTATCATCCTCGGTATTGACGACTTGTTCTCAGAAGTGTATATATAGTTCATACTGCGGTTGTATCTAAATTAATGATCTTTTATCATATCTGTGAACAAAGTTTCACAAAAAATTAGTTGATATATATTATAGACATTATTTGTATTGAGTGTTAAACAAGTACATCTCTAATAAGTGACAAAATTCAAGCAGTTCTAGTTTGACCAAAAGTCTTAACTTGCTTACTATTTTTCAAGATAAACCCATGGTTATTTATCATAAATGAAGTATTGTCTGAATCTTCCAAAGATAATTATAAATATATAAATATGCAGTGTTATTCCTCTCCAACAACTGTACAAATTTAGCGCAAAATAATGGAATTGATACCTCTTTTTTCTCTCTCACACAGTTCTAATACCTTATATTTCTGTGCAGTTTTGAATTTTACAAAGTGTTTTATTTAAAAAAAAAACCACCTTTTTATTATAAAAATGTAAAAACTCTATTGTTTTGAATTCATATTTTTTTTCAAATTCATAAAGCATTTCACAGTAGCCATTTCGAATATTGTCATTTATTTTTTATGAATTTTTAAAATCATTTGCCTAACATCAGCAATGGAGTATGCACAACATGTATGCAACTATTCAACTATTAAAACGATATTTGTCCCTTCAAGAGTAGAACACAACGATGACAAAAGGATATTGAAAACAAACTGACAATATCATTGCAAAAACGAAACAAAACAACAATAAGACAATCAATAGCACAAAAGACACAACTTAGAAAATTAAGACTAATCAACACAAACCTCAACAAAAAAGAAAACATGGTGCTCCAGAAAGTAATTAGATCCTGCTCCTGTATCCATCTCGTACGCGTGTTGCACATGTACGATCGAACCCGTTGACGAGTCGAATTCGAAGGTAACATTGCAACATATTCGTCATCCTCCGTCCAATTAGCTTATGAGTTCATTCCAGTTTGTTTATGGGGTACGTGTTGCTGAGTATTATGTTTTCTATTTGTGTTACGTGTATGTTTACTGTTGTTTATCTTTTTGGCGTTTTTCATTTTTTGCCATCCCAATGTCAATTAGTATCACGAGTAATTGTTCTCCTCTATGATTTACATTTGATGCTTTCGTTTTAGTTCAAACCATGTTATACGTTGAGGCTTGTAAACACATGTGTTCACAATTGTAGACATTTATAAAAAAATATGACCAGATTACTTTAAACTCGTTAAAAAAACCCGTAGAATGTCGTTGCTGTGGTAATGCAACTAAATACTTTGTATATGCTTTGTTGTCTTTAACCGTGTTCACAGAATATAAGCGTCGTTTAACTTTGAGGAAGGAATATGCATGCTTCATCAAATAATGTATCTATTAAAGTAAAGCGTTTAGAGGGAGATAACTCAAATCATTTATTGAAATATATCTAACATGACCATGATTTTGATTCATTTCTTGAGAAATACTAAAAGAATTTGTTAATTTTACTCTCATGATTTTTTAAAAAAAATTTAAAGTTTAAATACTTAATTTGATATGAAAAATTGAATAGACTTTTATAAATGTTTATCTGATAAATGACACATCTTTATGACATTGAAACATTTTTCTCGAAAGAAGGCTTACCTTTTTTCAGGACAAGCAGTGTTCTTCTTATTGGTGACATATTTATATACCATTTTTCGCGATACAAAAGAAAATTAATGTTTATTACATATATCGAGAGACAAAATGAATGAATGATTAAAATCAGTTAATATATTTTTTCCCGTTATTATAGAGAACAAGCACGTGACATATAGCGCAATGTTTTCTTAAAGTCACACTGGTGTTTTTTTCAAAATTAAATTCGTATAGAAAAATCCTACTAAAAGTACCAATATGAAATAATACGTACTTGATTTTCAAAGCACATTACTTATGATATATGTTAACTGGAATAACTAGTTATTATAAATTTTAAAGTGTCTTCCTTTTAAATACATATAACAGTGCAGATTTATCAACTTACATTAATTGTGCTTACTTTTACCAACATATATCCTTCACGACAATTTCGGTATCAAATACACTTTAGATTTATTTCATTTCCACCTCTTTTTAATATTTCAGATCAACGATGTCAATTCGGATTCTTGTCCTATTTGCCCTTATAGGTATGTAACTATTGTGGTCTATTGAACTGATGGAGTTGAACACAACAATCGTATTGACAACATGTAAAATAACAAACTCCAAGGAAAATTCAAAACGAAAAGTCATTTATCAAATTACAAGGTCAAACACATCAAACGAGTGGAAAACACTGACATATTCCTGACTAAGTACACGCATTTTCTTATGTAGAAAAAAAAATGTGTTGAACTGGTATTCTTTGTGAAAAAGTAAATAAATAGCCTTGCAAAGAAGATGCTAAGGATACAAAAGAGACATCCAAACTCATTAATTGAAAATGAACGGACAGTGCTATGGCTAAGAAAGAAATTACAAACAGAGAAAAAAAGTACATAAAATATAGCATAGAAAAATACATACTGAACAACACGTACCCCGGTAAATTTAGTGGCTCCGGGAATAGTAAGCGGATCCTGCTCTACATCTGGCATCCATCGTGATTCTTATTTTTAAACAAACCCGGTGATAAGTCTTACTCGGTCACATTTTACAATTGGAACATTCTGTTGTCATTTGTGAAAGGTATATTCAATAACGGTCAAACAACTTGGAATGGTCCAAAAAAATGAACCAAGGGACGAATTCAACTTTAACACTTGAAAATTTTGGTTTTATAGCTTACTTGTGACCTGCAAACACATTCTTTTTGATTAAGGTACTTTATATTTTGTTCTATATGGAGTCACATTCAGAAAAGCTCTTCCGAAGAACGAGATGTTTACAATGCTAACTTTGACCGAGAAAAATTGGACTTGTTTTTCTAAATAACTTCTATATTTTTTAACGGTGTTGAATTTATGAAATATGAAATTATTTTAGGCGAGACTTTACAAAAGTGTTCGAGGAATAAATTGTCCAACTGTGTAGGGTTACAACCAGTGATAATATAAAGGTCCCGGGACAACTGTTAAATATGCTCTTCTATAACATATTTTATCTTTTAAGTTTCTAACGAATTTTAATGGTTATTTCAAACAAGATGTTAAGGTTACAACTTTAATTTTTACGAAACTTGGAAGTAGTTATACCTGCTGCTATTGTATGAAAATTTTGATACATGATACTGTTTATTTCCGTTTAAATTGTTACAAGTTTAACATGGTAAAAGAGCTAGTCACCTAAAATGCAAAGAAATGCATGTTATTCGGGAATACAGCATACCATTTGTAAAAAATTCCATTATCAGGATTCTAAGATACCCTCCTCTTTGATATACTGGTCTTTTTTTTTTATCATAGCCGATTTCGGATGTCTGAATTTATAACCTTGTAGTCCGAATGCCATTTAAATCAAATCAATTGGTTTCCACCTTTTTATTTGGTTTTGTTGTTATCTGTAGTATGCGCCATGACTATTGATGTTTGACAATCTAATACCTGTTGAATTCGCCACTTTGTCATTCTTGGTATTTCTCTGTTTCTGTTATCTTCTGGGATACAGTGGAGTGTCGTATTAGAAATATCTTTCTCTTTCAACATTTTTTCTCATTTAAGTAGCGGCTATATCTTCTTGATGGCATCTAGTAAGAAGGTATTGGTTAAAGATTTAATGTGGCCAAAAGATAAAACGCTATTGTGTGAGGTTGGAGTTTGGTACGGATGGTATGATAGCTGGATCTGAATTCAGCATGCAAGGATGTCCAAAGGTTGTTTCCTTTTGATGTCTGATTGTGTTCTACAGTGCTGTCAAAATATGTTAAGTCGTCATTTTTTTCCATTAAGTAAAACTGAACCATGGTTGTTTAAAATTGTCGTCATGATTTCAGTTTTTTTTAACTTTCAGTAGCATTTGACCTGGAAATTTGTATATTTCTGTTGTCTTGTCACAATACATTTGGTGAGCTATAAGTGCTAAGTCTGCAGCAAAGTTTACGTCTTCCAAAATGGTACAGGTGCCCAATGCTTTATCATGCAAACAATTAAACACTGGGCATAGTGATACGTTAGAGGGACGTAGTAATTCCCTCAGTACAAACATTGCCTCTTGTTGAATTTAAACATTCCAAAATTAATAAGCTGTAACATAATGTTTTTAATTCGTTGTCCTTCATTTAAAATATCAAAACCGAGTTAAAAATATTAATGAGTGATAAATGTGAAATATTATGCAGGGTTATAAGAAATGCAGAAGGATGGAATAAGCTTAGAATAAACCTGAAAATTGAACCAATTGAAAATTAAAAATTATATGGACAATTTATAAAGACAAGATATGTTAACAACTTGTTTGTATGTTGAAACCCAGTTAAAATGCATGTACACATATTTACCTTTTCAGATTGTAGTGGTGCATGTACATCTACTCAGTTAGTTAAAGAAAATAGTGAAATTGTATTGACCTGCCCATTTCGAGTTGAATCCAAGTACATTATTTGGCTTGGACCAAAGGAAGAAAAGTTAACTACATACATCGTTGGAAAGTTTATAAACCCCAACATATCATCATATAATCGTATAAATTTGGTAGGAAACCATTCAAACGGTGAATACAATCTGCAAATACTTAATGTTTCATCAAATGATGTTGGAACTTACCAATGTCAAAGTGTTCAAAATGGAACTGCTGTGCAAAGAACTTTCTTACTAAAAATATCAGGTAACCATTTTATCATATCAAATATTTCCTGCATCATGTATTACTGTAAATATATGACCTTTACCAAAGATAATAAATTTAGAAAGAGATGTTTGAATTTTCTGGTGGTTCACAAGCAGGATAACGCATTGGTAATGATATAAATAAATTGATAATGCGACGATTCAACGTCTTTAGAAGTGGACATTTTTCACGGAAACTTATCGTTAATATTTTGACAGACAATTATAGGATGTTTAAAAGTATACACACAATTGTATTGCAAGATTTTGTGTAATACTTCATATGCACAAATCTACAAAAACAGGTATCTAACAAATAATAATAAATACAAAGAAACATATATTGAGTTTCAATAGCAATACATTGCCTAGGTCCTATAGCTGTTTTGAAACATTTTCGTCCTTCTGTTTTGTGAATTGCTGTTTCATTCGGATTTTTACCTTAATCTTTTTATATGACAGTAAAAATAATGTAAACATTTGTCATTTTTACTCATTATATCCTATAAATTGGCCCTATATTGTTTTGCTCCTGTCTATTTATCTCAGATAAGGTACAGGATTTTTCTTGGTAGCGCTTCTTATATTTTTTCAAGTAACACATTTTAGGAATAACAGTACTGTATTTTAAGAGTTGACAATGTCAATATGGGATCTGAAGGTAGCAAATGCATTTTACTGGAGACACAAACTGATATCTACAATGTGATCATTCAAATTCATAGCTTGAATGATGTAATTTTTTGTAATTTCATGTAATAAGGATAACACATGTGTCTGTATGTATCATTTATGTCCATATATATCAACATATTTTCTCAAACAGTTTATTGCTTTATCTTGACTTACATCTAGAAATTGACAATGAGGGTCGGTTGAAAACAAAACTTTACGACAAAAGACATGATTTCAGCTTTTCAATTGTGAACTTTCTATTTCTAAGAAGCAACATTCCAGCAGCACCTGCATACGGGGTATAAATTATATCTCCCAATTGATAGGATATTCCCGTGTTTGCATTTCCTATCATGATTTTCTTCATAGAGGGTTGCTGCACACAAGGAAGCTATTAAACAAAGAGTTCCAAATGGTGAAGTTGAAATCATCCCTCCGTAAATTTTACAGACGCCATCACGAGTTGGTTGACCGTTATGGAATAACCGTTTCACAAATGATATCGGATATGTTCCTTACGTCGTAACTACAATCCCCTTCCCTTTCATGAATGTGACCTACCGAATTAGACTATTTACCGGATTTCTTATCACAAAGGCAGCACGACGGGTGCCACATGTGGAGCAGAATCTGCTTACCCTTCCGGAGCACCTGATATCACCCCTAATTTTATGTGGGGTTCGTGTTGCTTATTCTTTAGTTTTCTATGTTGTGTCATGTGTACTATTGTTTGTCTGTTTGTCTTTTTTCATTTTTAGCCATGGCGTTGTCAGTTCATTTTCGATTTATGAGTTTGACTGTCCCTCTGGTATCTTTCGTCCCTCTTTTATTACAATGTGTTGCCGATATTCCAGTCATCAATGTTGAAATTAGTTAAACTGTTTAATTTCCTTACAAGAGGTACAGAGTTTATCCGTTTAAATTTTCTAATATTTTACAACACTTATTCATGTATGTCACCATGAATGTCTAATATAATGACATTGTCGACGACAAAACTCCTCTATCCATGATGTTCGAAGCAGCTTAAAAATGGCAGCTCGAAACTAAAATATAACCTTCGCCCGAAGTCAGTAACCTTAACTAAAACGTGCACATAAATTATAGTTACGAATTTCTGTTCACATTCAATAAATGCTACTGTGAGACAAGGTAAATTTTATAACAAATAACGGTGACGGTTAAATTGTCTAAATCTAATTGAAACCTTAAACCGATTAATAAGGGTGAAAAAAAAATCTGGTTTAAATATTTACAATTTTAACGTTTTCTGTTTTATTTCAAAGAATATCCGGTTACGATTCTGCCGTCGTCTGCTAACTGTAGTGCATCATATAGTCCACAAGTTACTTTAGTGTGTCAAGTTGATGTTGAAGACACAACGGACTGGCAAAGTGTATGGATTCACAGTAGAAACGGCAATTTTATAAAGAATCTTACCGGGTTAATAAATGGAAGCAAATCAACACTGCATATAACAGGTTGTGAATACAGAGTACAAGGAAACTACACGTGTAAGTGGATGAGGGAATTCAAAGAGTATTCCGCATCGGCTTTCGTGACTGCTTATGGTGAGTGATGTGTGTTAACGAGAGTTAATGATTAGCTTAGGAATATTTTCAAACTCGACAACAAACAGTATTATGACAAAAAATTGAAAAACGACAAAAAATTAAAAACGACAAAAAAATGAAAAACGACAGATGACAAACAATAGTTAATCGAACGAAGCATAGAAAAATGACGTCGAAAGGTAATCAGATCCTTCTCCATATGTGGCAACATGAGTGCAACAATAACAAAATAAATCTCCCAATTATGTTTTCTCATTCATAAAGTGCCTATGCAGAGATTGATTGATTAATTTTCTGTGTTTAACGCCACTTTTTAGCACCGCTTTTGGGTTATTTCGTGGCGGCCAGTTTGTATTGGTGGATACAGCCGGAATATCCGGGGAAAACCTCCGACCTTCGATAGAAAAACAGACAATACTAGTTGATTACGATTAAAGTCAAGTGCACCCGCACGAGCGGGGATCGAACTCACAATCTAAGTGTTGACTGGCTAGTGATTACAGTAGTAACTACTTAGACCCCTTGGTCACCGAGGCCCATACCTCTGCAGAGAGCGACAACTTTTATACTTTCCTGATATGGTAATGTTGCACGGAATATCAATTTATTCAAAATTATTCAATAAGCAAATTAACCAAAGTTATATCTGACTAAATTATCTTCCTTTTTTTAAATTTGTCTGTTTAAAACATTGTATACACTTCGCTTCTTAACAAAAGAATTTCACATTCGATATAATTCCAGGTCCTCCAAGTATAACAGAAACAGAATATTGGAAGGAAGATCAGGACATGTGTATGAAAGTAAACTTCTACTCAGTGCCGAAAGCCAGTAACATATATTGGTTCAAACACGATAACAAATTAGAAATTTCAAGACGATTCAAAATGTTGTTATCTCCATCAGTGGTTACATTCAACAACTCGGACAAAATCTTCAGGGAAAATGGTTTCACATCGAAGCTATGTATTTTTGACGTAAAGTCCATAGATTTTAATTCATATAGATGCCAAGTTGTAAACATGTATGGAAGTGTAGAATTTACATTTTTAGACCATTGGATAGGCAGTATATTTTATCAATATACTAATGAAAGTCCATCAACAAAAATAAACACGATTATACAGGCCAACAATGAGATCGATGACGCCATTACACATGTTGGTATGTTATTATTGGTAAATAATGTATTTAAATAACATTTTTTTCCTCATATCTATTTAGGGGAAAAGGATTTGTGTTTCCTTATATTAGTCAAAAGAAAGAAAAAAGGAATACATATCTATAAAATATATTAACAAAATAACCTCTTCAGAATCACCACATTACCAAAATGTTATTTTCATGTTTTTCCAATCGGTCGATACATGTGCTATCGGACAAATAGATCCTGTGTAACACATCACATAATAGTCGGAACTACGTAACTGATATAATGTATATCATACCTTTCTAAAAAATCAGTTATTAAAATTGCATAAATGAATAAAAAGACATACACTTCAAACTCACCATTCATTTAAACCGGTACAGATTTGTCAATGATTGTTTACAAGTCATTCATATTATAAAACTGAGTTTCTGGTTTTTTACTTTGAAAGGTTTTCCACTAAAACTTGCGCTAATTGGTATCGTTTTGGCAATAGTTTTAATCATGTTTGCGATAGCAGCGTTGTGGTTCCATCAACAAAGACACATTCTGAAAGGTTAGTACAATTTAAACAATTATATGAGCAGAGATCTATTCAGGCCATAAATAAATCGAATTCACATACTATAACTCATCTCCTATCATTTACATACTATCTGCCCAATCGTTACTTAAAGGAATTGATACTGAAGTCATTTTGTGCACGTGTAATGGTCACTTTTACGTATTAATTAAGCAACATGATGCAGATTTGACATACAAGTCGTGTGATCCGAAAATTTAACGTGGGTGTCCTTAATTATTATTTGATATAGGCTGAATAATTTGTTTTAACAAAATATGTCAAATTGTGTGTCTGTTTCATTAATCATACAATGAATGCAAAAAGCATAATAGTTTTTACTTTTTTTTATATTTTTAAATGGATTCGCATCATGGTGTGGTTTTTGAAAAGGAGAAACATCCCCTGTCGACGCACTCAGTTTTGATCGATTTGGAGTTCATGAAAATCCCTCCGTTTTTTAAACTGATGTATACTGCTGATAAAAAAAAAAGCATGGATTTAAGAGAGATTATTAATCACGATATCCTTAAACAAATACCGTAGCTGCAAATTGAATCTAAAAGTGTAGTTCTGAGTTTGCATAATCTTTTTTGTCGCAGTTTTCACAGTTAAAAATATTGCAGAGATTCATTACATTTGTTAGAAAACTTGGTGTATACTATACCATTCGTAAAATCAAGGTATAATGAAATTAGGAATCAGGTTTTATGTGGCAATGCTATAGTTTTTGACGAATTGTTACATCAATCACTCATTTAACGGTTTTACTGTCAACATAATGCATGTGTACCATTATTGAGAAATATTTGACAGTTCAACTTGGTTTATAAGAACAAAACGCTTTCTTGAATCTATTGAATTTATGTTTTACATTAAGTATTAATGTATATACCAAACTATTTATGACCAACTTTTTACCAACTTATGCTTGGAAAAATCAGAAAACGAGAACACACATAATTATAGATATATTAATTAACACTTATCATTGCATCGTAGTGTTTGCAGAATTTGAAGGACAAGAAAAATCTGAGTGAGCAATCTTGTTATTGAAAAGCATGATATTTTGTTACTAAAATCTTTATAAATTGCAGCGCTCTTGCATTGCTAAAAAATAAAATCAAACGATTGTATGAAACAACGTATCAATAAAGTACCGAACTACAAAGTAAATTCAATATGGCGGGAAGTTGATCAAACCTGAAAAAACCTGATACTATCAACCAATGGACCGATTGGAAAATAATTGTCATATTCCTATCCCAATATATTTCAAGTCCTTGCAACCTGGAAATAAATAACAAACCACATCTAATTATAATTCTTATCTGGCATGTTAATCCTTGTCGTATTTCATTTGATTCTATATCTCATTAACACATCTTCATGGAAAAAGAGGCACATGCTTTACACAATAACGATATTCTCTTATTTCTATATTCTTCTTAACCTTTGACTTATCCTTTATAATCCCCTATATTTTTCTAACTGTTTTAAAACAATTTATTTCTCTTTTTTACCTTCTTGTTGTAGCATGCAAATCCTCTATTTCGGATGATATTTTCATACAATTCAGTATTCTCTTTTAGAAATACATTAGATATACTTAATCAGGTAACCGTTATCCCGTCGGAATATAAATATTTCGTCTCGAATCTATAAAAACATGTATACAATGGTACTATATTTCCATATATAAAGATGATCTGCTTAAATGTAGGCATTGGAAAAATTAGAAACGAACATCACTAAAATAATGAAACTCAAATAGACAATGTTTCTATCCTCGATGTTTTTAAGTTTTTTTGTACTAGACGCAGAGTATTTAATCTATGAAACATTAAATGAGTATTTTAATATCTTGAATTTGCCGAAAGACTGATTGTGTAATATAGAGATTCACTGTTTTATATCGTTTAACAACAGAGCAATCGATCTCCAATTGAACATGTGAACATATATAACGGCCATTATCATGATTACCATGTTAATATGAACCGTCACTTAATATTCATGAATTTTCAAAATGATAAACAAGTTCATTTGAAGTAGCAATTAGAACTTTTATTAGATTTCAGCACACAAAATATAAAAATGGTTCAACGTGATGAGTAGTAACTTTTCGTTTTAATATAAGAACTGTGTTCTTTTTGTGTCATTATTTAGAATATGTGGTGGTAAATCATTTCTTTGTGTTGTTGAAAATTACGATTTCAATTTGCAATTTATGAAAACCAATTAAATACAATCAAACTGTTTATTAAATAATCCAACACAATTCTTGTTTAATTTCGATTTCTAGATCCAACGTTCACTTCGTTAATGAGCACACAAAACCTGCGCTGAAGAATGATGACATACCAAATGTTTGTACGAATAAAGTCAGTAATACTCAAATTGAATGCAACAAGAAGGACGATGTTGATACAGTAGTGGAACTGGCAATTGCGTATGGATTTGGAATAACCAGGGAAGCACACGTCTGACAAGATATAGACGAGTCGAAGTTCCTAATTTATACATAAACACAATAGACATACTTTTTTTACATTTATTATTTCACAAATTCAACGGATATCTGTTAAAATTATTTTGTTTAGAGTTTTTTTTTCTTTAATTTTGCATTGATTTCCATTATAATTTTTTGTTTATTATATCATACATTCTTTTTGTTTTTGTAAAGCAATCTAAAAAAAAATAAACTGACAAAATGACATGTAGACCTTGTAAGCATACCTTTTCATGTATTTTTTTAACATATCATAAGTGAGACATTCACATGACGACACAAGTATGCAGTGTGTAAAAGACTCAATCACCATGAAAAAAAGGTCAAAGACAGAAAATTTACGCTGTCTCCATCGGTGCTTACACATTTAATAATCTATATCTCGTATACCATGACTGTGACGCATTTGAGACGAAAACCGAGCCATTCGGTCCATGACCTGGATGTGGTTGTAGGCTTCAACATTTAAACACATATACTACTACTTTGTGATATGGTCTCTGCAAGTGTTTGCGAATTAAATCGAGGATTCAGAACCTTCACCATGTAAATATTCTATATCGACCTACATATCTTATTGGCAATTTCTGCTAAATAAGTTATATAATGTGAAGGATGGAATAATTAACTGGTTCCTTTTTGACATTCTGTTTTTATAATCCCCTTCCCCCTTTTCCCATGTACTGTACTTTACATTTCTATACAGCAAAATAAGATTGCATTTATATTACACAAGTTTTGAACTGAATAAAAATTGAGAATGGAAATGGAGTGTCAAAGGGACAACAACCCGACATTAGAGCAGACAAGAGCCGAAGGCTATCAATAGGCCTTCAATGCAGCGAGAAATTCCCGCACCGGAGGAGTATGTCAGCTGGGCCTTCAGAAATATGTTATTAGTTCAGTGATAATAGACGTCAAACTTATCTCCGAATTATACCCAAGAAACAAAAATTGAAAATCATACAAGACTAACAAAGGCCAGAGGCTCCTGACTTAGGACAAGCGTAAAAATGCGGCGGGGTTAAACATGTTTTTTGAGATCTCAATCCTCCCCTATACCTCTAGCCAATGTAGAAAGACAAATGCACAACAATACGCATAGTAACTTAGTTTGAGAGAAGTCCGAGTCAGATATCAGAGTAGATATCAAAGGAAACTAAACAAGAAGAAATATGTTTAATTCCAATGCAAAGACCCTATAAGTGAATCAATGTTAAAGCCAAAATATGCAATATTCAATGACCTGACTACAGTATCGTTACAATACCCTTCTTAATAAGTCTGTTTAAAGGTTTTGTTAGCTTTTGAGGTGAATACTGACACTTTTGTGCTTTGTAAAGAATATTACCATTAAAAATTAGATGTGAAATACCTGAGTGGATAAGATGTCTTCATTTTGAGTTAAATTAACGAATGGTGTCCTTGTACCGATGATAAAATTTAGTAAATGTTTTGATTAGTTTGTGATAACGGAAACCCTGGTGTAATATTTCTTCAGTAATACATGAATTTCTCTCGCTAAAATATAGTACGTTGTTACATACACGAGCGAATCGTACGAGTTTTGATATGTTAACACCATAAGATGGTGACAAGGGAACGTCACCATCTAAAAATGGATTATTAACGGTAGGAAATGAAAAATCATCTCTTTTATCATACATTTTTATTAAGCTTCCCCTTAATGATATCGATATCAAGATCGAGGAAAAGACTGTGGTCATTGTTAGTATCAGCTTTATTATAAGTTAGTTCAACAAGATAAAGTCGTCATTATTGAGAGCCAATATATCATCCAAATAACTAAAAGTATTGTTAAACGTTTGTATCAAATGTTGTTTCGATGGGTCTTTGCTGATTTTAGTAAATCATAACAATCATACAAAAACAGGTCCTCAATAAGTGGTGCATAGTTAGTCCCTATTGGAATTCCAATAACTTGACGATATATGGAATGTCCAAAGCGAAAAAAAATGTTATCTTTTTAAAAATTTAAGGGCAGATATAGTATCAAAGCATTGTCCAATTGACATGATATTTCTTTTGTTTTTTGCTACAAAATGACCTACAAGAGTTTGAACATAAATATTCGCATTCTGACTTTTTAAATGCCAATTTATTTAGATTTTTTCTCAAAAATAATATGAGGCAAAGTGTTATATAGGGTAGAAAAATCAAAACTGTGAACAGATTCAAAATCACCAAAATATTGATCAGTTTAATATAATAGTATTTAATATTCAATATCACTCTGGCTTCCACAAGTTGTCTACATTAAAAAACAATCTTACATCTCGTTTTTCATTTTAGACACTTTTTTTTTGAGAAAATGTGAAATATATTATATGCTTTTTGGGTCTTAAACAGGATATGTTATGCTTAGATTTTAAATGCCCTGAGCCAAAGAGGATACTCGTCTTAAACCGGGAATGTCAAATTATTTACTCTGTATAAAACCTGATTAACAAATGAATTATAGAATACTCTGCCTTTATGTTTTTCCTAATACAAGATATATGTTAAAAAATCACCATGCAGAATATAGATCTTCTACATGCGCACAGGATTTTGTATTTTTGTGTAAAAATAATTCTACTGAGTATTCAACAATTTTAAATTATAATTCAAGACAGTAATTAAGTATTTGATGTTTAAATCGATTGATTTTGAATGATTATCTTATTGACGGATACACGTCATTTTTCCCCTCTATAAGCCTCGGATGTTCTTTAAGTATTCTGTATAGATTGAGACTACGTCAGATAGTAAGGTTCATTATAATGACGTTGTTGAGGTTCCAATCGGAGTTAAAAACGTCATGCATACCCCAGCAATTTCCTGAATATATACAGACATCTCTGTATTATTATCCAATCACTAAACTTGACAAATAGGTAATCTTTAATATCCTTCAGCAAATTGTTAACAATTCAAAGACTGGATAAGTTATAATGATATACACCTGAACAGATATGGTTAGTTAAATGCTGCTTCTAACAAGTTCCCCTTCTACTTCATTCTTTTTCTTTTTGCTGGTTTACACTCAACTGTTTATCGTTTGCCCAACCTCTCGTAACAATGTAGTTTTTTTATTACAGCAAATATAAATGTATCGATCGATTTCATTGGCCAATAACATAAAGACAACAATCATAGTATTGATTTAATTTTATTAATGAACTCATAGGACTACAAAATAGATACCATAACTACTCACTGTTACAATAAAACAAAAACAGCATCTTAACATTGAAATATCCGGTATGTTTATAAAATCCATTGATATCAGTTTGGTTTATTTCCTGAATTGCTTTAATCACGGATAATTTAAGGTTTTGTCTAACAAGTGCCTTTCTTGATTTATGACAGTTTAAAATTTTGAAAAAATACATTTCAACGAGATTCTGATCCGGTGAGTATACCTGACGATAACTATCGGAGTAAACCAAATATGTAAACAAATCAATGTAAGACATTTCTTTAAGAATGGCATGAAGCAAAACCCTTATCGTATAGTTTGTAGACCGAAAATTACTATAACCACCAGGGCCTATAAATCTTCTGCAATATTGTGTATTTTATTCAGTTCTCAACCTGGGCATACTATTCATTTACCATGCCTTTATCCTGCTCTCCCTGCCCTCACTGGTGGAATTTGAAATGTTCATGATTGTCAATGACAAAACTATCCAAAGACAAAAAAATGTGAACAAAAGCACGGTTTTCAATTGTTGGCAAAGGCCTGAGCATTATTTGCCACTGTGTGATGAAGTGCGAAAAAATAACAGCAACTGCCATATATGGTGCTCTGTTCGCTCGGACCAAAGCAATACTCACAAATAGTACAGTCATGCATCAAACAAGGACCAAACAAATACATTGACAGTGACACTAGCTATAATGTCGTGATAAAGCATTTTCAACATATTTACAACAAAAAAATTATATAAGCGCTTGGTATTTGGTACATATACGTACTTAGTGTTATATATGTATGTCCTTAGCATTTTACACAAAGTCTAATGTTTATTTTTTTGAGTTGACTTTGTATTTTTCTCAGGTTTAGTAATATCATTAGTTTAGTTTAAACATATTTGTTTATAGTGGATTGGGAAACAAGTTCTTACAACTGAAATTATTCCTTTCCACTTTGCGGGTTTAAATTGACATTAAAGTTTAGCATTTCTCTTACCCGATGAAATTCAACACAAAAACACGAAGTGAAATGTACTAAACCGACATACATAACGCACACACAACTTGTTTTAAAGTCAACTTAGCTGGACACATTTTTCCAACAGTCTAAAGATGATCATCTTAGTTCTATAAATTTGGAAAAGGAGATGCTACATCGAGAACTAGACCATAAGTGTTACATAATTTGTTTTTATTTTAATTGTTTCTCTCAAATTTTCCGACAACTGTTATTCATTTGGACGGTGTTTAGATTGACATAGTGTATAGAAAAATATCTTAAGTCGAATGGAGAATTTTAGAGGTTTAACTAGCTAATAAAATCAGGTATGATGCCGCTCAAAGTCAGGAATATGACTTGATCCTACCCTGAATATGCACGGCATTTAGTTAACTTTTTTCAACGTTACGCCGTGAAAAGAAAATTAAGAACTTTTATCGAATAAAAAACGAAAGACTTGAATAGTATTTATACAGTTGACACATCATTACTAGAACTGCCAGGAAACAACAGCAACAGAATGCATCGATTCTTATTGTTTTGCATCAAAAAGAGAATACAGGTTTTGAAGTGTTTGTTTCAATTATAATTTTTCAACACAACGACATCGACGTAGCGTTTGTTCATGGCCATGGTTTACGATAAATGTGGATTTACTTGGGAGGAATATTTTAACATCCATTATTATGTATATCTCTGAGTCTACGTATAGATTTATCAATAAATTTACAACTATGTTGTTTACAAAGCAACACATTCGCGTCATATCATAATTTCTAATATTATCTGTAAAACGATAGCAAGATAAGCTGTACGACACTCCCTAGAAATGTGACATCAACATATATCTGATTTATAAACAAATTACACGTTAAGTTTCTTTTAAATTCATTATAAGGAAAAATGTATTACACAGTATAATACTGCAGTGCTTGCTGTGCCATTCTCTGAGAAATAGTGTCATTAAGAAGAGTGTAAACAATGACCTATATACCACCTGTGGCGTGAATTATATACAAGGTATTACTAACAGTTAAATTTCCAGTCAAGATAACTACTGATTGCATTTTGTGGTACACTTAAAAAGATAAAGAGATTACATTGATTCCAAGGTCAATTTTGTGTTAATGTTTTGACAGAATTTATGCATTTAAAAAGTTATTGAGATATTTATAAGAAAAGAAGAAATTAGATTAAACGAAATTGAAATAGTGCATTGTAAGTAAACACATGTACCTAAAGTTAAAGAATTTTGAAATAGTTAAATATGTCAGTGACAATAGTACATGTTGATAGACATTTGATTATGAAATATTGGTTTAAAATATGATATATGATAACAACTAACAAAAAGGGGGAACGACATAAAACCATAAAAATAAAATGTTAGAACAGAAGAACAAAATTATTTTTTTGAATCAAGTTTAAAAACTGCACCGTGTGATTTCTTTTGTTTTGAAAAGATTTTTGTTAATGCGTGAAATAGTAATCGATTGTTTCGTCTCTAATATTTAACCTTCAAAAACGCAGTAGAATATTTTCCAACGTATTTATACAGATCAACAATTTCTTTTTTTGGGATGAGTTTTACAAATCTATATTATATCAGGATAAAGGACAAGTGATAGCAAAAGTGAATTTTCAATTTGCCAGTTTGTGTTGTTTGTCATTTTCTTAATTTTTGTAAAGTTGACATCTTCATGGAACTTTAATTGTCTGTTTAGCAATATAATCAAGGGAAGTTTAACTATCTTGTGACTTTTTTTCTAAATAGATATCAAATGTGATTTTTTTGTACCAATTTGTTTTTTTTTTCCTTTTTACCAATTTATCCAAATTTCACAGGAAATAATGTTACTACTGACTTTTCAGATAATAGTCCAATATATTTGATAACATTACAAAAATATGTTCAGGATCATTATCAGATGTTCTTCGGATGAGTTAAAATATAAATATATATTGATACATTCTTTAGAAATGCTTTTTTCAGAATTTTGATACTCAAGCTATTATTAAACATGTCAAAAAGCGCCTCCCGTTTTTGAAAGAGGGACGAAAGATACCAAAGGGACAGTTAAACTCATAAATCTAAAACAAACTGACAACGCCATGGCTAAAAATGAAAAAGACAAACAGATAAACAATAGTACACATGACACAACATAGAAAACTAAAGAGTAAACAACACGAACCCCACCAAAAACTAGGGGTGATCTCAGGTGCTCCGGAAGGGTAAGCAGATCCTGCTCCACATGCGGCACCCGTCGTGTTGCTTATATGATAACAAATCCGGTAAATAGTCTAATTCGGTAGGTCACATTCAGGAAAGGGAAGGGGATTGTAGTTACGATGTAAGGAACATATCCGATATCATTTGTGATACGGTTATTCCATAACGGTCAACCAACTCGTGATGGCGTCCGTAAAATTTACGAAGGGATGATTTCAACTTCACCATTTGGAACTCTTGGTTTAATAGCTTCCTTGTGAGCAGCAACCCTCTATCAAGAAAATCATGATAGGAAATGCAAGCACGGGAATATCGTATCAATTGGGAGATATATACCCCGTATGCAGGTGCTGCTGGAATGTTGCTACTTAGAAATGGAAAGTTCACAATTGGAAAGCTGAAATCATCTCTTTTGTCGTAAAGTTTTGTTTTCAACCGACCCTCATTGTCAATTTCTAGATGTAAGTCAAGATATGAGGCCGACTTAACTGTATCTGTATTGAAAGTATAAATAGATTCACATCTTTTGTTCTTAGGTTTTTTTAATCGTTCGGTGGCTATCTCGTGAACAAATCGTGAAGTCTTTAAGTTTCTTACATAATAGTACTGGCTATATGCTTCTGTTATTTCAAACACAGTTTTAAAGATATAAACATGTATTCATTAATCTGAGCATAGAACAAACACTTGGCTTCGTGATCTTTAAATGCAAAAGGAAGAAAATTTCATATGATTTGCCAATTTTGTGTATCTGTGGGAATGTGAATTGTATGGTAGTAGTAACGAATTTTTCTGTAAACTACGTGTATACATATGAAGTGGTCCATTATGCAATACAACCCATTCAGTTGATATTTGAACTGCCCAGGTAAATGTTTAGGTCTTTCATGTAAACAAACATGTTTAATGCAGAGATCTTAAGATTGCAAATTAATACATATTCGTTTAAAGCCGTGCACCCGACCTATTAAATGTCAATATGTAGGTCAGGAAAAAGGTAAAAAAACCAAAACAAAATATTGAAAATCATAGAAAGTTAATGAAGAACATTTATTTAATTATAAAATCTTATAATTAAGTTAACCTGTTATAAAGATATGTTTTTACCTCGAATCTATTATACAAACTGAAATCAAATCTTAAGAACAGTCAACCTATTTGTTTCAATTTTTTTAGATGTGTTATCTACCCTTCTATATATTCTATTTATAGTACATTATCATAGTATATGTGTACGTCAGAGTAGTACATTAGTCGGGTAGCCATTTTCGTTTCATATTCTGAGACAGAGAACGAAAGTAAAAGTAAGTTTTTTGACAATGATATGTGATCGATGTTGAATACACTCGAATCTAGACAGTCGGCTGTAAGCAAACATGCTTACTCATTAGAGACATATAAGGCACTTGATTGAATATTAAAAATAAAATAATTTTAGTAAAACAAATAAAATTTAGTATAAAAACAATCTATTTTCAAATGAGGTCTATTGACTTCTTTTGATTTTGTTTTCACTGGATATTTATTTATCTTCTGACATTTTCCAGACATTTAAGTCTGTGTTTAGATATCTGAAAACCATAAATGCAGAACTGTAGATTTTGGAAGTTAGCAATAATTTGTTATAGAAATAAGACCTGCGGTTTAATATTTCAGTTGACATTAGTCCAATCTCAAGTTTTCAATACGCTCAGTTTTATGAAGCAAAAAGTAGAAGAACAAAAATACCGAACTCCGAGAAGTCTTAAAAAATTAAAGTCCTTTTTCAAATGGCAAAATCAAAGACGCAAACACATATAACGAATGAAAAGTAACTTTTGTTAGCTATTATTCGTGTGTTTCTTTGTCAATTATGTTATATTTATTTATATTGTAGTCCTGTAATGTTGTGTTGTCATTTTAATGTTATATTTCACATGGCCATAAAAGAGGGAGGTTTGGCATGCCACAAAACCAGGTTAAACCCACCATTTTGTCCTTTAAAAATGTCCTGTACGAAGTCAGGAATATGGCCATTGTTATATTATAGTTCGTTTCTGTGTGTGTTACATTTTAACGTTGTGTATCCGTTGTGTCGTTTGGTTTCTCTTATTTTTTAGTGTGATTTAACATTACTATAAGACATGTCCCGGTACTTATCTATCCCAAATTCATGCATTTGGTTTTGGTTTTATATTTGTTATTCTCATAGGATTTTGTCTAATGCTTAGTTCGTTTCTGTGTGTGTTACATTTTAATGGTTTGTCGTTGTTCTCCTCTTATATTTAATGCGCTTCCCTCAGTTTTAGTTTGTTACCCCGATTTTGTTTTTTGTCCATGGATTTATGAGTTGTGAACAGCGGTATACTACTGTTGCCTTTATTTATATTCCTGATTTGGTACAGGATTTTTCGTATAAAATGTATATCAAGTTATTATGCATTGTGTTCAATCATTATGTGTGCGAAAAAACTTACAAAAGAGATAACCTGATAGCTGTCTGTTCTTACCCGAAGTCCAGTGTCAAACTTTAACGTATGTTTGCAAATTTGTGTTATTGTGCTATGGTAAATGTTTTGCATTCTTGTCTTTCATTTTGCTAATGTAATCTGTCTATATTCCTTTATGTATTTCTTTGATAAATATTAAATTATTTCCTGCATAGTTAAACAAAATTGTACGACAAATTAGATGATTTTATTTTCCCAATGTCGAACTTTCCATTGTTATGTAGCAATGTTCCAGCAGCGCCTGCATTCATTAGGGGTATATATCTCACAGTTGATATTGATATTCTCGACTTATTCCTGGGTTCGTACTAACATGAGTTACAAAACGGCTGCCGCATATGGAGCAGGATATTTTTACCCTTTCCAAGCATATGAAATACCCCTAATATTTTGCTGGGTTCGTGTTGCTCAGTCTCTAGTTTTCTATGTTGTGTTTCCTGTACTATTGTTAATCAGTTGGTCATTTATTCTTTTCGAGCCATTGCGTTGACAGTTTTTTTTTAGACTTATGAATTAAAATGTCCATCTGGTATCTTTCGCCTCTCTTTTAGATAAATGACCGTCAATGTAGTAGTTAGATATGTAAAGTTGTCCAAACTTTAAATTGATGTTGCCACATAAAAGATAGTTAAAGTTAGATAGAAAAGGGCAGTATATTGGCCCTTGCAAGGATAAACTACGTAACCCATTAACAGCTGCTTAATTGGTTTCGTTGTATTCAAAGAGCGTGATCCTTTTTATCTTATCTGATCAAGTAATCAATATTGTGTTTTATTTATTCTTTTTAACATGTGTGATAGTTTTTTTATTTAACAAAATCCTGGCATTGCGTTTGAATCATGAATTATTACATTAAGATTGATTAGAAAAATTAAATATTTTTTAAGAATGGTGAAAGTAGTAGAAAAATCACTTTCGGAACATGGCGACATCATGCCACTAGATGTAGACTCTTTAAGAAGGTAATATAAACTAAAAGTATAACGTACTAAAATAAACTGTGCTATACATACAGTAATATTATTCTAAAGATGTATAATACAATACATAGATATAAGAAGATGTGGTATGAGCGACTATTAAATAACTCTATTCGTAAAAGTAAACCATTATAGGTCAAAGTACGACATTCAAAACAAATATTTAGCTAACACGAAACAACAAGCTACAAAGGACCCGTAAAATGACTTTCATAAGTGTAAAATCATTTACACAGGAGAACCATTGGTGTAATCTGCATAAACAAAATTAGTGACGAGAAACACCTATAAACCACATCAATTAGAGACGACCACTGAACATCAGGTTCTTGACAGAAGACAGGTGAAAACAAATGCAGCAGGTTTGAACGTTGTATCTGGCACCAACCTCCACCTTAACCTGAGTCATTGGTGTAACACTACGACATAAAAGAACACACTATAAAAGAGTTATGGAAAAAGGGTTGGCTTTCTTTGTTTTTTTATCGAAGCGTCACTGATGAGTATCTCTAATTACTATTATCTTGTGGTTGCGTTCTATTGTATTGTTTATTTGAGTGTTTCTCTGTCCTGTATGTTCTTCCATTTATGTGTATTATAGTCCTGTCATGTAATCTTGTCATTTCAATGTTATATTTAACATTGCCATAAAAGCGGGAGGTTTGGGCTAGCCACAAAACCAGGTTCAACACACCATTTTTGATACAATTTCCTGTACCAATTCATTGTTGTTCGTTGATAGTTGTATATGCAAACAAGTTCTTATTAAATATATAAATCATATGGCTGACCTTGTACACTTACAAAATGTCCTTTAAGACATCAGTACTTAAAATGGAAATATAGTTCACTAACATGTATTTATAGTAGTAGTGCAAATATGCCATGCATTTGTTTTACTCACCGGGTCAACCAAGAAAGTTCTTGAAAATTTATATTATGGTGTCTATTTCATGAAGTCCAAAACAAACAAACAATATTATAGTTTTCAATGTAATCATTACTGTTTAAAACACTATTGTAACTTTTGTTTTTTATGCATCTGTAAGAATTTGAATCGTTTGTACCATTAATCAAAATGATTGAATTTCATCTGAAAAAAAATGTGAAAAGAAATATTATCTACAGAACTTTTGTTTGTGTTAACAATATCCGTCATATTCATTTTAGAATTACATGAATTGTAACATTATTAACTCAAGTTTTGATTAACCTAGTTTCAAAGCATCTCTATGCATTCATAAATTTTGGTTTAATTCTCGAAAATATGCCATAATGTTGTAAAAACATAAAAAAAAAACGTGTATGAAGCTATGAAACAACACTTGTTCGTAAACTTTAATGGCCATTTAGAAGAAAAAAAACTTGTGTAAAATAAATTCAAGTTATACTTGCCAAACATTTTTTGAACTATTAATTTCTCTAAAATAAATGAAAAAACTCGCTTTTTCAGTAAAGAAAATAGCAACATTATAATATATCCAGATACATCCAGCGATAATGAAATATCTCAGTCGAGCGAATTCATGGATTTGAAATGTAAGTATTTTTTTTTGAAATAGAGAATAATTTTTTTTTATGTTAAAACTTATGACTATCTGCTATTTGACACAACTCACCTAAAATTTACACACTAGTAGCCATGCGACTCGGTCTTTATTTAAAAAAAAATGGTACAAAAGAGAATAAAAACAAAACAAAAATTACATGAAATGTTAGGCCAAAAATGTCAAAGGCCACTTTTGTCTAAAGTCATTCAACCGTGCATTTAGTACAGCTTCATTGATAAGACCATGAAATTAAGACAAACCGTAAATAGTGGATGCACAGAAGCGAAATGATACTAAACTGAAGCATTGTTTACCAGCTGCCATGCATACTCATTGGTAGTAAAGAATATGAATCCGATTTTCATGCGCAAGGTACATGAATGTGCTTCCAGAATCACTTCATCAGGTACACTAAGAGTTTTTTTGTAAATAAAATTCATGATCCCAAAATTAAAATGAATTTAGATATTAAAAATTCTGTCCTTCAGATGTAAAGAAATTTGCAGATAAAACAAATGAACAACGGAATATCACCGAAAATCCAGTTAAAATCAAAATTGATGTAATTCGACAAGAAAGAAAAATTGAAGTACGCAAAGAAATTGAGAAAAGTAATGATAGTATAACAGATCAATTAAAACCGAACAACGACAAGATAATACCGGACAAGAAGCAGAATATAGGTAAAATAATTGAGTGAATAGCTAGTGCAAGGTACCAGTTATAGCCCACTTGATTTTATTTGTCTGTGGTATTTTCCTCAAGGTTTTAGTCTACCCTATTTTTAAATTTACATATATACACCATAAACACAAAAATTAAAAGAAATAGATCGTAAAAATAAAAATACAAACAGATTTACTCGAAATCAAAATTGGAAAAGGGATGTAACAAGTTTGAAAACTTCTCTTTTTATTTTTTAAAGAAAATCATGAACACTTGAGTATTAAGCAACAAATGAATAAACACAGGTATAATGGACACATTTGTGATTTATTCTTTGAAAATTGCTATTGATTAAAAATCGAACTCTTCAATAAGATAAAATAACAATAGATATATAGTTCTTTTTTTAATCTTTGTAATTTTTCAAAATAACACATGTTAACTTTAAAATTGTGCAAATCTTACAAGATATATTTGTTATAATAATAATGTTTATCTATTAAGTATTGATAATTGAATTAAACACTGCCACTGTGGGAAATAGAAATCGTCTTCGATTATTCAGTTTTACTTACGATGTGAAAAAATGTATTATTTCTTTTTGCAAGTTGAGACGTTTTCTTTGATTGAGACTATTATAAGGTATTTCATACTCTAAAGTATGCAAGCTTGTGTAGCGTTTTCAATTATCGGGGATGCTTTGCATTTTTTTTTAAGAACTTGCAATTTTTTAGGTGCCTAGTATTTTTGTTAAAGAGTTTGCACATTTCTTTTTGGGGTTAATTGTATTGTTTTCGAAATACATGTATATAAGAGTATAAATGGAATTTAAAACTTATGATGACGTTAATACATATTTGAACATCAACATCATAATCATCATTCGAATATGGTTTATGGTGTATTTCCTTTATACCGACTAATCATAAGTCACCCATTCCGTTAGTGTGAGTATAGCCCTTTAAAGTATATGCAAAGATCAATTTAGAATTTGTATAATCTAACATTTGTCGTCAACGAGTTATGTTTCACATAAATGCATCAAATAGACTAATGTTTCACTTGCACGAAGTAATTGAAGTATGATTTAACATAGGAATTTTTATTTTAGCATATTACAATTAGGTCACATAAATAAGGTCTTGTTAAGATTTAATATTTTTGGATACTTGGTTCATGAATCATTCTTAGAATAACGCGCAGTATATATAGAATCGAAATAATAATATGCAGATGTTTGATATAGGTTTGCGATCAATTTGAAGGATACGACTAAAAGACATGCTTTGATGGAGCATAGTTAACCTTTCAAATATTTTGAAAATGATAACTAGGGATATGTACATATTGAATACAGGTTGGTGTTCAATAATTTCGATACGAATAAACGAGATGTACTAATTGTGAAAGAGGTAAATAGGAAATAGGAAATATTTTTGATAGTTCTAAGAAAATGTACATTTTACCCTCAACAAAAACTATAAAAACCCTATTTTGCGTATCAAAAATAAACTAACAGAACTAGCCAAGGAATTTGTTTTTGTCCCGGCTGATAAAGCTGCTAATAATATCATTATTATTTGACGTAAATTTTATATAGAGGTTCTGCAAAAGGAAATCACGAATTCACCAACATTCCAACTGACTTCATTTTCAGAAAACGACATCTGTAACAAACATAAACTTTTAGCTACTTCTTTACAAGCAGAACCAAACACAATGAAAGTCCCAACTATGTACTGGCTTCCGAAAATGCACAAAAAACCTTACAAATATAGATTTATTTCATCTTCTAGCCATTGTTCAACTACTAAATTGTCTGTTTTACTTACTAGTACACTTGGTACAATAAAAAACCTGATAATAAATTGTTCAAATAAGGCCTTTGAAAATAGTGGAATTAATTACTTTTGGAGTGTCAAAAACTCGTTGGAAGTACTTGATAAATTGCATGCATATATTGGTGATTTTGAATCTGTTCAAAGTTTTGATTTTTCTACCCTATATACCACTTTGCCTCATATTCTTATTAAGAAAAAATTCACATCCCTAATTAACTGGGCATTTAAAAAGTCGGAATGCGAGTACATATGTTCAAACTCTTTTAGATCATTTTTTAGTAGCAATAAACAAAAGAACTATGTCAATTGGACATGCTTTGATACTATTTATGCACTTGAATTTTTACTTGATAACATTTTTGTTCGCTTTGGAGATTCCGTATATCGTCAAGTTATTGGAATTCCAATGGGGACTAACTGTGCACCACTTATTGCGGACCTGTTTTTGTATTGTTATGAGTTACAATTTATGACTAAAATTAGCAAAGACCCATCAAAACAACATTTGATACAAAAATTTAACAATACTTTTAGATATTTGGATGATATATTGGCTCTAAATAATGACGACTTCAGTATGTATACTAAAGAAATTTATCCTGTAGAACTTACTTTAAATAAAGCTAATGATAACAATGACCACTGCCCTTTCCTCGATCTTGATATCTATATCATAAACGGGAAGCTTAATACAAAAAATTTATGATAAAAGAGATGATTTTTCATTTCCTATTGTTAATTATCCATTTTTAGATGGTGACGTTCCCTTATCACCATCTTATGGTGTTTATATATCTCAACTTGTACGATTCGCTCGTGTATGTAACAATGTATTAGATTTTAGCGAGAGAAATTTATGTATTACTGAAAAATTATTACACCAGGGTTTTCGATATCACAAACTGGTCAAAACATTTACTAAATTTTATCACCGGTATAAGGAAATAATTCGTAAATATAACTCAACATGCAGACATCTTATACGTTCAGGTATTTCACATCCAAAATTTTATGGAAATATTCTTTATAAAGCACAAAAATGTCAGTATTCTCCTCAGAAACTAACAAAACCTTTAAATAGACTTATTAAAAGGGGATATAGTTACGATACTGTTGTCAGGTCATTAAAGATTGCATATTTTGGCTTTAACATTGATTCACTGATAGGGTCTTTGCATCGGAACTAAACACATTTATTTCTAAAAAAACAGTTGTAGGCATGACACGGGTTATGTTCTTCTCATATATTTTATGATAGTATGATACTAAACCCCTAACGGGAGGGATTGTACCTGATATTCATATGATGAAGACATAATCTTTCAATCAGTTTAATTGAGGTCTGGAGCTGGCATGTCAGTTAACTGCTAGTAGTCTGTTGTTATTTATGTATTATTGTCATTTTATTTTTTTTATTTTGTTACATCTTTTGATTTCGGACTCGGACTTCTCTTGAACTGAATTTTAATGTGCGTATTGTTATTCTTTTACTTTTCTACATTTGCTAGAGGTATAGGGGGAGGGTTGAGATCTCATAAACATGTTTAACCCCGCCGCAATTTTGCGCCTGTCCCAAGTCAGGAGCCTCTGGCCTTTGTTAGTCTTGTATGATTTTAAATTTTAGTTTCTTGTGTATAATTCGGAGTTTAGTATGACGTCCATTATCACTGTACTATTATGCATATTTTAGGGGCCAGCTGAAGGACACCTACGGGTGCGGGAATTCTCGCTACATTGAAGACCCATTGGTTGCCTTCGGCTGTTGTTTGCTCTATGGTCGGGTGGTTGTCGCTTTGACATATTCACCATTTCCTTTCTCAATTTTAAAGACGTATATACTATTTTGGAAGTTTTGTAAATGAAGTGTCTGTTAGGAAAGTAGTTATATTCATTATCGGAGTAAAATTGTAAGATAAGAAGCTGTGATATGCATATATATTAAAGTTGTGTAAATAATTCGATGTCTAGGCAATGTGTCCTCTTATTTCAACTATCCTTTAATTTTATCTACTTTGCTGAACGTCTAAGTGCATTGCTTTGAAAACATGTTATACCATTACGAGTGAGTATGAATAAATACACATAACTTCATGAACTTTGACCTTTCTTTCTTAGAATGTCCTGTACCTAGTTAGGAATATGGAAGTTGTTATCTGATCGTCTGTTTCTATGTAAGTTTGTTTTTGTAGCAGTTCAGTTTACTGTTATTCCGCTGTTTTACCGTTTATGGTTGATTTGTTTTCTTGGTTTTGGTTTGTGACCTAAATTTGTGTTTCGTTTACTCGATTTATGACTATTGAACAGCGGTATACTACTGTTGCCTTTATTTACAGAGTTATACAAATAATTTGTCTTAACATAACATATTTTTTATATCTTTCTTTGTTATTACGTGCTACTGAATCATTAATATAAGCGAACATTCAAAAGATAACGAAGCATGTATGTCAAACATAAGGTATCAATTTAGGTAAAACCCCAAAAAAATGAATATCGTCAAAAATATATAGTATGGTGACGGCCAACCATTTGTTTATTACGGTATTCTTTAACATACACATATTCAAATGTCAGAATAAATTAAGCAAATGTGTGAGCTTCAACAAGAGTTTTATTACTACAACATGTCAAGGAACAAATAAAGCAGATTGCACTGATGTACATTATATTCAATATTTTTAAAAAAAATCACACTTATTCTAAATTTCTTCTGTATGCACAAGGCTAATCAACACATGGTGATAGTGGCATGCACACCAATAGTTGAATGTTTGGTGATGAGAATATTAGTTCAAATACTATAGTGCGATAGTGCAACGGTACAGATATAAGATTTTGAAAACAATTTCTATATCTCATATAAACGCAAATTTGTTTAAAGTTATTACATAGAAAATGAGTTTTAATTAACCTATTGTTATCAAATAATAATTAAATTGTACGTTTAATGAACGCTGTTGTAATTTTACCAGACAATAAAGCAACATCACTTATGAAATGATATGAAATATTTTCAATTATTGAAATTATGAAATATTTGTTATTATCAATTTTAGATGATCAGCAAACTTTTAAATTCGGAAGTATTCCAACAAAGAAAAGTCGACGTCGGAAGAAGAAACCAAAAAAAGTCGTTCTACTTTCATCAGATAAAGAAGAAGGTAACTAAAAGCACACCAAGAATGCACGCCTGGAAAATATATTAAAATACAAGAATGAATATTCAACCTTTTTTAAACATGCCGTAAGAAAATTGAATGACCATACCTCCAAAAAAATTAAAATGGCTTTTTAGCGTAATACAATTCATTAAAAAAAAACAATAACACATTAAGCTGAGTGGTTTTCTTTTACGAATTACCAAATGTCCGCTGTATTGGAACATATAAAATGCAAGATAAAAGACGATCATGATTATTTTCCAGATGTTTGACCTTTCTAATTGTGTTAACCTCTTTGTTGCAATTTACTTGTTTTTGTTTATAATAAGGCAATAACAATACGAATCATTTGTATATATCTTGCATATAATTACATTTTGAAATATAGTTTATATAAAACAACTTTCATTTTAATTGTATTCTCGAGAAATATGTCACATATATAAGTAAAAATGGCAATTTCGGTCTGTAGCTTTGATGTCAGTTTAATCCTCAATCCGATCACTTTTATTACAGTACTGAAAAATATTATTTCAATAAGTATTCCATATTGAAATTATCATTTTAGATCGCTTAGATGATTGCTATTTTTTGCAACAAAAGAGGTTATTTATATCGTTTTCTATCATTGTTTAAATTCTGTCAATAGATTTCGAATTAAAAAATAATTTTGTAAAACAATTCCAGATAATATCACAAGAAAGTCAGTCGGGGCACTTAGCGAACTCCATAATATTATGGAATTCCGTAATTTTTGTGGAAAATTAAAGTTGTCTCCCTTTGACTAAACAGGCTAAATTTAAGATGGGAGATAACTATATTTTGAAACTGATTCTCTAAAAAAAAACAAGGGAGACAAATGAAATCTATTTATTGTTTTCTTAACTACAATGGAAAAAAATATATAATAACATGAAGGGATGTTACCTCGGTGAAGAGTACTCGCTCGGTAAAACATTTACAAAATGGAAACACAAAATTATATCCATTTTATGTATTGTGGGTCGTTGTCTTTTCATTGTTTTATATATATGTAAACTGTATATTATGTATAATGTTTTAAGCCATTGGCTCATACTGAGGGCTCATATGGGCGTAAAGTGCTTTTCAATAAAGAATTTAAGGACTTATAAACGTAAAACCCTCAACATTATAACAATGGACTAGATAATATGAATTATATACCATATAAATCATAATTAAAAGCTTATTTAATACATGACATACATGTTCTTATTTTATTATGTAAACTGACAATTATCTAATCCAGTAATAAAGTGATATCTATAGAAAAATTATTACTCAAACAACAGTATTAAGGGACCGTAAAAAACACATTTTTAAAATAATCAACAAAGGGGTGATGTTTGAACTAACTGATGATCACTGATGACTTTAATAATTTTCTGAGGATCGACATAAGGTGCATTGAATTTGTCTGATCTAAAAGTAGTATCTTGACAACTGTGCCTGGGATGAGGCTAATTCTCAACTTTATTTGTAACTAACAGTCCTGCTGATGAAAATATATGCTCTGACGGTATAAATGGAGAGGGAATGACTTAGATTAGCTTAAAGTGTAAGATTTTGAAAACTGATCTTGTTCATGGCATACCTCTGTTTGGGAGAATTTTAAATGAGAGCTAAGCGGAAATATTCGATTCGTTTTTTAATTATCGAAAAATATTAGATAGTATAATTGCAGGACATAAATACAACTATTGACAAATTGTTGATGCAATCACATTGACGTATGCGTATCTGTTTCCATATGTGTGCTATAAATACATTATAATCTGCAGAGATATATAAACTGTGTAATTATAAATCGTCTAAGCTACAAAATATTGTGTTTTATCAATGAAGTGAAATACGATACTAATACATCTGTGTACTGTAAGCTACAGTAACAAGGTATTTGATTTTTTATGGCTCAAGTGCATCAGGAAACCTCATTATAACTAATGATAGTTCAACGATTAGACATTTCTCTTAAGCTAGAGGTCACATTGGTACGCTGATCCCTCAAATTGCACTTGCCACTTTAATATATAATATTTTGTGATAAAAGTTTAGAGATTTATAATCGCCAACTTTGAAAACAGACAACGCATCATAATACACAAGCGTAGATATTAGTTATAAATTATTATTTTTGTTTTAACTTTAATTGTTAATATGCTTCTGAAGGAAAACAAACTAATCGACGACACAAAATAAAATAAAACTAAATTAATCATTTGAAAAAGTCTATATAATAGAAAAACACTCGCAACAAATTTATGAGTTTGTTTGAATGTTAAATTCGTTTGATTTTTTTTTTTTTTCGTATGTTCTAACCTCGAGGTTCTAACTTTCACGGACTTAAACGTGAAAGGTTGCTGGAATTTAAATTAAATTTATAATCAATGCTAAAAGCTTGTGAAATACTAGAACTCTTTTCTTCTCGCGTTTGTTTGAATTATATGACTAATGTTAAGGCATATTCAACTAAACTGGGAAGCAGTGCTGTATTTTGTTTACGTGCTAATGTACATGTAGATTTAAATAGTCAACAAAACTTAGTATGACTCCGCGAGCACCACAGTCTTTCCTCTGACATATAATACAGGGGCGGATCTAGCCATATTAAAAGCTTTAAGGGGGGTCCCAACTCAGGACAAAAGGGGGGGGGGGTCCAACTATATGTTCCCATTCAAATGCATTGATCGGCCAAAAAGAGGAGGGTTCAAACACTCGGACCCCCTCCCCCTGGATCCGCTAATGTAATAGTTCTTATTAATTGCCTCGAAAAATATCACTTATACGAAAGATGTCTATGCCAGCACGAAACTGACGGGTCGGTTTGAACATGACATGACACATTTAATTATATTGCAATACATGTATTGTAATCTTTCTTTTAACATAAGCAGTATTGTTCATATGTTCAATTAATTTATTGTACTTTTCTAGGAGTTTTTGCTTAATTTCATTCTAATAATACGGTAGAGAATTAATATTTCCTGCAGGAAAAAAATGAGTAACAAGTCGACCTTCAATATTATTGCATTCATCACACAAAAGAACTACAAACAAGCTGTCCCAAGTCAGGATCATGTAATTCAGTGGTTGTCGTTTGTTGATGTATTACATATTTGTTTTTCGTTCATTTTTGTACGTAATTTAGGTTTGCATTGTTTTATATTTGTCATTTCGGAACCTATTATAGCTGACTATGTGGTATGGGTTTTGCTCATTGTTGAAGACCGTACGGTGACCTATAATTGTTAGTTTCTATGTCATTTGGTCTCTTGTGGAGAGTTGTCTCATTGGCAATCATACAACATATTTTTTATAAGATAAAGTTTAGTTCATGATTTCTGAAATCTTTCAACATCAAGAATCACTTACACAGTGAAAATTGTTTTTCTTGAACTTGAGGTGAGTGATATTTTCCCCATATCAAAGTCCTAACTAATATTTCATGTCGAGTTTTTAGCATTGCATACTGAAAGAGGAAAAAAGGAATATTGCAGCTAGACAAAGTCTTTCAATTGCAGCTAGACAAAGTCTTTCAATTTTATTTATTCATTCATTGTCTGCACTGTAATGAAAGATTCGAATTACCTCTATTTTCACTACTGTCCCGGAATATTGTGCGAGTTAAAACAACACAAAAAAACGCCAGTTTAATAATAACAGGAGGCTCAAAATAGCCTGTGTTGCTCATCTTGGTCTATATCATATTAGACAAAGACACACTTCAACATTGTAGACGAGAAAAGTATTATTAAATGACAAAAACAGATATGTTTTTTTTTTTATCTTATATTGGCGGTCATTTAAGTCTGTTCAGTTTCTCTCATTTATATCTTATTTAGGACTGAATGCTTAAGTTTCAGAGATATAAATCAAACACTGCATCCCCGCTTATTTACTATTTAGCCATTCTGCAATCTTGGTTGATGTTTGGTCAATGGATACATATTTTTGAACTAGATACCCTAGGGATTGTTTATGCAAAGTTTGTTTTAATTTGGACAAGTAGTTTCAGAGGAGAATTTTTTGGCAAAGGATTACCGAAATGTAAGACAAATTGTTGGAAATTAACTGTAAAAGGCAATAACTACTTTTTGTAGACCTTGTTTTGCTGAAAAAGTTTGCTGTCAACAGTTTTTCTTCATGCATGGTAATATTCAGGATGATAGCCAAAAACTGCTAAAATTTTCTTTCAACTATCAGTTCAAGGGGAAACAACACAACAACGGGTTGTCTACTGCATTGGCAGATAACTTTTGACTGAACGAACATAAGATTTGCTATAAATGCTTTAGTTTCAGAGATTTATACGCCAAAAACTGCATTTTACCCCGATGTTCTGTTTTAGCGATGACTGCCATCTCGGTGCACAAGCGTGGTCATATGCATCGGAATGAATTTTTTATCTACATACCCTAATAATGATTTAGGCCGAAATTGGTTTTATTTGGCCCAGCAGATTCAGAGTGGAATATCTTTGTAAAAGCTATCAGACGACAACGACGGACGAAGGACGACAATTGATGAGAAAAGTTTAATAAATAATCGCACTTTGTCACTTTTGGCCTGGTGAGCTTAAAAGGAGATATTGGCAATTTGTAAATTTTATATACACAGTTATACATATTTTCTTGGATTGAAAAAAAAACCAAACTAATCATAATGCATCTCGTTTGAATTGTTTTATCATTTGTAATTTCGGGGCCTTTCATATAGCAGACTATGCTGCACGAATTTTACTCATAGTTGAAAGTCGTATCATGACCTTTATAGATATAAGGAGATAACATATGATTGCCAATGAGACAACTCTCCATTAAAGTCATATTTTTTAAAGATAAACCATTGAAGGTCAAAGTACAGTCTTATATGTACCATTTACTAGTTTTCTGGATCTTGAGTTGATTAAGAGAGCATGAAACTAAAAAGACTCAATGTGTCAGTGGCAACTCAGGTGCGGATCCAGAGGGGGGAGGGGGTCCGGGGGTTTGTTGGACGAACAATGCATTTGAATGGGGACATGTAATTGGACCCCCCCCCCCTTTGTCCTGGGTTAGGACCCCCTCCCTTTTTTAAAATGGCTGGATCCGCCCCTGCAACTATTTGATACCTTTGATAATTTGATTCACTTCATGTCAAACCACCTTTTAAAAAGTCACACTTACAATTTTGTAAATATACACGTGGCTTAAGCATAGTTTCATCAAATTTATACCGTTGGTTTTCCCGTTTGAATGGTTTTACACTAGTAATTTTGGAGCCCTTTATAGCTTGTTGATCGGTGTGAGCCAAGGCTCCGTGTTGAAGGCCGTACATTGACCTATAATGGTTTACTTTTTTTTAAATTGTTATTTGGATGGAGAGTTGTTCATTGGCACTGCACACCACATCTTCCTATATCTAAGAGCTGGTCTTGATAGACTTCCCCTGGAACTACATATTAAATTTCAATCTATATTGTATGGTATACGTTTATATTCTCATGCCATTTATCCTCTTGTAAAGGAATATTTTTTTTTGTCTCAAAGCTTAGACTCTGTGCGAATTTATTCTTCAGTTGGTTCTCATTTGTAAAACATGTATCAGAAGAAACTGGTATGGATTTAGACACTTTCAAGAAATATTCCTCTCATAAGATAAATAAAACTATTAGAGAACAAATAAAATTAAAATTGAAGGATTTTTATGAAAAGAGAGTAAATGATAAGATATGAAGGATAACAGCAAACTCACTATTTATAATCTTGTAAGACTAAATAATACAAATGAAAAATATTTAACATTTCTCAAAATTTTAATTTAGAAAACTAATAACAAAACTAGAATAAGAGATCATAATTTATTAATAGAAAAAGGAAGATATCTTAGAAATGTAGAATGCCAATATATATAGAAGAAAGATTAACTGCAACCAATTTGAAGATGAAATTCATTTCTTTTCTATTTTGTAATAGTAACAGTAATAATAGAAAAGTGTCTTTTTATTTAAAACCCAATCCAAGATCACACATTCAGGTAAATATAAGAGGTGCTTTCGTCTTTCCTGTTATTTTTAGATTTCGGAGATAAAGCCACTGGCTAAAATCAAAACAGCTATAAGTTAAGCTTTACGATGTTTTATATTATATAACTTCCTCAATAGTGCAAAAGAATTACAATGAAAGTTCAATGGTAATGTTCCAAAAAGACAGAATAGATAGTTATTTCAGTAAATGGTCAATACTAAATATACAATGTATACATGTATCAATGTAAATGCACGGCATCTCTTCAGCTTGCCCGCTGTTATTTTATGAACTAGTCACACTAGACCACGATCGCACCACGCTCAGCACGATCTAAAAAGTATTCAGATCGTGTTGAGGTCGCGGTATGGGCGGCATGAAAATGTAAATTTTGGATGAGTTCACGATGCTACTACGACCTCATTACTTTTCTACAACGATTCCGCCAAGAGTATACCCCGTTTTCACCACGCTTGTTCTGCGACCTCACTACGATAATCACGATCTTGCTACGCTCATCACGTTCTTACTACGATTATATCACACTTTATCCGATTAAAAAACGATCTTAGCACGTTTCTTCTGCGATTAAAGAACGATTTTATCACGATCATTCTACGATCTTACCATGTTCATATGGCGATTTTACTACGCTCTCGGTAATATAATAACGTCAATATCATGTTGTCGGAGTCAATATAAATACTGTTCCATTCCTCCTTATTTTCATTTATACGTAAAATTCTCGATAACAACACAGACAGGCCACCAAAATCTACAATATTTTGTATTTGTGCATTATATGGATAGAGGTAGAGTCAGTGGGGCCTCTGATACGAATCCTGATCCAGATGAGATGTCGGATTAACCTATCACAACGTATATTGCTGATCTATCAAGATCAAATGAAGATATTTTATTGAACAATTAATAGTGGGATGATACAAATGTGTCAAACATGGCTGAGCTGTTGGAGACTAGCGACATTAGGTCCAAATTATATACAGACGAATAAAACCTGGAGAGCTTTTACATGCTTTATTTGACAATGAGAATGAGCCCGAGCATGGCTATAAGTAAAAATGGTCGTAATATGAACGTAGTAAGGTCGTAAGACGTGCGTGATTAGGACGACATGAGCGTGCTAGAATCGTTCTATGATCTTTAAAGCGGGGTTTACACAGGGCGATGATTGCTCCCGTTTGAGATCAGACTGCGCTTAGACTCGAAAAGTTAAAAAGTCGGATTACTATCCTCAATGATATGGAATGTCCTGTTATTGCCTGAACGCTGTAGTATACGTTCGTAACACTCGGACTCCTACGGATCGGAGAGTTTGGACAAGCACCCCGACAGTAAGGTGCGTCCCTTAACATTCGGGAAGTCTCAATCAATTTTGTCTAGTCGAATTACAATCGTTATTATGTCGTGACAAATTCTCTAGTATCGCGATGATCAAAATCGTAACATTGATCTGTGACTAAGAATTTCATTATCCCAGGAATTGATCACCTTAGCCGTATTTGGCACAACTTTTTGGAATTGTTGGTCCTCAATGCTCTTCTTCTTTGTACTTGTTTGGCTTAATAACTATTTTGGAACTTAACGTCACTGATCAGTCTTATGTAGACGAAACGCGTGTCTGCCTTAAAAAACTATAATCCTTGTGTCTTTGATAACTATTTTCTGGACAGTGTCATGTGGAACGGGCATGATCTAGAAAGATTTACCATTGCTGTTTTTTTGCCGATTGAGTCCAGATTGCATCCCGAATGCGAACAGTCCAAGATACGACTGAGTCCAGCATGCCGTCTTATGACGGACATTGATATATGAGGTTTGAAATTTTCAAAACATTGTACTACAATGACGCACTGGGTCAGTTTATTAAGCGTGCTAGTTCACAAGGTAAATATAGAAAAAAGAAGAAATGGTATGAATGCCAATGCATCAACTCTTCACAAACGACCAAAAATGGCACAGAAATTAATAACTATAGGTCAACATACCGCAAAGTCAGCTATAAAAGACCCCAAAATGATAATATAAAACAATTTAAACGAGAAAAATAACGGCCTAATTTATGTACCAAAAAATGAACGAAAAACAAATATGTAACAGAAACAAACGACAGCCACTGAATTACAGGCTCCAGATTTGGGAGAGACACATACATACTGGATGTGGCGGGGTCAAACATGTTTGCGTGATCGCAACCCACTCCCTTACATGAAACAGTGGTGTAATAGTACAACATAAGAACGATCTATAAAAATCAGTTGAAAGTCTTAACTCGACAGATGATTAAAGATACAAATACTACATGAAATTACACGTGGACGTGTCCGGGTACTTGTACATCCCAAACAAAACCAAATAGACACTAAGTACAAATATGAGAGTACTCACAGTAAGCCTAATAAACTCATCGTAGATACAAGGATTTAAATTTTGTATTTGAGCCAGACGCGCGTTTCGTCTACAAAAGGCTCATCAGTGACGATCGAATAAAGTTCGAAATTGCAGAGTTTCTACTCGAATACATTATTCTGACTCCTGGCAGACAAGATTTTCTTTTACACCTGTCAAGCAGCAAATACTGATTTTAAATTTATATGTTTGATCAGGCACAAGTCTTAATCCACGATCTTTTTCCCCAAAAAAAATCTATAACTTTCAGAATAAATCATGGTAGAGCTAAACAATTAATTTTTTGTGAGAGATGCATTCATCTGTTTACTTTTCTGTTGTTTGTTTTGTAGGTGTTTTGTTACTCAGTATTTAATGTTGTTTTGTGTACTCTTTGTCTTTTTGTAGTTTTGCAACATTTCAGTACTAGGGTTTATTTCCGTTGGGCAGCCTCTTCGTGGGTGTGTTACATGCGATACGTTTTTCGTGCAGTTTTGCAACATTCAGACATTTGAATGTGTCCCTGTCGAGCTGACACAATCACAATAGCCGCTTTTCGAACGTGTCTTAAAATATTCTTGTGTTACCTATTCTAAGATCGGTTCCGGACTTCTTTTTACTTTGCATATTGCTGTGTTTTTGTTGATTCCACATAGGATAGATGTATACATGTGGGGGGGGGGGGGGGGGGGGGGGGGTAAGATTTCACTAAACAAGTTATTTATAAATTGAGGTCTAGCAGGACGGCAACAGTGCAGGCGATTGGGTGTCCCGGCGAGGGAAGAACAAAAAATTGGCGAAAGCAAGTTTACAGATCTAACATTGTTGGGTTGACGTTAAGACGAGTTTTATATATATAATTATATATATTTATACGAGTCTAAATTGAAAACTACGTTCAAACCTATGATTGCGTTGGATAAAAACCGCAATTATTATACTCGTGCATGTAAACCAAATTTCGTTGTAGAAAGGTCTAAAAACAGCACAAACAACATTTTCCAAAAGACCAAAATAGTGAAAAAGTATATTTAAACAAAACGCATTTGACTAACAGGTCGAACAACTGATGTTCTTTAACCCTGCTGACTGCCATTATATATATACATGCCGCATTTGTGCGGCTATTCTAAGTCGGGATTCTCTGGCCTATGTTAGTTTAGTATGATTTTTTTTATTACTTATTTTGGTTCCTTTATATGTTTCGGAGATTATTTTTTTTATTAAATTTCATATTTGCTGAACTTGGATACAAACATACTGTTTAGATGCAAGCAAAACCTCACTTGTGGGATTTCCTCACTGTGTCGAACAATTGGTGGCCCTGTGCTGTTTTCTGCTCTTTGGACGGGTTACTGTCTCTTTGACACATTCCCAATTTTCATTCCCAATTTTAAGTTCTAAAGTTTCCAATGAGAATAATGTCATGCTTTATACTATTCTAATATTGATAGACATTATATTTGTCAATATCTAAATGGTCAGAGTCAGAATTATTTCACAACAATTAAAATCGTGATGTTTAAACTCCATACAGTTGCATAAAGGACCTACATGTTGTACTTATGATTTATTTGTTCTTGTCTTGAACATGTTCGAAATATTTGTGACTGGACGTAAAGAAAATAACAATCAATTACAGCGAATCAGTTAAAAGTAATATGTAGTAATATAATAATGTTTTAGAAAAAAAATGTATAAAGCTAGTTCTTTATACAGCCTCACCCTACACCTGCATGACCTGGCTACACTAGTATTGTAATACTAAAATGAAACTCGCATTTTATAACGTCCAACACATGCATTTCTTCTTTATATAGCGGATAATTATTTCGACAGGAAATCTCAATTGTTGACAGTTTAGTTGGAGCGTTTGTCTGAGATTTATTATCGGAACTCCCAGCCTGTTTATTCTAATTAGCAACAAGCCTAACTTTAACATTCCTATCTTGTTTGATAATCACATTTGATTGTTTCAACAACGCGCCTTTTTCTATCTGCGGTAAATATTGGTGAACTTTGATATATATTTTCAAGGTTGTATAAAATATGTTGTTTTAAAATGCTACACAATAAATTTGCAATGAAACCTAACATAACGTATACTTGAGAGGCGGATCCAGCCATTTAAAAAAAAGGGGGGTCCAACATATGTCCCAATTCGAATGCAATAATAGTTAAGAAAAAAAAGGGGGGTTCAACCCCTAGAACCTCACCCACCTCCACTCCGGAATCCCCAAACTGTAGTAAAATTTTAATTTACAAATCTACAAAAGTTACTTGCATGAAAATTGTTTTCCATTTTGTTTATAAAACTTGAGGAAGTCATAAAATTGAGAAAGGAAATGGGGAATTTGTCAAAGAGACAACTACCCGACCATAGAAAAGACAACAGCAGAAGGTCACCAACATGTCTTCAACGTAGCGAGAAATTCCCGCACCTGGTCCTGGTCCTGGTCCCTATTAAATAAATATATACTAGTTCAGTGATAATGAACACCATACTAAACTCCAAATTGTACACAAGAAACTAAGATTAAAAATAATACAAGACTAACAAAGGCCAGAGGCAGCTGACTTGGGACAGGCGCAAAAATGTGGCGGGGGTAAACATGTTTATGTTTATAACATACATGTATGTACATGCTTATATAAAATCTGCTATTTTCGGTCGTTAAATTATTTATAAAAAATACGTTTGGCGTTACAGAAAAGAGGGATGATTCCTACTTTCAATTTTCTTAACCCCTATACGAAAATCCGTCAAATCATTTTCACCAGAATATCACATCTTTTACCTCTTCTCTTCATCCAGTTCCTAATCCCTTGACCCCAACTGCCCGCCCGCTAACCCCCGCTTCCCTTCCCATGTTCCTTTATCTCTGTCCGTCTCTCAGGAAATAACGGGTTATGTGGGATCGCTTCATTTTTAAGTGATACATGTATGTGTTTACCATAAATATGTGTCTTTTAAAAGGTGTGTGGGTTCCCTAGATAATTATTTACCAAACTGTAACTTGTACAATGTAAATGTGTTCTTAGTGTAATATTTCTATGTTCCCCTAACAGAACACTTCAATGGTGAAAATTGGCATATTTCACTTGAAGACCATTTAATATAAAATCCTCAAAGAAACATTGTATTCAATGTTAAGTTGATGTGTTTTCCTATATGCAAATTTATATATGTTCCTCCCAATATTGTTTCGCTAAATAATAATTTTATTAGGTGTTCCACATGGAATATTTCACTAAATGATGTATTTGTAATTCTTGTTTGATATTTTTTATTCATCTTGTTTTTGGTAATCAGTTTTTCTATTTATATAGTATACATATATATAGGAAGATGTGGCATGTGCTAGCGCCAATGAGACAACTCTCTATCCAAGTATCAATTTATAAAAGTAAACCATTATAGGTCAAGGTACGACCTTCAACACGGAGCCTTAGCTAACACCGGACAACAAGCTATAAAGTGTCTTAAAAATTACTAGTGTTAAACCATATACAAATAGGAACGGTCTTGTTTGTTGTTTTTTTTGGGTGGGTTGGGGGGATTGACAGTCAAATGATAAAATCTGAGTCAAAACGTAGCGGAACTTTAGCCTTGTTTTTATTTACTTGATGTACAGTCAACCCATTGTCCTTTAAACTATCGATTTTCTAGACGAAAAGGTAACATTACAAAAAAATTGTCACTCTCTCGGCCATGTGATAGAGTAAATTAACACCCTCGTATCAGCCATCAAAATATTGCATTTTCATATGAAGTATACTTCATTTTTTGTCGTTCACCAATTAAACCATAAGTCAGGCTGTTTGTTAACTTGTTTGTATTGTTTTACCTATCATTTCGAGTCTTTGTAACTGATTTTGCAGTTTGGTATTTTTTTTTATTAGTGAAGGTCGTACGGTGACCTTAAGTTGTTAATTTTTGTGTCACTTGGTCTGTTGTGAAAAATTGACTCATTGATTACAATATCACATCTTTCTTTAAATTATGTTAATTACGCGAGCAAAAATTTAATGCATTACACGACGGTTCCCCAATGAATAGCCTTCATCTATAGATAATTATATATATGGTTAGGAATCTGATATGCTACTGTGTAACAGTAATTGTAATATTTTCAAAAGTACACAAAGTCATCATGGTCACATGCAGTTGTGATAATACTAATTTGATTGAAAACCTAATACATATTTTTCTTAAAAAAATTACAAGTTGAGAAAATTTAAATAAAAGATGATCTAGTCTTAAGGTGGTATTAGTGTCTTCCTCCATCTTGGATTGTAAAAATCAGAGAACCAAAGATCTAGATTTTCCATCAAGATAGCAAAATTTGATGCAGGAATGCAGATATTTAATGTGAATTTTCATTTATAAGAGCCAATTTATAAGAATAGAACTTATAAATATTAATATTATTGCAAATGTTAACTATTTTGGCTTGTTTTTAGGTTTTTTTAATTGGCATTTTAGGGGGAGGTATCTCTAAAATAGTGCATTTTCTGAAGGATTCATGGAATTTTCCTATTTTGTATTTTAGACGGAAAAAAGTACGGTGACCCTATCTTTTCTTTTGATATTCTCAAAGCAGTGTCTGAAATCTATATGTTCCTGAAGTATTTAATAATTCTATCATTTTGTTTAGTTTCTAATCACAAAATGGTGTTTTTTCCTGTATAATCCATACAACATGTGTCATTTTGTCCCGTCCTGTAGCTTGAGAAAATGCGCGTTGACTTATCATTTTTATTATATTTTTCGACATGTATCAATAGATACTACGTTTTGGCAAAGTAACGAACAAATTCTATCATTTTTATTTAGACTCCCATACCACCTTAAGTATTTTCTAGACTGATTTAACTCATTTCTGTACAATAGTTAGTACAATCAGGGAGAATCCATGAAATGTGAAAAGGGAGTGTAAATCCCAAAAAGGCAATTCATACTGGCGAGAGGAGCTAGGTGAAGGACTACTTTATCCTTTAGATACATATAACTGTGAGAACCATACTATTTTCTGTCTATTTCGATGAAAGGAGGGGGTGAACATCTTGCACACGCCCTATCATAGATCGCCACTGGCAATGACAAGACGCGATTCTTTTATGATTAAGTGGTAAAGTTGTTAAAAAAAAACCTTAAAACATCAATTCTTAAATTTCTACACAAATATATTTGAACAAAAATTTGAAAAAATAAATAAAAAAAGTAAATTGTATTTATATAAAAATTTAAAGCAAAATTTAGAAATGGAAAACTACTTAAACTGTAAATCTTTTGAAAAGAGAAGTAACATAACAAAAATGAGAATTAGCGATCATAATTTAATGATAGAAAAAGGCAGACATTTAAAAATACCTAGAGAAAAAAGACTATGCACATCCTGTAATACAATGGAGGATGAAGCCCATTTTATTTTATACTGCAAAAAAATGCTAAACTAAGAGAGAACTTTATAGGAAATGTAATTAAACATATGCCAGATTTTATGTCCTGGCAAGAAAATGAAAAAAAATACATATCTTCTTTGTCCATCAACCTCAAAAGAAGTAGAAAGCTTAGGGTCCTATTTTAAACAGGCATTAGAACTGAGGACAGGGGACTCTTGATTTATTTATAAAATATATATTTATATATCATATAGATAGATTGTTTTGCTTTTTTGCTTTTTTTGTTTTCATGGTTTTGTTTGTTAAATGTATTTTGTGTATGTTTATATTATTTGTCACAAACTTATTGTTCAGAGTTTATATGACAATAAATATTTGAATTGAATTGGTAAAAGATATGACATGGGTATAATCTGTTCTAATCTTCATAAGTAGAGTTTGAATATTGATTATATTTTTTAGTAAGACTAGACATCGTGGTTTCGTCCTTGAATCAAAGTACCTAGTATGCTTATTTTTAGACTGGACTTTAAGTACACGTATTGACGACTAATAAACCCATGCTGATCTTAAGGTGCACAGTTATCTTTGATTTCAAAACCTTTCTGTTTGAACCCGTCTTTTTTTCTTGATACATTACACTTACAATAAACAAAATTTAACTTTTCAACTTATTAACCAAAATCGAGTGATGTTATGGTGGGAGAGGACTGACATGTAAGAATGGTGTACCAAAGATTAACATAGATATAAAATAACTACTGGAAGAAGTCCATAATTAATAATAAATTACGTCTTGTGTGCATAGAGGAGCTTTGATACTACAGTTTATAAAAAAAATATTGCATGTAATTAGTCACTTGATATAAATAAGCTTCAATCGATTTATATATACTAGTCAACAAAGGAAACGATTTGATTGGACTCCAGTGGCAAATAGTTCATGAATGGTTCCGGACGAACACAAGAAACAATACAAGGCAATGTATATCATTAAATTGAATACACTGTAATAAGGAAAATAATAGGCCAATTGGTCCTATATTTACAAAGTGTTATGTTCTTATTAAAACTATTGAAGACAAATACGCGATTTCTGTTGTTGCAATAATTGATATTTCAAAAATCTTATTTTCACCAAAAAAATTCATGAATCGATTTTGAACTGAAAACTTCCAACTTAATCAAAGTACTGAAGTACTGAACATCGGATGACTCAAGTTCTTGTGGATGGTCAAAAGCAGATGTCACAGAAAAAGATCACACCTCTGTACATTTGCTATACCTGAAACTGAGTTTAATGTACAGAGTATATTTTTTTCTGAGACAAGTTCTTGCGTGGATGATGAATAAATGACAGGAAATTCAACCGCACCGTAATAACTATGATATTGTTGAGATACAAATCAGTTTACTTGGGACTATTATACTAATATGGGGACGTAGTCCCCAATAACAGTAGAAAATTCAATAAAAAAAAAAATACGGGAAAATTTCCCGAATTTTTCATTGTACTATAAATGAACTCAAAATCGTTCAAATTTTTTTTGTCGTGTTTTGAAATCCCGGACCTGCGCAGAAATGTACTATGTACTTCCTTTTTCCGGTCTCGTTTGCATGAATCTTTGAGTAAAATATATATTTATCAGTCTAGTATAAAAATAGGAAGGAACGCGCAATACCAATTTCATTTTACATAATTCCTCGATATGAAAAAACGTTACCTGATGATAGCGTTTCTTTGTTTACATTGTATATGACGTCATAATTTAAATAACGTCATAACTAAAATCCCTAACAACAGAACCAAAATCGGAAACGTTACGGTATTTCCGTTTCTTTTTTTTTGAACAAATATTTAAGTTACAAAATAATAATTCATACAGACTTCGTCCCCATTTACAGGTAATGCCTGCCTCATATTATAATAAACGTCACAGAGTATGTACTGGTTTGTTGTTATTTTATTATTAATATAACAGTTACATGTACAGTCCTTGGATGGTGTAAACTTCCCACTAACACCATACACCATTACACCATACACCTTACAGCATTACACCATACACATTGTACCATTACACCATACACGTTACACCTTTGCACCAAACACCTTACACATTACACCATGCACCATTCACCATTCTATCTACACGATCCGAAATTACCCATAATGCAATTAAATTTCAAATATTAAGATTATTATTATTGAGTATGTTTACAACTCGAAAAAATTAAATAAAAAGAAATTCGTTTCAACCAATGAGATGTCGTACACCATCATTCACACCATTCCCGATCGCTAGTTACACAATCACACCATTCCTCAAACACCATTACACCATTCCCCTTACACCATACACCACAGCACCATACACCTTAGACCATTACACCAGTACACTATACAATTTTTTGGAAAGTTAACACCATCCAAGGGCTGTATATATAATTTCCACATTATTTATGTATATGCCCGTCCCAAGTCAGGAGCCTGTAATTCAGTGGTTGTCGTTTGTTCAAGTGTTACAAATTTGTTTTTCGTTCATTTTTTAAACATAAATAAGGTCGTTAGTTTTCTCGTTTGAATTGTTTTACATTGTCTTATCGGGGCCTTTTATAGCTGACTACGCGGTATGGGCTTTGCTCATTGTTGAAGGCCTTACGGTGACCTATAGTTGTTAATATTTGTGTCATTTTGGTCTTTTGTGGATAGTTGTCTCATTGGCAATCATACCATGCACATCTTCTTTTTTTTATATTTCATCCATTTGTATATTAATATATTCTACTATGCTTTTAATAGTGCAGTGTAAGTGCATGGTGGACACTCTTTTGTAAGAAATCGATTTTTCTGAAAGATTAGATATGAGAAGCCATTCATATTTTCCCGCAAAAAAATACAGAGTTACCGGTCCTTATCGGGAGTGTCGTAAAACGTTTTTGAGATATTCTTCCGCAAGCTTTAACACAATTTACAACTTCAAACGTTTAATGTTTTGCATGTTATTTTCTGTAATAAAGCACTAGCATGAATTTTATTAAATGGCGTGCATATATATTTCCAATTTCCTTACTATTTCCTATACCTTTCCTAAGATTATAAATATAAGGCGATGTTGTATGATTGCCAATGAGACAACTTTCCACCAAAGTTCATATTAAGTAGATGTTAGCAATAAGAGGTAACGGTACGACCTTCAACAATGACAAAAGCCGATACCTTAAAGTCGATTATGAAAGGCCAAGACATAAATAAAAAGTGAAACAAATAAATTGAGAAAAATAACGGCATAATTCACAAATCAATTGGGAAAAACAAAAATAATGACATGAACCATTACAACCACTAAATTGCAGGTTCTATACACATGATACAAAAGACAGGCGCATACATAATGTGGCGGGTTTAAACATGTTTGTGAGCGCTCAACCTTCTAACATATGAACAAACTATAGAAGCCAGTTGAAAATGGCTTGTCTCATCAGATCGATACAAACAGAAAAAAAACTAACTAAAACATAGACCGGACGTGACAGAGTATTTATACATCTCTTACAACAAAATATAAAAGTAGAGACCTAAGACTATATATATTGATGTTTCAACTCATGATGGGGTTCAACTTGATTTCTTAGACTTAGCCTTTTGAATATATGTTTAGGCTACAACAGTGAACTAATGGAAGAAATAAATGTCTAAAAAAAACCGAATGATATAAACATACAACAAAAGTGCCTAACTATATAAGTTTAACATAGAAAAGTATACGACGTATAATTGATTTTAAGACCGAGAAATATTTTCCAGTTAACAAACATATATACATAAGTACGTGTACGTACAATTGAAATTAAAATGAGATTTATAGAATAAATTATCGAAGAATCCAAAAATAAAAATATTCAACGAGTGACCGAACAACACATGAATTTCCTAATGCGCGCAGCCTATTTAAATTCTTTGATTCGTTATTCTTTTTATTACATTGGCAAATGGCTTTTTTTTAAGTAAAAAGGGTAAGAAACTAACATGTATATCTAAATGAGATTAAAATTTCACACACATTATTTGATAAGAAGATACCAAGTCAATAGCTGATAAAGAAATTAAGAAAACAAATGACACACATACAGGTGAACTCGTTTGGACCCTGCAAGATGATTGACCAAAAGGAAAAATGTAAATCCTATAATGCACTGGTCATTAGTCATTTCTTTGCATGTCTTCTGCCATAATCATAACAGACTAAATGCACTGATCCAGGGTTTGGTGTTTGAAGGCTCTACCAATGTTGGGAGTTAAAGAACCATATTTTACCCCAAAAAAAGGATGTAGTCTAATCTATGAAATATATTCATTTCTTAAAAAAAGGGGGGTGGGGTAAAATTGAAAAAAAGAAAATAATAAGCAACTGCGCATCCAATTTAGGATTTCAAGCATGTCAGTCATTGTGATTACAATTTCTAAAACATATCATTTATTCATTTTTTTTTTCTAATATATTTTTCGGTGTTAAAGAAGTTATCTTGTCCTCCCCTGAGTGCTCCGTATAAAAACATTTTGGGGGGAAAACACAGATACATTGGATTTGACAGTTTGACACCACCATTTATTTGTTTTCATGCTGCTACTCGTTACTCGACACGTTACTAGGATAACCTTGGGGTGATATTGAAAACTACTTATCCGAAAGGACGGATTTTTTTCTACATGTCCTATACATGTACGATAAATAAATAATACGATAAGATCTGTCCTACTAAAAGCGCTTGGGAACGCCCGAGAGCGCCCGAGAATGAAAAAGCGCCCGAGGAAGAAAAAAAGGCCCGGGAGAATAAGTGATTTCCTGAATGAAAAAAAAACATTGCGTGTTTCACCCTTATAAATGGGGATATTAACGAAGCTAAATCTAAAGTGTTTAGATAGTGTTGTTGCACTTTTACATTTTAGATTTAAAAATTGTATATAAGTTGGTAAATATAAGTATATAGAAGAATCATGAACGATATTGTCCTCGATCAAAACGTATATTTAGTTAGTTTAAAAAAATTCAGTTCCCGAGGTCTAATATTCGCAACTGCATGGTGAACACTTGTTCAATTACTTTTACCGTTCTTAAATAATGTGCAACTCTTTTAATTTTATAAAATTAATATTTATCTGGGAAATTTGAGAAACGTATCTGTCGGTGTTTAACGATTTATAAATCTTCAGCATAAACTGTGATCCATTATTAGCTTTTCGAAATAGTATTCATATATTATTGTTAAAATTGAAACATTCATCTCTATATATTTTCCCCGGGCGCTAATTTTTTTTCCACGGGCGCTTTTTCTTCATCCGGGCGCTCCCGACGCTTTTTAGTAGGACCCGATTAGATATCTGAACTTAAATAGTTTTAAATTATTGAAAAACAATAGTTAATAGTTTTAAATAGTTTTAAGGAGTATGATTGAATTTAAGTAGAGTAGAACTCGTTTTTATAGTTTTACTTATAATTTTGCAAGTTAAATTAATCTAATCGTTATTTTTCAGTACAATATGAATTATGTTGAAACAAAGTTACAATTTCTTTTAAAAATAACAGTATTTTTCAAATAGTTTATTACAGTGTAGAAAGTTGAACGTTAATCTTTACGGGATTCCTAAATGTTATGACACCTTCAGTAGGTCAGTCTAGTCATTAAGAGTTCAAATAATAGTCGTCTGCAAATGCAGCTGGTGGATATTTAATTACATTGTTTTTATCATCTCTGGGAATCAGGTTAACTTAGTGTGAAATTTTCTGTCTAATGTTGCAGACGTAAACAGTTCGCTTTTATTACAGCGAAAACAATGTTGTGAAATAATAATAAATGTTGTAAATATTGGATAAAAAAAATTAGTTATAAGAAAACATTCGATGTCACTGCTTTAGAGGAGATGATACTTTTGCAAATTTAAATGTGAAATTACAAAAAATCCTAATGCAATTGTTATAAAATATATCATATAACAAATACTATGAGAAAAATATAAAAATATTCATAACTGTCATACAAGCGCGGAATATAGTTTCAATTGGGAGATATATTCTCCGTAACACATGCGAATATCAACCAGAATACAGGTGCGCCTATACATGCGATTTCTTTATAATAAATAACTAGAGGCTCTAAAGTACGAAGCCCTGTTGGTCTCACACAGATTATAAAGTGTCTTTTAAAGTCCTGCGCTGATGATGTGTAAAGTCTAGCGCTGGAGATATAGAGTCTAGCGCTAGAGATGTAAAGTCTAGCGCTGGATATGTAAAGTTCAGCGCTGAAGATGTAATGTCTAGCGCTGGAGATCTAAAGTCTAGCGCTGAATATGTAAAGTCAAGCGCTGAAGATGTAAAGTCTAGCGCTGGGGATGTAAAGTCTAGCACTGGAGATGTGTAAAATCTATCGCTGGAGATATGCAAAGTCTAGCGCTGCAGATGTAAAACCAAGCGCTGGAGATGTAAAGTCTAGCGCTGAAGATGTACTATCAAGCGCTTGAGATGTAAAGTTAAGCGCTGGAGATCTAGATGTAAAGTCAAGCGCTGGAGATATAAAGTATAGCGCTGGAGATGTAAAGTCAAGCGCTGGAAATGTAGACTCCAGCGCTGGAGATGTAAAGTCCAGCGCTGGAGATCTAAAGTCTAGAGCTGGATATGTAAAGTCAAGCGCTGTAGATGTAAAGTCTAGCGTTGGGGATGTAAAGTCTAGCGCTGGAGATGTGTAATATCTAGCGCTAGAGATATGCAAAGTCTAGCGCTCAAGATGTAAAGTTAAGCGCTGGAGATGTAAAATCAAGCGCTGGAGATGTAAAGTCTGGCGCTGAAGATGTAAAATCAAGCGCTGGAGATGTAAAGTTAAGCGCTGGAGATCTAGATGTAAAGTCAAGCGCTGGAGATATAAAGTCTAGCGCTTGAGATGTAAAGTCAAGCGCTGGAAATGTAAAGTCCAGCGCTGAAAATGTAAAGTCTAGCGCTGAAGATATAATAAAATTAACGGTATCAATTTTCTTGCACCAGATGCACATTTCGACAATACATGTCTCTTCAGTGATGCTCGTGGCCAAAATATTTGAAATCCAAAGCTTATAAAAAAGATGAAGAGCTATAACCCAAAAGGTCCAAAAATTATAGCCAAATCTGTGAAAGGAATCAGAGCCTTGCATGAGGGAGATACATTCCTTAATTTATAACAATTTCTATCATTTTGTAATAGCAAATTTTAATAACACATAAAAAATCCGTATTTTCATGCCAGTACCGAAGTACTGGCTATTGGGCTAGTGATACCCTCGGGGACTAATAGTCCATCACCAGAGGCATCGACCCAGTGGAAGTAATAAAATTAACGGTATCAATTTTCTTGCACCAGATGCGCAATTCGACAATACATGTCTCTTCAGTGATGCTCGTGGCCAAAATATTTGAAATCCAAAGCTTATAAAAAAAAGATGAAGAACTATAATACAAAAGGTCCAAAAAGTATAGCCAAATCCGTATAAAGTGTAGCACTGAAGATGTAAATTCAAGTGCTGTAGATGTAAAGTCTATCGCTAGAAATGTAAAATCGTGTTTTATAGTGTGTTGCAAATAAGGATGCAAGAAAAGCCTCGGTCACATCTTACCGGATATCTCGAACGCACGCCTAACGGAAAACCTTTTTTCAATCCGTTCATGTCCGTTAGACGTCCGTTCTTATTCGTAAGACGTCCGTCCATATCCGTTGCATGTCCGTTAAGCGTACGTTTTATCCGTCGACGTCCGTTCTGTCCGGTGGAAAATTTTGAGCATATTCAAAACGTTGAACGGACGTCCAACGGATAAAATGTCCGTTGAACGTCCGTTGAACGTCCGTTAGGCGTCCATTTTGTACGGTACTCGTCCGTTTCGTTTCCATTTTGTATACGTTACGTGTCCGTTATACATCTTTTGGTGGTCTGGATGATAAACTCACCAACGGACTACTACCGGACGTATAACGGATAAAACGGATGTTGAACGAATGAGATCGGACTTCTACCGGACGTATAACGGATAAAACGGATGATCAACGGATCTGAAACGGATATATGCCAATTGAAATTTTTCGTCAGAAATGCCAATTATTGGTATGTCAGATTTCTTAAGGTTCATGAATTCTTATTATTCATAATCAACCTTAAAGTAAGGGCGATTCTTCACAATCAAGCAGCTCTTATTTCAGACGCTGACCTTCTGCGGTATTTTGAAGAATAAACCAAAAACAGTTACACCTAAACATTTTGAATATTTATGCGATGTACATGTATTATTATTGTTGCCTTTTATTTTTCCGTATATATTGTTCATCCGTTTTATCCGGTACGCTTCCGTTAGGTGTGCGTTTTATGCGGTACTCTTCCGTTGGATGTACGTTCGACATCCGTTCTGTTCTGTCCGGTACGTTTCCGTTTCTCGTACTTTGCATATCCGGTATGTGTCCGTAAGGCATTTGTTACACGTCCGCTGTATTCGGTCAGTACATCAACGGACTCCCAACGGATAACAATTCTGTCAACGGACAACTTTTATTTTCATTCGTTAGACGTCCGTTCGTGCTTCGGTCACACCTTACCGGATAGCACGAACGGACGCCTAACGGATGAAAAAAAAAGATGTCCGGACAGAACGGATGTCCAATGTATATACGGATGGTATGCTGCTTTCACGAAAAAATAGGTAGCACTTTACCAAAGAGAATAAGCCTTCTGCAAATCTCTTCGATCATAAGCTTAAGTTTTATAAAAATGTCCATGAACCAGAGTTTGAATGGTGTCGAAACTTTTATATTGACTGCTTTATTTGAATGAACGAATCAGTACATTGCTTTAAAATTAATGCACTTATATAATAGAATCGAAGAGTACATCGATAGAGTATGGTTATTAAATTTGGTATGTTGTAAAGGTTAGATGAAATTGTCTACGTTTTTTTATTCTTCTGTAATGTTTACTGTTTTCAGAGTGTTTTTTTGTTTTCTTTTTTAGCCATGGCTTAGTCAGTTTATTTTCGACTTGTGGGTTTTTATGTCCTCTGGGTATCCTTTGCCTGTTTTTTAGTTATGATTTTTTTAAAGTAAAAGAAATAGCGGATAAATGGTTTATTTTTAAATAAATTGTTACCTATATATATGTCAAATTCAAAACATTGCCAGTGTTTATCTTATGAAAGCACCAAATGTTAGACATGTCTACCGAAACAAAAACATATTCCAATAAAATCGTTATCACGATATGATCGATTTTTTAATATCTTGATGCATTATAAGCATTTCCAAAATTATTTGATTTCATAATATTAATCCACACATTATGCTATCTTATAATATTATTGATTTTTATAATATATCTTAAATTATGGTGTACCATAATATTCGTTATGGTGTAATGTAACTAGCACTTTACCAAAGAAAATAAGCCTTCTTCAAAACTCTTCAACCATTAGCTTTAGTTTTTCAAAGATGACCATTAACGAGAGTTTGAATGGTGTCGATAGAGTATGTTTATTAAATGTGGTATTTTGTAGATGATAAATGATAGTTATGGATTAACCGTTTTACAGATGATATCGGATATGATCCTTATTTCATAACTAAAATCCCCTTTCCTTTTCACGTATATGACATACCGAATTAAAGTATTTACCGGGTTTGTAATAACATGAGCAACACGACGGGTGCCACATGTGGATCAGGATCCGCATACCCTTCCGGAGCACCTGATATCATCCACAGTTTTCGTTGGGGTTCGTGTTGCTCAGTTTTTACCTTTAAATTCTGTGTTGTGTATTGGGTTCTATTATTTGAATGTTTGTCTTTTCTTTTTTAGCCATAGCCTTGTCAGTTTATTTTCGATCTATAAGTTTGACTGTCCCTCTGGAATCTGTCGCCCATCTTTCACAGAGAGTGGTTATATTGTTTTAGTATTTTGTAAGCGCGACATTTTTGTAAACTTAATAGGAAGTAACATTCATATATGTAATATATTATTGTATTAGTTTAAAGCAATTCAATGGGACGTCATATATCTTATATGAATTTACTCGTCTAAACTTAAATTGGAGAAAAACAGCTTCCTTACGACAAATCACGATAATACCATATCAACCCGGCTTTTTACTACTCTTAAATGTTGACCAGGATTCAAGTCTTGCTAGTTCACAAAGTGTCAGTCTGTTGTCTGCTCTCTGGCTGGAGTGTTGTCTCTTTTACATATATTCCCTATTTCGATCTCAATTTTATGTAATTAGACATGACGTCCTACTCGGACATATTATTGTGAATCCGGAGCAATAAGTCATTACTCTCAATTAAAAAATACTACTTAATTCGGAAATTAAGGAATACAGGTGTTATAGTTTTAGAATATTAGCCGAGATAATAGAACAATTTTTAAACCTTTATACAACATTTCTCGTAGCTTTTATATTATATTTTATTGTTTGAATCAACTGATTTACCATTCAATGAATTGCGATTAACACGTAGTGATTGATATTTGTTTGGAGTGTTCAAATCTCTATATTATAAATATTTAATATATTCATTTATATTATTCTTATCATTAATATTATGAGTTCATTCTGCAATGTGTATAAATTTTCATATCAAACGTAAATTATGTCATCTGTTTCTTACCAATTAATCATACTGCTGAACTAAATAATATTGTATTACATGACCTTGCTTCGCTTTGAAATAGTTTAATATTTACAATTTATTTCTTCTGCTGTTTTTATACTTGTATATAAATTAATTTTGTGGTTCTCAAGAACCAATATGTTATCTTGAATTTTTAAGAATTTTTTTTCTGCAGATATATAGAAGTCAAATGAACAATAACTGAATTTTGATATGCAACGTGTTATGTAGGAAAATAACAATCATACATGTCATAGTGCTGTTTTAAATACTCAGGTGTATCTATCATCAAATATTGACCGACGTCGAAATAAATATGTATTGGTAATACATCAAAATGAATATCTAATTTCTACCTGCCTATGTTTATAGATTATGATTTTTTTTTAAATTCTGTCTTGATGTCTCGGTTTTTATTCTAAGATGTAATTTTTATTTACATGTAAGACAACACAAGAGACTTTTCTTTTACAGACACAATTCTAATTTTAAAGGATTTGAAAAGAAACATTTCAAATTTGATGGTGACAGAAAAAATACGTTGTATGCATGTGTATTCGAATTAATGTACCCACCTTACCCAATATACACAAATACACATAAGCAACATTAAAACGGTCTGCAACATAAACTGAATTTGAAACAATAACAATTGCATGTAATGAGTTTTTGTGGATCTGACCATTAATTAAATTTCGTCAAATCAAGACATATAAACACGTGAAAGTAATGTGTTTCTATACCTATTGTGTACATAGTCATTTATAATTTATAAAGACGTCTGAAGGATGTGTACTATTTTTTGTAACATTTCCCCTTGATAAAACTAATGTATTGAAAACGAGGTCAACTGACACACTTATTTTCTACATTTATTTTCTAAAACACGATTTATTCATTGTTTAAGGAACGATAATACATTTAAGAAAAATATGGCTTATAAGACGACACGATTTGTCTCCCTTGTACAAAATACTGTCCTAGATAAAAGACATTGAAGACGAAAGCATTTTAAATATGACGCGAGAAAGGCGACGATTGTCGGATGAATATAATCAATAGATGATCATAAAAATAGCATTTTAAGATTAATAAATTACGGAACTTGTTAGCAGTACCCAAAACATTGTTTTTCGGACACATCAAATTTGATTTTTTCATGCATAATTATGAAATTCAATAATATTCAAAATTATGGATACGCATAATATAACTGGAAATATTATTTAATCTCATAATATTATGGATTTTCATAAAGCAGTCAAATTTAGCCAATTCCATAATATTATGGAGTTCGCTAAGTGCCCCGACTGAAAGTAGGATTTAAAAACTGTCTCCAAATAGTTTATTGCGAGAGAAAACGTCTTTGTTCATAGCTATTTCAAACAGTTATAATAATTAAAAAATACATAATCATCCGTGGTTTTGGTTTGACGACTGTATTCTACAGTTTTGTACTGTGAATGTGTTCAAATATGAAAGTAAAGAAAATTCAGAAACCTCTACAAATGTAATAATTTAAAAATTATGTTGCTCATTTCTGCCCGATTCGGGAATACAATTTGTTCTTTAAAAAAACACACTATACCGTTTATTTTGAAACTCATACATATTTGTTGAAAAGACATAATCTATACTACATAAAAAAAAAAAAACTTATACTTAGTTATATGCTGATTCTTTTTAGAGGTGAAAAAGCAGACCAAAAGGTTCAGCGTTCCTACAGGAAAACGCCAGAAGTAAGCATAATAAATCAACAGTAATATTTTTCCTATAACTGCAATCGGCATGATGTATACACATAGACGTATAGATGAGAGACACCATAAAGCTTTTCCTACTGAATGACGAGAAACGTTAAAAAATATATAAAATGGGTAGTAACCGTACAACGATCTACCGGGATGCAGGGCAAGAACTTTGAATGCAACTTGAAAATATTGTTATATTCAATAGGGACAGGAATTTGACCTTGTAACATACAGGCGACCTTAACTAAATGTTGCATGTTATTTTGCCCATATTTCTATACCCTATTGTATCCAATAGGTTCTCGAGAAATGTCAAAACACTTTGCCCAAACCCGATGATAAATTAAAAATAAGGTAACAGTCGAGAACACTACACAGATGTGAAAACATTCTATCTCAAAGTCTTTATAAATATGTACGCTAAGTCCATTAGATGTGTACTAATGGAAACAAGTAAGATAAGTTCGAAATATTTTGTCTTTTTGTTTAAGTTCTTGAAATACTTAATGCCGATTAACTTAGTTTGTTTTAAAGTTGTACGGTGCTGCCTCAGGTAAGGTGAAGGTCATTCCTTACCCTGTCATATTCTAATATATTTAATGTGCGTGTCACGAGACAGTGGTTGTTTTATTTGTTTTAACTACATTTTGGCTTATCGGGGTCTGTTGTTCTTGTTTAAGGTTTATAAAAGGGTGGTGGTGAAAATTTATAGCTTTCTATACGACATATGTTTTGCGTATTGTATAGGTCTGCATGATCATTACGTATGGTTGTTTAATTTCTCAACATATGGTATCGTGTGAAGAGGTGTTTGATTGATATTCGTATGACACAGCATGTCTTTCCTTTATAAGAGTGAAATTCATCGCTTAACCAATACCTATCAATTAGACATAGTCGTTGATAAGTCTTTTTACCAAAGCTGTTCGGTAAAAAGTCGTGTTTTGACCGAGAGAAATGTATTAGAATCATAACAGACATTTTATGTAGATTTAGATTAAAATGATTTTCAAACATGATGTGTCAGTTGTATGTGAAAAACCTATCAACGCAATATTAAACCAATCTAATTAAAAACCGATCTCTCATCGCTCCCGTTTTCTGAATTGTCGCGCGACATATCAGAAAACGGGATCGATGAGAGATCGGTTTTTGATTAGATTGATATTAAACCATCTTGCTACCAAAGTGCTACATTTGGACAAACGTTCGTGGTCTTCCATAAAACCTTTCTGTTCGACAGCAAAATATCAGAAAAAACATCGAACATGATACAATTTAAAAAACAATTTAATTACATGCAATATAATATGCTGTGTACAAGTTAACATTGTGTACAAATTATGATTTGTACAAAAAAATCGTAGAAACTGTTTTTTGTATTTTGACTTTGTACAAATTGTAAAATTTGACTTAAATTCACTTATAACTTGTACAGTAATGTGTAGTATTCAAATGCTTTTTGTTAGATCCAGAAGGAAACCTATATTGTCTCTTTACTACGTAGTGTTTCATTTGTTATTCTCACTGATGTCTTGTGATGGCACACACCAACTGTCAGAAGGTATGTTTGTATACAGGTTCTATAAAAAAGGTTCACAGAAGTGATATCAGTTATGGAAAATATAGGTAAAAATTTACATAAAATATTCACTTTTGTTGTTTAAGGGGGTTCGCGGGTCTAAATCATTTATATAGGATTTGTCTATATTTTTCTATAAATAAACTTTATCTTATAGTTAATAGAAAAATAAAATAAAAAAGTGGGGTCACCGTTCATTTGCGCTCACAATATGCCTTCGAAAGAAGCATACATTTTTGTAAAGGTGGGGTTTTTCTGTTGAAGTAATAGGAGAAATAAAGGTAATATCGAAATAAAAAAAGAAATTTATAACAGAAATCGCTCAAATTTTACAATAATTTAGTTTAAGTACAGCTTATATGGAAATTATATTAAAAAATATAGGTCACCGATGAGTTAAAAAAGATATTTCAATTTTAAAGCCAAAAAATGGCATTTTTCCACCAAAGGGAGATAATTTGGAACTTTTTCAATGATCTATACATTTTAAAAGTCATCTGGGGCCAACACGAACTGGTTGTTTTGAATGATTTTTGTACCATATGATAAAGTAACAACTACAAAAGGTAACAAATTAAATTTGTAGTGAAAATCAAATGTTTAATTTTTTTCTGAAATTTTTATACCCTCGAGCCTCCTTAAATCTTAATTTTTAGAATTAAGTTTTGGATTTTTTGACCGTCAGCTAATAATTACTATGAAACACTGCGGCAACTTATTATCCAATCAGCTTAGAAAAGGACAAGCGGCAACAGAAGTATTTAAATCAGAAAACGGAAATAGGGTTCAAAGACGAAGGGTACAACCAATAATACACTCTGAAAACTAGAGTGAACGCAAATGATCTGAAAGGAATAGCAGATCTGGTTCTATAATCGAAATAACCTGAAGCTACAAAAAAAAAAAAAAACTTGTGAAAAGTGATGGCACGTTTTCTTCAGTACTAATCTTAAAATATTATTTTGCAGTTAAGTGGAAGATTGCGAACGAAATCATTATATTCGGTAATACTGTTTTATTACATTGCAAACTAAATGTCGGCAGTTTCTGCAATGGCACATCAACTCGAAGATGGACAAAAGGGAAAAGACAAACCAATCTAGTACTGAATGGGACTTCCTCAGATTCGAAAAAGTACAAAGAGACAGTTGACAAGGACTGCAATGGCGCTACCCTTTATATTTATAGTTTTGACGAGAAGGATATTGATTCATACACATGCGCTCATGATTTCGATGAATATACTGACACCATTAAACTTCATGAAATCAAATACAGAAGTAAGAGTTTATGCATTTATACTGTTACAACACGTGCTATAGAGTGAAAGAATCCTAACAGAAAAAAACACAACGTTATCTTCTTTTCAATCTATTCCAAACCCTTATTATGCTAAAATATTCATTACTAATGGGAAAATGAAGTAATGTTCCGTATTAAGCGACTTCAAGTTGAAAGTATTAGGCTTTTTGGTTTGCAAATCATGCAGTGTTACAATTCAACATCGGTGGCGCTCTAATTTCCTGTAGTTATGCGTGAGAAGCATATAGTAATGCATCGACAGTACTTTTGGGTAATTCAAAATATTATTGTACTGAAATTAATAAGATACAATACAACAATGATTACATATCACTTCGAAGATTGACATTTATCTTACAAAACAAACTAGAAGATTTAACAACAACATTATATTTATTTCTATATAAAAAAATTCAATTCAGATACAAAGAAAAATGTAAGACTGTATGAGCTGTAGATTATAATATGATTTTGATTATAAGTGACGTGATTACTACTATTCTATTGGATTTATTAAGGATCAATTTCCCTCTCATACCGAAGCTAGGACACGGATTTCTTTTTCTCTCTGTTACCAATGTTTTAGTCTGCGATCGTAATGATAATTTCAAATCATTTAAAATTTTTACGTAGAACCAATTCTGTTTTTATCCCCCCTCCCAAAAAAACCCCCAAAGAAATGGAATAAGATAATACATCGTATTATACAAAGAATAGCATATTCTAAAGTGAAAATTTCTAATATTTCTTCGTTTGTTTCAAGTTAATTTTTTTTTTAACTTCACTCTAAATTAAGGTTACCCAGACGTTAGAGAAATCAAGACAGAATTACAATGTAACAATCAGAAATTACTGTGGACGTTTGATCTTCTAGACATTTATCCTATTGCTACCTGTACCTTTCACACAGAGGTTTGTATCTCTTTTTCCGTCTTATTCTGCTTATAAAGTTCACATTTTTTTTTATTCGATGGAGTATGCAGTAAATGATCATACCTTCTATAGATTAAGATATGATGATGAACTATTGATTCTGTATGGAATACTTACAATGATCAAACTTCAGATTAAATGGCTTGATTGACCGGAATGGTCCGAAACATGAAAACAACTAATATGATAAGAAAAAACATCAGGATACATATCTAAGAGTACCTAAAAGTTATTGAAATTAATGGTAATACTATAGTATTCTCGACGAATGGAGTACTAGTATTAAAAAGTCTACATGCAACAGGTTTGGTGAAGGGATGTCCTTAACTGAACCAATGTTTGAGCTATACTATTGCAAACAATAAAGTGTAGTGTCGAAGAATGTAATACAAATACAAAAAATACAGATAATATCATGACAAAAAGAAAAAGAGTTTATTTGTAAGTGTCCTATCATAAAATCCAAAAATGTCTAAACATGATGCCAATATGTCACAAATTTATTGATCAGATTATTCAAAAGCAAGCATGAAACAAAGTTTCAGTACACATATACAAACAGTGCATTTTCTCTTGAGCAATTGTTGGTTTGCATTGCAGCACTCACCACACTAAATATGACCTACCGAATTAGACTTTTTACCGGATTTGTTATAACACGAGCAACACGACGGGTGCCACATGTGTAGCAGGATCTGCTTACCCTTCCGGAGCACCTGAGATCACCCCTAGTTTTTGGCGGGGTTCGTGTTGCTTATTCTTTAGTTTTCTATGTTGTGTCATTTATACTATTGTTGTCTGTTTATCTTTTTCATTTTAAGCCATGGCGTTGTCAGTTTATTTTCGATTTATTAGTTTGACTGTCCCTCTGGTATCTTTCGTCCCTCTTTTAATCAGTAAGATGATTTACTAATTGTGGAGGAAACAAAGAGAACAACCGACATTTAAGCAGAACAACCCGTAATCTTAAATATTTAAAAGCAAAGACAAACAAGACTTGCCGAGAGGAGGGTTTTAATCCAACCTCATGATCATGATCATTGAAGATGAACTATCGTAGATTCATAAGCATTTGTTGGATACCAATTTTCGTAGGTTTTATAGGTACAGGTTAAACACAAATTTGAATGTTCAATGAAATACAAATTTCTATCAGGTTATATACTGACTTTTGCAAAACCATTTAACTCACTTACATATCCACGAAAAGGCAAGTTTATAGCAAGCCAGAAAGATAATTGAATCTACGGTATCTGAACCACTCTGTAACCAATGTTTTTTTGTTTGTGTAATCTTCTAAGATATCTAATATACAGGATGAAAATGGTACACTAGAAGGTAGAACACACAATTCGTCTGGAAGTCTCTTATCAAGCGAATACAGACTAAACTGTACTCTGCAAGGCGGCAATTGCAAAGGTGTTATACACGTGCTTTGCTATATAGACGATAAAATTATAGACATAAATAATCGTACCTACGATTGTTGTGAAGGTGAGCAACCTTGTTTATAATTATTGTTTTTCACTAAATAATTATTAACTTTTTATTCTTACGTTTTATGATATAAATTCAATGTGAAGAGAACATGATGCTAGTATACAAATCCTTATATGTGTTGCTCAGTCGTTTGTTTTCTATGTTTTGTTTTGTAGACTGTTGTTGGTCTATTTGACAATATTTTGGTTATTGCGTTTTTGGTTTGCCTTTGACTTATGAGTTTGCATTTTGATTTGGTTTTTGGTGCCTCCCTTTTATATTGAATTATTTCTATAGTATTTACTTTTATTAAATATATATCCGATTTATATAAAACATATTATTATTATTTATTTTCATTACTTTATATGACAGTTTCGATGGTGGATAAAAATGTGTACTCCTGAGTATATTAGCAATTTTACGCAATGAACATACATTCTTGAGGATGCTCTAAGTTACAGTTGCTTAAATGTTATTTTTGAAGGAATAAACACCTCTTTTCATTCAAACATAAGCCTAAAGGATAATTGGAAAATCAACGATAATAAATTTTGCACTGGGTGGCTAGTTTGATACCAACGAATCAAACAAATCTATACCTAATGATATTGTATACTTTTTTAAATCCTTCATTTAACAAAAGTGACCGTCATGTCGACATATATATAAGTGTTATCACTATAACACCACGGAAAACAAGATTATGACTTCTGTCTATACTATTAGTATCAGTATTTTATCATTAACGCTATAATTCTGTTATGAATTTTTAAGAGAAATTTAAAAAAAAGAACCTAATCTAAAAATAATGAACAATCTTTCTTTATATAGACAAAGATACAAGAATGAAATAAATTATGCATATAAACACTATCTATCTACATAATTGTATCTGTTGCAATTTCTAGATTTTAAACGAAATGCAGAAAAGGAAGATGTAAATTTCAGTTTTATCCCGGAAGTCCTTGTAGTTACCGTTATTGTGTCAGTAGTTTTCGTTGTAGTAGGAATACTGCTGTTCTGTAAAGGAAAAGGTATTTATACAATGCCAAATTTTCAAAATTATATTTCCTTGAATAACACGTATAAAGAAATAAGTTTGAATATAGAAATAACATTGATAAGATTTAAAATAAATAATTTTCTTTTTACACTGTAGATTAAAAAAAGCAACGTTTCATTGAATATGCAAATTGTATTGACAGTTCTAACATCTAAACAATACACAAACCGCATGTCGAACAAAAAAAATTATACGTTCTTTGAAAACAAAGAAAAAAAAAGAAAAACAAAACAAAACAAAGCACAGAAATGATAGTATTTTCAGTTACTGACAGATATTTCGTGCCAATGATTATTTATCAAAAATGATGTATCTAGGACTAAATTATCAATCAGCACACATTCAACATCCAACGAATTCAGTGTGAAGACTTCATTAACCGCCAGAGAAAAACAACAATAACATTGTGCAATGCCAAATTATAGGTATCAACAGATTGTATAACTGTGAATATGCAAATTTGAATAACTATAACATTTAGTATGGTTTAATTTATCTCGAACACATCAATATTTATACCCCAAGAAAAAGGGTTGATCTAAGTATAAAGTTGAATATGTATTACCATTCAATAATTAAGTTTAGTTGATGGATACATAAATCATAAACGGATCAAATCGAGGTTTCCGAGCTTGGTTAAAACGCTCTAAATGAACTTTCCATTTGATATAAGTTTTGCGGCTACAGCTATTCCTCCGGAAGAATTTAGTTATAGTTTTTAGTAGTTTATGGTTATTAACATACCAGTTGTATACATCATACTCATTGAAATCCGAAATGCCACAATATCGGGCATAGCGTATACAAGTAATGAGTAGATAGCTGGTATTCTCTGAAACTCTGTAAAGAAGTTGTTTTTGAAAAGGTAACTATGATTAAGATAACAACCTTTGGGTAAAAAAGGCAAACTTTGAAAACTAGCATAGGGTTAAAAACTATATGAGATTTTCTGTTATGATTCCCTTCAAAACTTTCATACACGCATACCTTTATAAACTATATAAAAATGTGCGTGAACCTTCACAAATAAACATCTCTGTTCCGAAACAAATGAAATCGTCATTAATAATATTACAAAAACATTATGAAAACATTTTGACTGTTACAATAGAAAATAATTTTCTAACATCTACCTTTGATATCATCTTTGGATCATATATACATATGTAATATTGTCCTTTCAGTTAATTGCCAAAAAATATTCAAGAATGACAACGAGTTTCTAGATGTGGGAAATGAGCAAAAGGTAATTAATCGTATCTGATACAGCAATATAGAAAGCACAACACAGGTCGAAACATTTGTAAATTGCTTTTATAAAATATTTATATAAATTCATACTATTTACGCAAATGTCATTTCAAAATCCATTTTTTAAAGGCACGAAACATTTATTGATACTAAGCGCCACATGTGCTTTCTGCAGGTGAGAATTGTTTAAATGATTTGTGCATGGGTGAATAATGCAGGGTTCCAGAGGGTACATATGCAATTCCAAAATCTGAAATTTAATTGTGTCCATGTTTGACAATTCTAGACACTGTTTTACGTTAAAATAATAGAACACATCCATTTTTTCAAATTTATTAAAAAAAAATCCATTTTTTTTGGGGTCTTCTTGTAGTTCAAACTACAGTGCATATGAACATTTTAACAAGACATTCATGTAAGTTAATGCCATGATATGTATGGCATTGTCATAATTGTTGTTATGCGAATAAGAAATAGTAAAGATTAACAGGTATACGATATGAATACATAGTATTTGATAATCTAAAGAATATAATATAATCATATTCAAATAAATCAAATAACTTCCATAAATGCCCTTCCCAAAATCTGTCGACAAATGGCTCATGTTTGTCTTTAAAAATGTATAAATATTCTACAATTTCCAGATGTCTTTTTCACAAATTTAAGAAAAGCTTGGACAGATATTAAAATTCTTTCTAAACGTGTGATCTTAACATAATTACAATGTAAAGTGATCATTTGTCTGGGGAGTACAATGATTTATAAATATATGTATAGCACAAGTTGGTGTCGAGCACACTATAGTTTAAACAGTGTTTTGATAAACATACTCCCGTACAAGATCAATAAATTTGGGAGTGACATTCCTCTGCCAAAATAACTAGTTTTTTTCGTTATTTGTATAAATTGATCGGTGCCACCCTCCACTGATAATTGCAATTTGCAGAGTGTATCGCTAGTCTAATATCAGATGCTTTCGAACTCGGATGTGTTTACTTTGATGATGATATCTTTAAAGAAATTGTTATTGATTTTCAGTTGCTGGACCAAAAAAAATTCCGAACAAGTGGTCAATAAAAAAGTCGATCCTGTTTATGGCTCAGATGAATTACTAAGGGTGCAAATAGATTCACAGAAAGGTGATTATGGTACCACAGAGTAAGGAGAAGTAGTGCGTTCAGTCCAGCGATTTATTGCATATGAAACAGTTTCAGGGGAGGTAAAGACGTTGCTAACGTAAAATGTTATTTTTCAAGACTACAAACATCGACACATATGGAAAAGATTCTTTTTTCGACTGATATAATCATTTACTTTAAACTTAGTGCATATTTGTTTAAGGCAGATGTTCCAAATGTTGTTGTTTTTTTTTTTACAAAAATCCGCTTGTGTTTAATTTTTAAACGGAAACATCAGAGATGTCTGTTCAAAGGATATAAATACCCAAGAAACTGCAGTTTTGTTCAATTTCCAAAAATGTTAGCCCATTTATCTCTACAATCAGCACTTGAAAGTATATTTTCTAGATATTTATCTTCACTGTGTCACTGATTTCAGTTCTACTATTCAGAATACTTGTGTCACAGACGTTTTTAAATCAAAGTTCATTCATCAAGTTTTATGTTTTGTAAAATGACTCATTAGTATTATAGCTATGCTCAATTTGTGACAGTGATTGCATGTCATATTTGTTTATTCTTTATGGAAACAATTGTTTTAGATAATAATATTAGGACACAAGCAAAATAAGTGAAAACTTATTACAAACAGTGTTATTTTTTGTTTGCAATATCATGAATACGATACAAAGAACGGGATACTTATATACTATGAAACTAAGAAAGCACAAAGTCAAGCAATTTGGTTGGACGAGAAGTTGTAAGTATGTACTTTAAAATGATTGTTTTAATTTCCTACGGTAATTGCATCGGCTGATTGTGTATTTCGTAAATACGGTTATTAAGAGTTCCCGTTAAAGTGGTATGGGAGTCTAAACTTAATAGTATAAATTTCATTCATACTTTTCCAAAATATAGTATATGTTGTGATATGTTAAAAAATATAATAAAAATGATAGGTCACCGGTCATTTTGTCAATGTACAGATTGTGACAAAATGACACATTGTGTATGGATTTTACAGGAAAAAACATCATTATGTGAAGAAGGTAAACTTAATGATAGACTTGTGAAATAAAATACAGGAAGAAAGCTTTAAGTTAATGCTTTGAAAAAAAAAAGAAAGGTTCACCGTGCGTTTTTTTTCGGCTTAAATATAGAATAGCAATATTTCATATAAATTCCTTCAGAAATGCACAATTTCAGACTTATCTCCCCTTAAATGCTAATACTAAAAACTTTAAAAATCAAGAAAAAATCATCTACGCTTGTTTCTTTATCCATTAATCATTCCTGTAAAGCATGTTGAAGTGCATGGAGAGTCATGTATAAGGACAAATAGAAGAAAAAAAAATACTGATTTTCCATTGATCAAGAAGTGGTGAGTATGTTTTGATAATTAGTTAAACGACTTTTTAAAATTGTTTATCATACGCATACGCGTCAAATTTGTTCGTTTGTAAGTGTACTGCAAGTCTTTGTTTTGCTATTATATATTATGAAACAACTTAAGCTTCAGTCTACCTTTTGTCAAGTTTTCCATGTTTTAAATTGTTGTATAATAACACTCGTTGCTCTCTGTATAAATATAGTAAACACAGATTTTATTGATTTAATGTATCCTCAAATCTTTGAGATGAATTTGTGTTTAATTTTTTCTCACGCTTACAGTTCTACTATTATCACAATGACTACTATTAAGATTGTAAATGACTTATTGTTTGTCTTCCATGACTTATTGAACGCAATAGGGCATAACGTTTTTTTACTTATGTGCGCAGCTTTAGATTACTTTTGTGCGCATAGATTTTACAGGTAAAACAGGTCAAAATAGAGTTAATTGAAAACAAGAAATTGTAAATTCATATTTCAATCGCTATTGCACAATTTAATTAGAAATATATTTACAAAGTGATTGTGATAAATCCCACCGTTGATAGTTTATCAAAAACATGTAAATTTTTTGTAAATATTCAGAGAAAATATTATTCTGTTTCCTTTATGTCTTTTTAAATAGTGTTCGCTTTTGTATAGAATCTAAGACAGTTTGGAAATTTGTCCAAGCAAATAGCATAGACCTTCGTTTATCACAAACTAAGGGGGCTGGGAGTCGGTGTCAATAGTGTACGATGATTTTTATAATGGATCGATAGAACACTTAAGTCAGAGGATACTTTATGGATAAGTGCCGTAAAGCATGCAGGATAAAATTAGCCAACATTGAACAGCCATTCTAAATGATAATTTGAATTTTACACATGAACCCAATTTATAAGAATTGAGAGGTAGATTATTAGTGCAGCTGAATTGAGAAGATAACTGCGGTTGTAAAGAGAAGTTAACTGAAAGGTCTATAAAATTAGTATATACCTGAATTTACCGATTAAAGGAATGCGCGCTCAAATGAAATCGATAGTTGCGTACATACGTAATGATTGTAAGCGCAAATGTAATGATATGCATTTTTATTCAATTAAAATAAAGTTCATCAGGAGTGCATTTCATATAAATTGAACCCGTTTTAAAAAAACACCTGTCTTATGAGACCACCTTTTTTTCTCTCCCTTGAGTGGTCTCTTAAAACAGGTATCACTTTTTTTAGTTCACAAATGTAAAACAAATATATATAATTAAGAGGTCAGTCAATAATTAATAACATCATGTGAATAAATAAACCTGTATAGGTAATTTTTATTGTTGCAAGGTTTTGATCTGCTCAAACCATTTTCGTTTTTGTATTTTTGAACTTAACAACAAACATTTTATTGTAGTGTCCTGATTTTCCTTTCGATACTTCCTCTATCTGAAGGAGTAAGTATAACACACTTTCCACGTTCAATCGAAGAGAACATTAAAGGTTCCATTCTATCAGCTTTGTTTTTTTTTTATATTTTTATCCGTTTCAGAAGTTACCTTTTTCGTCGTTTGGTTATCGACTCTCTTTGACATATTGTAACATTTTGTATTGGTGTGAACATATATTACTTCTTTTTTTCTGTACAATGTGGCTTTCTGAATTTATATCATGTTCCATCCATGTCTTTGCTTTTAAAATATATGCCTTTTTTATTTTCTCATGCGTTACCAATTGGTTGCATGTCTACTTTACATATATTATTCAACTTATGATTCAGTTTTTTATGTACAAATATATTGAATAAATGAATTATAACCCCAATACCAAAATGTTCTGCATCATATCCTTCATCTATAAGGGGTATGAGTCTAGCACCATTTACAAACAAGATGTATTCTTAATTGAGAGATTAGTTAAATTGTTTGAAAGGGAGATCAGGAATGATAAGCGCAATGTTTTTTTTTGTATAGACAAAAGTCCAATATCATATAACCACTGTTACATCAATGATATAAACAAGTAAAATTGTCAACATATTTAGTTTTTTATAGATTTCGAAATAGCATATGACATAATTAAAAGAGTAATGTTGTTTCAAAAGCCGAAAAATGAAGTTTATATAGTCCTGGTATCTATGATGAGTTTATATACTATCTCTAAGATCTATATTCTTATGTATAATATATTGTGTCTTAATCATGAGCTGACAGATTATATTAATAAATCTAAGATCATGCATTTAAGAAATCTATCTGTGTACAGTACACAGATTAATTCTAGTTTTCTTATTCAGGTGAAAATGTTATATAATGCGTAAAAATAATTAATATTAGGCTTGGTGCTGACCAATTTGTTTTAGATTACAGTTGATGGCTAAAACAGTAGCAACATACGACAGTAAAGCATTAGGTTTGGTTACTGAAAAGAAATAAATATCATGTAGCTTTCCAGCACAAAAAAAAATCAAAGCTGTACGATTATATGGTATAGTCAGTTGTTAGTTATAGTGCAGGTATTTGGAGATCGAGAATCTTAAAAGACCAAGTGAGCTTTTTTCATCACTTGATTTCCGTCGTCCGTCGTCAACATTAACTATTATAAAAATCTTAAATCTACTGGGCCAAACTTGCCCCCAATCAATATAGGGGTATCTTGATAAAAAATGTTTCATATGAACTCGCCTGTCTATCAAAATGGCTAAAATGACAAAAAAACTTTAACATAGAGGCAAAATGCAAGTTTTGTCTTTTATTTTAAAAACTGTTATAAAAGGTCACGAATCTGATGTACAGTAGTTTTTCGTAGATGTTTCTCGTTGGTCGTTTTTATATAGATCATACCGTTTGTTTTCCCGTTTGAATGCTTTAACATTTCCAATTTTTGGGGCCCTTTATAGCTTGCTGTTCGGTGTGAGCCAAGGCTCCGTGTTGAAGGCCGTACCTTTACTTATAATGGTTTACTTTTATCAATTGTTATTTGGATGGAGAGTTGTATCATTGGCACTCATACCACATCTTCCTATATCTATAAATAGAGTAAATCTGACATGATCTTAAATGTTAAGAATGTTGAGGTCAATAAACGTCAAAACTTATACTCCTAATGGATATAATGTTAAATTATATATTATGAAAAGAATTGTCTATTATCGTGAAAACTTTAATAGATGGGGAGAAATTTAAAAAAGCAAGTATGATCGACAAATCAGTCGATGTCTAATTAGAGTAACTGCCTTTTGGGCAGGAGTTTTACCATTTCTTTGCTCTTTTGCCTAATGTCTTGAAAATAAAAACAAGTTGGAGAAAATCGTTCGACCACTCCCAATTGTAGTTATTACCCTTTAATGATTATTTTCCGCCGATTTTGTTGGCGTTTTTTCCCCTTTTATGATAACAATAATAATATATAAATAGACACTTTAAATAGAAATGATAAGCAATGCAAGATCTACTAACAAAACAAATATTGCCGATATAGTTAGTAAACTGTCACACTTTACAAGTGATTGTCCTTAAATTAGGATTTTGTAACCCTCTTTTGTGTTTTAAGCATAAACTAAAGAATGTAGATAGAAACTAAATAATCAGCAATACACGATTAACATCGATTTTAGTCATTAACTATATTCTAGTTTACAGTGTTGGAGAGTGTCATTTGTTGAAAATACACATAGACCAAGGTAAGCGACACAGGTTCCTTCGAAAATTCGTTCTTCTAGTTAGAGACCTATATATAGTGCGTCTTAAAGGTCTATCGTACCTCTTTTTAAGATGGTTTCCATTGTAAATGTTTTCTTTTACATGTACCAAGCCTAGAAAGTGGCAGTTGTTATCTTACAGTTCGTTTTTGTATGTGTTGCATTTTCATTTTGATTTTTTGTTGCACTCCAGTGTTTCTGTTGTTTCGTTGTTTTCTTCTTTTAGTTGATGTGTTTATCTCAGTTTTAGTTTGCAACCCGAATTTGTTTTCCCTCAATCGATTTATTATTTTCGAACACCGGTATAATACTTTTGCCTTTATTAATGTGTTATTCTGTGAATCTTACTTGTGGTGAGACTAAATCTTATCTAATATTGAATCATGAATCATGCTATGTTTTACAGCTGAGGCAAATGAAAATATCACCTGGTATATAACGTGGGTAATATTTCATACACTAAAAAACTGGAATAAGTCTTCTTGAAAACAATTATATTTTCATAATTCTGTGAAATGCACAATTATATCGATATAAGTGAAAATGTTCACTTTGTAAATCTATCAAATTGCAATTGTTTTTTACAGTTGCATTTGTTTTCTACACTTGCAATGTTTTCCTCTTTATAATTAGTTCCCTGGTCTAGGAATATGACGAATTTGAATACAAAGAAACGCAAAATTTTAAACGGCAAAACTGAATCTTACAGATTTCGCGACCTAGACTGGGCAAATTTTACTTTTATCACTTGATTTTCCTTGTATATATTAAATGTAGAATTATCACCTTTTCAATGAAAAAATGTAGAGAAAGTGTGTAAAGAATAACTGATGTTATGAAACATGATTTACATATGAACGTTTACAGTATGTATTTCTACATTTGTATGCTGTTTTGGAATAAAAAATTTCATGCTTACATGTACATTTGTTATTGTTTTTTCCTTCTTGGTAAGACAAACTTTTCCTGAAAATATGCTTGGGTATGTTGTTTATTTACAACTATAAATGACCAAAATACCACTTCATACGGTAAACAAATTTACCTAGAATATACTGAATAGAAAACGAAATAGATTAACCCTGAACACTAAAGAGGTGAAATATAATGCGGTCCGGGGGAAAATACGAACATTTATTATACTTTAAACTCGATCGAATATTATTGATTAAAGCGTGCTACCCAAAGCAATATTTCAAGCTTACGTTAGGAAATCATTAATTGGATTTCATTATTTTATCAGTTGAGAAGATAATTAATACCAATTTTTTTTGGGTTTCGGGAGCCTTTCGACGTGCATACAAAGCTGTAGGTATAATATATTAACGAACACTCTCCAAATTTTCTACCAAAGCTAACTGATTTAGATGAGACACAAATAACTGAGTGAATTGAAAAACTAAATCAAGCATAAATCTAAGCTTCTTTGTCCGATAGCAGATTGACACTACTTTGACAGTAACTCATTGAATACTGAAGGATGGTATCCTGGTAGAAAGTATGGTGATTGCTATGTAAAACAATCATTTTGATATAGAAGTGGATACTTTTCCGATTACCAAATATAAATTCGAAACAGCTTAAGCCCAAATGTGAACAATGTATTATCAGAGAATTCGATTTATAGGTAAATGTTGCAACCTAGAGGAATATGATGGACATGCAGTTGTGTAATGATTGAAAGTTTAATGTTAAATCGACCTCGAACAACATTCTAAATTATGGTGAAGCATGGGCTCCAGGCAGTTATGTGAGTGATTGAAGTATCTTATTTCAAGAGTAAATGTAGAGAAAATTACCGTATCTATGATATGTAAGGTCAATGTGGAAGTTCAGCAGCTGTATTATCAGCACATCAGTTATAAAAGAGGGACGAAAATACCAAAGGGACAGTCAAACTCATAAATCTAAAATAAACTGATAACGCCATGGCTAAAAATGAAAAAGAAAAACAGAAAAACAATAGTACACATGACACAACATAGAAAACTAAAGAATAAACAACACGAACTCAACCAAAAACTAGGGGTGATCTCAGGTGCTCCGGAAGGGTAAGCAGATCCTGCTCCACATGTGGCACCCGTCGTGTTGCTTATGTGATTACAAATCCGGTAAATAGTCTAATTCGGTAGGTCACATTCATGAAAGGGAAAGGGATTGTAGTTAAGACGTAAGGAACATATCCGATATCATTTGTGAAACGGTTATTCCATAACGGTCAACCAACTCGTGATGGCGTATATAACATATAACATACTTAGCTACGAATTACGAACACCCTGCAACCAGTGGTTTTCATAGTACTTACTCATCAGTGGCGCTCGATTCAAAACAATTAAAATAATAATTACAACCAATAAAGAAGTTAATGAGCAAATTTAACTCGAAAATCCAAAATGATTTGTCATCTTCGCCTTATATTAGGATCTATCTTCTTCTATCCTTATTAGTTATTTCAAATTCTAGATGTACAGCTATTTCTCATATAATAAAAACCCGACGATATTAATATCCAAACCAACTGCGAACAACGCTCATACCGCATCTTTAAAAAGGCCCAAAATAACAGATGTAAAATAATTCCTTTGGGAAAACTAACTTTATGTACAAAAGAATAAACGAAACACAAAATGCAACACATCAACAAACGACAACCACTGATTAACAAGCTCCTAATCTGGGTCAGGCACAACCAGAATTAAGGTTTAAAAAATAACAGGTTCAATTCATGCATACATGACTGATTCGTTCAATAATATGTAAATACATATTTCTATATTTAATTTTCGTATCAAAGGCTACTTAGAACTTAATAACAACAGGACACAAGTCTTACTTAATTGACTGAAGCTGACTGTTGATTAAATTTATAGACTATGATAATAAGGTCAAAAGAAATCGTACAGTTCTCATCAGTTCTTGATAGGCATACAGATGATTTTGAGGCGATAGAGGAATTGATCTACAAAACCTTATTAAGAAAATACTCGATATTGGTTCTCATTGTTGAAGTCATTGCGATAAAATAGATCTTTTCCACCTCATATTTAATCAAAAGACGTGTAGTCGAATGTGCTCCTGATATGCTATTAACAAAACAAAATGCCATTAAAAAGTTAAGGATCTGTTAATAATTCCCCGAACTGCCACATCCAAATACTTATGTCACTGCGCGAAACATGTATAGTATTACAATTAAAACAAATGTCACCATTAATGCAAAATATCAGTTTTTATCATTTGAAATTACATAATATATATTTACACATATATATAATATACACGTATATAAGGTCATTGGATTTGGTCAACGATATCATGATTGATAAAAGATATAAAAATAAACGAGCAAAATGGAATGAAATGAAATTGTATTTTCAGATATTACAACATAACAAATGGCCTTCATCAGTGTCAATTCTTTTGCAAATGTGACCAAACAATGAATTCTTTGTGTGTATATAGAGCTCACTCACTCACAAATGCATCTTTTACTTTATCCAACACACACACCAATACTATGTAGACGTGCGTGAATACACCTCTGATACTTTAGTTGAGATGACATCCCAAAAGTGGCCAATGCATTACCATTTGATTTGGTGTCTACCATATAATTCCGAATATGGCAAGTGCATTTGCCAGGCTTTCGTTTTAATTTGATTTCATGCATATAAATATCTACGTAGCGTTTTAATAAATAAAGGGCATGATAAAAGAATTCATACATTTATATCACTTATAGCAAACAGAACAACTGATATAGAAACGTCATAAGTGTTCACTTTCGACATGTTTTCATGGTCTGGATGTTTACATACTAATACACTAGTGATTTGATTTGTATGTTCATTACGATTGTGATATTTCGACGAAGTGTTGAATCGCCTTGCAGGTACATACATAACGGTAGATGCGTACACTGTTGATGTACCCGATTATGAAGTTCATGAAATTCCCTCAGTATTTGTTTGGTTTCTTCATTTATCTTCATTTGTCTCTTCTTAACCGAGTAGCGAGATATGAACAGCAGTTAACTAGAGTAATTATTTGACAAGCAGGTATTCTTATGGTCGTTGTCTCATTGAATCTCACAAATAAAGGTACAGCAGTCAACATTATGATATAAAAATAATTACTATAAAAACAACCGACTATATCAACACAATATATCTAAACGTGTCACTGGGTTCATTCTATTCTATGTCAAATATTATTCTTAAGCTACAGTAATTTATAACGGGTATTTTGCCCCTGGTACAAAAAAGTTAAATCACAAAAATACTGAACTCCGAAAAAAAATCAATCGGAAAGTTCCTTATCAAATGGCGAAAATAAAGAGTTCAAACATATAAAACGAATGGATAACAACTGTCATTTTCCTGACTATGTAAAGGCATATTCATTGTAGAAGGTGGATTAAACCTGGTTTAATAATTAGCTATACATCGCACTTGTATGCCAGTGAAAAAACGTATGCAGCAGGTCTACAAGAAAAAACGCATGAAATAGACACTACACAAATAGTTCGGGTACCATATGACAAAAAAGTTGACCTCTTCTATGTGTAGCTTTCTCTTCACACAGGAGTCATTTATGAGTTTGACTGTCCCTCTGGTATCTTTCGTCCCTCCTTTTTCAACGGTCTTTGGTTTCTTAACACCAAAGAGTCTTATAGTTACACCAAAAAATATAAAATGAGTGAGTATTAAGTTGACTTATGAAGACAAATTTTTTTCAAAGACTTTACAACATGTACACAACTAAATACTATATTTATACATGCATGACTGAAACAAAACTGAATATTCAACAGCTACATTGACACTACTTTTATCATATCTATATTAAATATTATCTTTGTGTATATTTGGTATAATTTGATTCCTATAAAATGAGTCACATATTCAACTGTATTTTCATAAGTAGACTGAAAACAGCAGACATAAAAGAAACATTGCACAGATCTCTTTTTAGAAAAGTAATAATGAACGGTTATTTTTAGAATATTTGACACCAATGATACAACAAATTGAATGAATTGGTGTTCTACTTCTGGTCTATTGACAATAATTATATCACAATTGTAGTCTTTGTATCAGTTCGAAACGAACAAATTCCCTTACATTAGTACGGAGTCATTTTTATCTATTCGATGTTATTGATGATGTTTAAACTGATAAAAAAATATACAACACTATCCACTCAACATCATTCATATAACACCTTGACATGTTCAAGGTCGTACTGTTTAAAAATGTCACGTTATCAGTCTAAATATATATGTAGTTAGGTCAGGTAATTTTTTGAAAACGCCGGCTTCCGAGAAAAGATAATTTTCTGAAAATCAATGTTTCCAACGATTTGAGATAACATTTAAATTATAGATTGTATTTCACCTTATGCGTTTTAAATGTTATAATGTAGTACTGTTTGTGAGCTTAACCATTAGTGACTCAGTATGCATATTTGATTTTAAACTTTCTGCGATTAATTTAATCATATATTGTGATCTGAGTAACAATTTCAAGTGAAAAAGAAATCATGTACTGTTTTAAGTAATTTTATTTTATTTGGTACTTGTGTTTTTCTTTCTTTACAGCCACATTTCTTATCCCTATTGAAATGGATTCATTAAACAACAGCAAGGATTTTGAAACCATACAAGGACGACCATTTTTAAACAGTAGACAAACAGTGACAACTTTAGAAAATGAAGTGAACGATTTAATTTCTGAGCATTATAAGCTTTCAAAATTAAAAGATAAGACGTTATATCTGTATGAAGTTCAAATGAAGAATATAAAACAAAAAACAGAAGTGTTTAGGAAGAAAACAATGGAAGAGCTGGATTGGTATTTATCAAAAATAAAAGACAGATGCAGTGAAAGCGTCCATGTGTTAGAGGAAAGTGTTGCCAGTACTTGGTGTTCTCGACTAAAATATATGGAAGAGGAATTAGGACAATTGCAAAAGGAAATTGAGCACATAAAACAAAACGAAGGTGAAGTAAACCTTGAGCGTATTGAATTACGAATCAAGTTGAAGTGCAAGGCACTGTCAGAAATGGCTGACCTTTTCAAACATCAGTTTGGTCACAGGATGCCTTTAACACCAAACTTCGAAAGTTTCTTTATGCGGCTGTCGTCTGCACTGACGGATTTGACATTTGATCAGGATTTTTTACTTAATAAGGATGACAGATCTACTGAATCGGTTAATGGAATATTTCTTAAATCATTTAAAAAAATCATTGCGACGGATATACAGCGACAATTCCAAACCACGGATTTACGTGGTTGCACAACGTTATCGGGAAAGTTAGTGTTCTCTGATTATGGAAACCATCATCTACTTATTTATTCAAGAGATGGACATTTTCATAGAATGATAAAATTAAGAGGGAAACCGTTTTGTGTAACGTCAGTAGAAAATGGAAAAGTTGCTATTACCTTTCATGATTTAAAATGTGTTGAAATTTACGACTTAGAAACTGATTCTGTGTGTCAAGTGATTGATCTTGAAAACAATTGTGCAGGCATATCGTATTCAAAAGGAATTCTGGTTGTACGCGTTGAAGACATTGGCTATCAAATGTTTGATATTTGTTCCGGAAAACTTGTTCGGGAAGTTAGAATAGATGGAAAAAATATGCCGTACGTTTCTTACATTGATGAAAGGTTATACTATACAAATTGGAATACGGGAAAAGTCATTTGCTCTGATTTGAACGGAAAACTATGTTGGGAATTTAAAAACGAAATACTTCAGACTCCAAACGGGATAGCAAGTGATTCATTTGGAAACGTGTTTGTATCCGGGTTTTCATCAAATAACATTATAGTTATCTCTAAAGATGGTCTAAGTGCAAAGTCAATGAATTCGGACGATTCTTTAACCAAACCAATAGGAATGTACTATGACAACGAAACAGATGAACTATTAGTAACATTAGCTACAGGACACGGAATTTTATATAAAGTAAATAGCTCTTGAAATAATAATAAAAAATAAATTTTATCTACTTTTAAAGGGAATCATGCATAGCAGGAGACGTTAACCCTGTCTACGTAACAGGTATCATTCTTCATTGAGATCATATTTCGTTTTTGTCTTGATTCTATCATTCTATTCAATTTATTTGAACATCGGTAAAATGCTGTCGCCATATTTAATTGCTTCGGCTTCCTCATGATCACGTTTTACCATTCATTGAACTATTTAGCTGGTCTGTAATTAACCTAACACTGTTTGTCTAGTAAATTCAATAGTGTTATTGAATGCACAAACCTCTTAGAAATAGTCTGATTCTATTAACACTGAACACAGCAAACAGACATAAATGATAAACATGTCAAAATAGGGGCACAGTATACATTGTAGTCAACATTATATTATAATATTAGTCACTTATTGATTTTCCTCTAAGTTCAGTATTTTTGTGATTTTACTTTTTATGTGGCGTTCACACATTGCCGATTATGAGACCCGACAGCGATAAGACATGAAAAGTGCAAACGTCGGATTACTATTATCAGTTATTTAGAATGTCCAATTATTGTTTGTAAATCAGTCATATAAGTTCGTAAAAGGTACCGATGGATCGGGAATGGTCTGGAAATGTCTGCCAAACGACAGCTAGGTGCGTCCCGTAACAGTCGGAAAAACTCAACCGATTTTGTCTAGTCGGATTACAATCTTGAGAATATGTCGTGACAGATCTGCTATATCGGATCCAAATCCTTACAATATTCTGTGTTTACTAGACGGTGTCCTGTGGAATGGGATTGATTTGGAAATCGTTTAATCTGTGTTTCTGCCGATTGGGTCCAGATTGAATCCAGATTTTATCATATGCACACCGTCTTTGCCGAAACCGTTCCATTGATTACAGTCCCGTTGATAATACGAGATTCGGCAATGATATCAACGTCAGAGTTCCGACTATTACAGAACATAATAAGACTGAGTCAAGACAAAGCCGTTTGCAAAACTGTACAACGGACCGTGATAGGATTATGTTCCGACAGTACCTGATCGTCCCGAATATGCCGACAATTTTCAGTCGATTCACTGTCTGGTACTTTTACCGGATATCTCAGTCGATTCACTGTCTGGCACTTCCTACGGATATCTCAGTCGATTTATTATCTGGCACTTTTAACGGATATCTCAGTCGATTCATTTTCTGGCACTTCTTACGGATATCTCAGTTGATTCATTGTCTGGCACTTCTAACGGATATCTCAGTTGGTTCGCTGTCCAGCACTTCTTCCGGAAATCTCTGTCGATTCATTGTCTGGCACTCCTAACGAATATCTCAGTTGATTCATTGTCTTGCACTTCTAACGTATATTTCAGTCGATTCACTACCTGGCACTTCTTACAGATATCTCAGTCGATTCATTGTCTGGCACTTCTAATGGTTGTCTCAGTCCATTCACTGTCAGGCACTGATAACGGATATCTCAGTCGATTCATTGTCTGGCACTTCTAACAGATAAATCAGTCGATTCACTGTCTGGCACTTCTAACAGATATATCAGTCAATTCACTGTCTGGCACTTCTTACGGATATGTCAGTGGATTCACTGTCTGGCAATTCTAACGGATATCTCAGTCGATTTATTGTCTTGTACTTTTATAGGATATCTCAGTCTATTCACTGTCTGGCACTTCTAACGATTATCTCAGTCGATTTATTGTCTTGCACTTCTAACGGATATCTCAGTCGATTCACTGTCCGGCATTTCTAACGGATATCTCAGTCGATTCATTGTCTGACACTTCTAACAGATATATCAGTCGATTCACTGTCCGGCACTTCTAACGAATATCTCAGTCGATTCACTGTCTGGCACTTCTAACGGATATCTTATTTGATTCACTGTCTGGCACTTCTAACGGATATCTCAGTCGATTCATTGTCTGGCACTTCTAGCGTATATCTCAATCGATTCATTGTCTGGCAATTCTAACGGATATCTTAGTCGATTCATGGTCTGGCACTTCTAACGTATATCTCAGTCGATTTATTGTTTGGTACTTCTAACGGATATCTCAATAGATTCATTGTCTGGCACTTCTAACGGATATCTCAGTTGATTCACTGTCTGGCACTTTTACGGATATCTCAGTCAATACACTGTCTGGCACCTCTTACGGATATCTCAGTCAATTCACTGTCTGGCACTTCTCACGGATATCTCAGTCGATTCCCTGACTGGCACTTCTAACGGATATCTCAGTCGATTCACTGTATGGCACTTCTAACGGAGATCTCAGTCGATTCACTGTCTGGCACATCTATCAGATATTTAAGTATATTCACTGTCTGGCACTTCTAACGGATATCTCAGTCAATTCACTCTCTGGCACTTCTAATGGATGTCGCAGTCAATTCATTGTCTGGTACTGTCTGATCGATAGAATCTCGGGACAGATTCGGTCTTTTTTCACCATGCAAAAGATACAAATCGGATTAAGAATGGATTAAGAACGGGATTATTGGGACCAATTTGCATATTAAACGTTTAAATATCGGTAGTTCTTGAACAGTATCTGATCGTTGTCGTGATTAAATATTTGTTTTACAAATATTAATTTAAGTTTGAATTTCCCTCCACGATTTGCATGATCTTGATTAGATTTTTCATAAGTTATAATTGGGAATGGTCCTGTCAAAGTCGGCAATACAAATAGTGAATGTGTGACCCCAGTTTTAAAAAACAAATAAATATGTAACAAAGAAGAACAAAAAAACATATAGACAAAGTACATTTGCAAAAGAATAAAATTTACCATAACACAATAACACAATAATGGGATGTATTAGTAAAAGGACACGACATATGTAACAAACAAACTCCAAAGGGCATATAGACAAAGTATATATTAGCAAAAATGAAAATCTGGAATTAAACAATTGTACAGAGCGACGTGAAATGAACATCCTGAAAAACAGACTAAAATAATCTTTAAAAAGACAATTGAAAAATTACTGTAAATAAAGGCAACAGTAGTATACCGCTGTTCAAAACTCATAAATCCATGGACAAAAAACAAAATCGGGATAACAAACTAAAACCGAGGGAAACGCATTAAATATAAGAGGAGAACAACGACATAACACTAAAATGTAACACACATAGACAAAAACCCACGAGAATAACAAATATAACATATATATATAACATCAAAACCAAATACATGAATTTGGGATAGACAAGTACCGTGACACGTTTTATACGTTAATACAATTTAGATTCTTTTTTTAAAGACACAAATTTTGCTAAGGACTTGCCTTACAATTAGGACCCATAAAAAAAATGTTTACTAGTTCTGTGAAAATTGACATCTTCTTAACTCCAAAACATATAAATGAACTTAAATTTAAAAAACAATCACACAAGGCAAACAAAGACAAGAGGCTCCTTATTTTGGACTGGCGAACAAATGTGGCTGGGTTAAACATGTTTTGTGAGCTATCAACTTTTTTTTTTTTACCTCTAGCCAATGTAGGATAAAGAAACAAATAGCAATACGCACAGTAAAACTCAGTTTAAAAGAAGTACGAGTTTGATGTCAGAAAAGTTGACAAAAGAAATTTAGCAAAATGACAACCTAATGTACAAAGGGTAACAAATTAAAGGACAGTTACTGACATACCAGTTCCAGACCGGAATGAAACTGAATGAAAGATTATGTCTTTCGGGGCACCGGTTATATGTTTTTTTTTAAATATTTTGATTGTCTACTAATCTTTTGCCATGGCATGCGCATTGAAAATTTATTCCGACTATAGATATTGACCTTTGGTATCTTTCGCCTCTCTTTTAATCATATCTTAAACTTGACAGGAAGTGATAAAATATCAACCATGCGATGAAAAGTTACAAAAATATTTAAAATTGAATTATAATATGACGTGCTTCTTTTGCTTTGTAAACAACACTGTGATAACATTTAGATATATCTATACTTAGCGCAGACTCAGAGATATACATAATAATGGCTGTTACAATATACTTCCCACGTAAATCCACATGTATTGGAACCTATTTGCAGAACCTTTGCCGATTTTATTGTTTTAAAAGTGCTATTAAAAAAGACATAATAACTGTTATTCCTATTCGGATGCATAATAAATAGAAGTAATGCACAAGAGCTCGGAGAAATCAACAATATAAAAATAAAATAAAATTCCGAGAAAGTCTATTAATCTTTTTGGCGCATTTAAGTCATTTCAAAACATGATCATGACGTCAAACAAATGTAACCGCTTAAGTTGAAAGTTTTCTGTTAAGTGAGCCATCGAAATTCGTATGATATTGTATTAAAACTAATTTTTGAGGTAGGTTTTGTTTTATTTTATTTTCTATTGCATTATTTGCATATTTAATAATTTCACAAGTCAACATGCCGGCTCCTTGGTTACGAAATGTCAACTTTGGATTTGACGGAAGCTTACGAGAAAATCATGTAAATTAAAAATGGCAAATGTTGGGTTTGAGAATTAGAAGAATTTAACAGTTTTTCTTCTAGCGGTTATTCACGAAATAACCCATGCAAGCTACGGATATATTAAGATAATTGAGCTTTATCTAACAGGGAGTGTAAAAGATCAGCCACGCACACACCAAACCAACCCTCGCTTCAGTATTTTAATGACCGTATTTGTCCTATTAGAATCGAAATAATTCATGGAAGCCATATATTGTTGGAAATTTACACATGGCCTGGGCCGTGATATTCGTTAATTTTATCCCTTGCTAACGCTCAGGATAAAATTCGAATATCACGGCCCAGGCCATGTGTGAATTTCCAACAATCTATGGCTTCCATGAATTATTTCTTAAATGACACCGTACGTGTTTGATAACTGGTTCTTTGTTTTATTCTTATCCATTTGTTTTTAACTATGGTATTCATTCAGAAGTGTCTTGATCTAACCCCCATTGCACTGAATCATGGAAATTATGTAATGGTCAATAAAATCCTCCAAGAGAATCAATCTGACAAAATACTTACAGTAATTATTTAGACTATACATATTATTTTTTTTATCTCTGACATCCCTAAATCATGAACAACAAGTAAAACTGCGAGCTACTGGAAGTACAGCTATAATTCATGGTCCCATTGCTTTGTATGTTAAATTCCTCCATTTCAAGCAGACACACCTCTTTTGTTTTAAGTTCAAATAAAGTGAAAATCATAGCATATCAAAGCAACACTTTATCATTGTTTATGGTGACTTGTACTGATAAAATCAAAATACCTTTAATGGCATATAAGAAAGAACTGGTTCCCGGAAGTTCGGATGTACCAAAACAGGACTGTGTACTTCAGATCTGACAAACAGACAAAATGTGCCCTCTTTCTTAAATTTGGTGCAGTGTTTTAAATATTCGAAATTAAAAGTCAAAAAGTGTTCTACAATGATCACCAGTCCTGCACCTTTCATTTGAAACCAAAAATACCTAAATATTCTACATATTTTGAAAGTTACACTCATGCTTAGGAACTATTTTGTGTTAAATATGTACTACTTTCTGGTATGTTCTTTTGGCCGGGGCCTGAATTAATGGTGTTACAGCCTACTGCTCACTGATTATACCCCCACGGAAACCTTCAGGTAAACAGGAAATTGTTGACTGGTGAATCTGAAAACGCATCACACGGTAAAGCTGACTTATATAAACCCTGAAACTAAATTTTAGAAATCCTCGTCTTCTAGTTCCTTAGAATAATGTGACTAATTATTCAACTTGGCTATCACTTGTAAAATAGTGGAAGCGTTCAACTTCGGTCAACAGGAAGTTGTTAATTTTTATGAATCTGAAAACGCATCACAAGGTATAGCTGACCTAAATACACTCTGAAACCAGATTTCAGAAATCCTTGCAGTGTAGTTCCTGAGAACGATGCGATGATAAAATTCATGGGACGGACAAGCGGTTTAATGAATAGATGGACTGAAGGATGGTTGGATGGACTGACGGGTAAATAGATGGATTGATTGACCGACGGACGGACAGAAAGACTGGGTTAAGCAGTATATCCTCATATTTTAAAGCGGGTGTATAATTAACTTGACTTGTCCCCAGGTCTGGTATGGAGCAGACCTGTCGATAGGTCTGTAGCAGTCCTAAAAAAGCAGACCTATGGTCTGGTCCATCAACGACGAAAGTAACTTGCTTGTCTGCTTAGAAATTCTCAAATTAACTTAGAAAGCAGTCAACAATTCTGCTCTAAGTTAACCTTTGTCAAGGTTGAGACCGCACCCATCTGAATGCTTATGGGGTCCGTAAGATTCGAAGTCTCAATTGATTTTTTTGAAGTAAAACTGCATGCACCATCGGAATTTATTTTGTGTTGTCATAATCATGATATTGTTATGGAAAAAGTTTAGACATGTCATGTGTTTGTTCAGTTTTATGAAGGATTTTATAGTCTTAGTACCTTTGATAACAATTGGACGAGACGAACTACAAACGCACTTTGTACAAAAACAGCTTCGTGTAACGCAATACTACACCAATTAGATGAGTTCAAAACGAAATATACTTTTAAGAAGGAAGCTTGTACGTTTTAAAAGCTAGATAATTTTCTTCTTGATCTGTCATTAAGGGTTAAAAAAAAGTGTATCACTCAAAGCAAACATAAATAAATAAATGAAATTTACGTAATGAAACATGTAATTGTACGGCAAATCAATTGTAACAGGAAATTATTTTTTACTTTTGTTATTTTATCTAACAGGAACCGAAGTCATACGATGTGTTTCAAATGCAGGAAGTTTCACGTGCAAAACCATATTTAACATATTTAACATATTTATATTGTTTTAAATAAACAGAGCGGAAGTTTTACATAAGCAGCGATACCAATTTATGCAATTTTTTTCATCAAACAAATCTCTTCAGAATGTGAAAAGAAGTTTTGTTATCAGTAAGTACTATTTATAGTTAAAACAAGATACTTTGAATACTTAAACGAGGATCATAATCTATGTGTGACCAAAATATATCTTGTTAGTGTAAATACATGCATCTGTATTGAAGGCATATCTTTGTTCTAATATACTTTTTTATTTTGATAAAATATTTAACGTTAGAGTTGACCTTTAGATGACACCAGGGATCAACAAATGCATCCTTTTATTGATTAAAGGTATCGTACAGTAATTTTCGTTTCTAAATTTTTTCAAAGTGTTATTTAGTTTATTTCTTTAAATATTTTTAATTTTAAAAAATGCCTTGCTTTCACCTTTTTGTAAGGACGATGCAGGGTTTATTTTTTGATTGTTATTGCATACTTTTTCCCGGAAAGCACCTTTCAATAAAAAAAACAAAAAATATTAGTATGAGAACTCTTCTTTTTAATGTAGAAATAGTTCACACTAGTATTTAAAATACAGACGTGTTGTCCATCAGATATTTCAACTTTTGATAAAGCTGAATTTAAGGTTACCTATACCACAATCAAATCATGGACTTTACCATTTCTACTCATATTGTTTGGAGACCGTAGATGACACAAGCCTTCAGTGTAAGTCTCACATGTTTGTTTCGAAATAAATAAGGTTGAATTTCATGGGAATTTTAATTGATGTTCTTGTTATAGTTACCAAATTTCCTTCAAGTTTTGAATTACCAAATAATAAAAGAGCTAGCTTTTGTCATGATAATTATTCGCACAATATGTTTTCCTTACCATATTTACGGTTTTACTTTGTATATATCCCTTTCTATATTCTAATAAAGATAGTTTTTAATTTTTGCCCATAGATATGATTATACTAATCCATGGCCAGTAACTTAAAAGAAACCTGTTTGAGTATCAATAATAACAGAATTACTATCTGTTATTTGTGTACATCTAAGACTTCTGCTATCTTACTTGTCCAAATCCCTAACGCAACGCTGTGACTAGAATTATCAAAATTTGTGTCGAAGGCAGGTAGTTTACTCTGGGAACAATACAACGGTTCAGTATAGCAAAAAGTGCTTAAGAGGCGTTTACAACCACAAATGAATCAATCAATCAATACCAAATTTAACATGACTAATGCTGAACAATTAGCTTTGTCCGTTTATAATTTTGCTACACTGAATAAACTTTTGCAAAACGTAAAAGTTTAGTCTTAACATATTTTATTTGCTTAAATATGCAAATTGAATGAGACACAATTTAATCAAACTTCCATAGTGTTCTCCCAAGTCACGTTAACTTGATTCTATACACTTTGACATATAATCTATCTTTTGAGTCTGTTTAAAACAAATCTATTTTAACAAAATCATTTGATTCGAAATTTAAATGTCTTAACACTGACCTAATATCTATTAATAAAAATTGGCTCTGATCTAGAAACGTATTCTTGGTTTATAGATTGCATCACAAAGATTCACCTGGTAAACGATTATCGGTTAAGGGGGTATACCCAATATTTTAAATATCTATTTCTATTTTAGTATGTTACCGCATTCTAAAAATTTATAATTTCGTTAATTAACAAATTATCATCAATTTAATGTAATGTATTTTTTTTTATTATTCAGATATTTTGAATAAGAAACATTAATCGAACAAACTAGACATACGCATGTTTTTTTTCTCATTTGAAAACAAAACTTTAATATTTAAATGTAATTTCTTGCATAAAACTCCTGGCAAATTTTAATGGCAGACATTTAGACATATCAGATACAAATATAAGTGGCCAGTTAACCTAAAATTCGTAGTTCTGGGTTCATTTATCAATTTACTGATAACTTAACTACACTTCGCCTTTTTTTTAAAACTCCAGTTGATATCCTAACTCTGAATAGCTTGTTTGGGTACATGCATAATTCCACAAAATTAGAGTTCGTCAACAAGGCTGCATTCGAAAAGGGTCTAGAAAATATTCCCTTGATTTTGGCAGCTGCCCTACGTTTTATTCAAGTAAACCATTTCTGAGTCATTAACATATATTAAGGGGTGTTTCATGGTACGATTCTTTTTTTATGCCCCATTAATGGGCATTATGTCTTCTGGTATGTAGAAAATGGTGGATTGAACCTGGTTTTATAGTTAACTAAACCTCTCATCAGTAAATTGAACTTACTAAAACGTGATCACTAAAGCTTGTAAACAGGAAAAAAAGGAATGAAAATTTAATTGGTTTACTGCCAGTGATAGTTTTTATCCTATATACAACTAATAAACTCATCATATATACCAGGACTATTTGTTTTAATTACGCCAGACGCACGTTTTGTCTACAAAAGACTCATCAGTGACTATCGAATCCAAAAAAATTAAAAGGCCAAATAAAGTACGAAGTTGCAGAGCATTGAGGATAAAAATTCCTAAAAGATTCACCACATACAGCTAAGGTTATATATTTCTGAGGTAGACAAACCTTGTTATTTCAAAAATACAAAGTTCTGTTAACAGTTAATTTATAAATATGACCATATTAATGATAAAACTGTCTTAAGTACTAGAAAGGATACAAATTTACTTGCCAAGTATTTCTTTACTTGAATCAAAGCAAACATAATAGGAAATTACAAATTCAAGAAAGACTTATAGGGCTAAATCAATAATGGTATTACACTTATATAAATAGGAACTAGTATAACTAGTTATTCAACAATATTCAATATTTATTTAGTTTGATGTTAGTGCAAGAGGAAAGTTTTTGCTGTTTCTATGGTTGGGGCTGTATGCATGATTTTATGAACAGTTTTTAATTCGAATGTATTAGTATCGCAAATGTATAGCAATTACGTGAAATAGATGGTAGTCACATTAGTTATTATAAATATTTGTAACACAGCAACAGACAACAACCACTGAATTATAGTCTCTTGACAACTTTGGACAGGTACATACAAAAATAATATGGCTGGGTTAAACATATTACCTGGATCTCAAGCCCCTCCTAACCTTGGACAGTAATATAACAGTACAATATAAGAACGAACTATAAAGTCAATTACTTAGTAACTGCTGCAAACACTTAAAGATATCACTTTTGAATATTAATTATAAATAAATAATAATAAATTCTTTAAAAAAATCACGTTTTGTATGTCAAATCTATTTACTTTCGTCAGACTTAAACGTTTGAAATTTTCTATTCTTAATTTCAGGAAGTATTATGAAACAATATATCGTTTTATTAATATATTGGACTTTCGATTGTACCTCACGACAACCAAAAATATAACAAAAGTGGAAAAGCTTTCAACACTCATTACAATAATTTTCCCAGGCGAAATTAAAAGTATATGTGATAATCTAATTTATAAGCCGACAAATTGGTGAATGTCTGAATTTTTTGGGGTATTCCTTGTGACAGTTTAATTTAATTAACAAAGGAATAATAAAACAACTGTTTACCCCTAGTTATAGTTAAAATCAACAAACATCAGTTATCTGGATTGCTATATCATATATATTAATCACAACTCCTACATAATATAATGTTTTAGTCCGCATTACGATAAACATCCAAGTTTCAACTTGTTTTTCCTATAATTTTTTGCGATAAACCCTTTAACGAATTTTGGTATTTTGTTTTAATTATAGCATCTTGTTATATGCTAATTTATAAAATACATATATCAACAGTATCATGAAAATTAAAATTGTATCTGAAACAAGTCAGTTGTGTTATTTGTCCATTTGACATGCACATTTTCCTCGGAGTTCGCTATTTTTGTTATCTTATTTATTCAAATATTTTAATGTATTAATTAAGTTAAAACAAAGCAAGAATATTCAAAGAACAAAAAAACAACTAAAAATCTTCGGATTCTCAGATATACAAGTCATTGTATTTATAAATGATTTGGCATAATATTGTGTATTTATGAATATACCTTAGATTGAACAAACTAATAGCCAAAACATTTATATTTACAGACACGAAATGGCAATTTTAAATCCAGGAATAATTCTAATGGGTAAGCTTTCGTAGTTTTGCATATACTATGTTTATACTTCATCAACATATTGTAATGCGTTCATTAATTTCTTGACCACTTCTGTTTTAGAACAGTTAAAGTAACAACTACGACACCGATTAATTAATTACAACCACACAGACAATAAAGTCAACAGAACAAAAGACAAACCAACAGATTTTTGCAAGATAATGCCGATTTTATAAATTGCCTTTTCAATCAAAAGTCAAAACAGAACGAGGCAACAATGGCGACTCTTTTTTGCTGTTACAATGTATTGTGAAAGGTTTGATAATGTTTTACTTTGAAAACCTTATAAGAATTCTTGTTAGGTACAAATCAACAAACGTTGGTATTAATACAAGGAAACCAAAATGTCAGAGTTGATTTGATAAAATGATAACACCACGTACACTTGTGAGACTTATATTTTATTTAAAAAAAAGTTTCATGGAAGTCATTCTGATTTGGTTGACTGTTAACGTTATCATAATGACTTAGATTATCCTACTAGATAGTGTTGTGTGCTGTTCATTTTGTCCTGATCTGTGCAGGTGGGTCCTGATTCTGTGTACTTGTCTTTCGTTTATGCTAAATTAAATCTGCTTTGTCTATATGCCTTTTTGTTTATTACTTTGTTGACATATTGTTTTTATAATGATTCAGATTATAACACAATGTTGACTGTTGTACCTACTTTTTGACATTATTACTTATTATGTTGTTTATCTTGTTCACACATTGTTGTCAATATAATGAAATTGTTTGCGATGTCATACAGATGAGAGGTTTAGCGTGCTATATAGCAGTTTAAATACACAATTTTCTCTTAAGAAAATGCTTTCACCGAGACAAAATATGATATTTGTTTGAGCTTTTGATTTTGCAATTTCAATATGAACTTCCCATTTTGAATTTTCCTCGGAGTTGGATATTTTTGTTATCTTACTTTTTACATAACACATGTTACACAAGAAGAGCAATAACGCAACAAAAAAAACCATCGAGTTAACATTTGTTTCAATAATACGTTATACATATTTCGAATGGTATATTGGAATAGTTAGTTACTACAAAAAATTTGCAAAGTCGCTATACGAGATCGTCACGAAAATGCGTTTGAAGTGAGATAATATATTTAAGTTCTATTCACTGTCCTCGCACTGTTCTATACTTTTATTGGAGTAAGAAGTGGCGAATATTCATTAAAGGAGAAACAAATAATTAAAAATGTGTGATTGATGGATAAAATTCCTACCATGATTTGGGCAACTGCATTATTTTTTAGTAAATTTTGAACATTTTTGATTTTGAAATGAGACTATATGCATGTACCTGATCATTAAAAAACAGTTTCGTATGCAATATAGTGTTCATGACAAATATCACAAAAAGAATCAAGCTTATACGAAGTAATATTATGTTTTAAATGCTTGTCTAAAAATCTATTCAAGGCTCAAAAATTCAATAAAAATATACACCTTAAATTAAAAATAAATATGATGCATATGTTTTTTTAAACGAAATGGATAGTTTGCATTATATAACTTGTGTACATATAATTTTTTCAGATTTTTTTTTAATTTGTCCACATTCCAAAATTGTTTACTTTTTTTTTAATTGCTTGCTTCCAGCAAGCAATTCCCGATACATTTTCCGTATGCAAGCGCCCTTAGCATGACCCTGCTCGTAAAATTCCGGTGATCGCACTACGCATGGATCTGTCAATAAAATAAAGTATTATCTGATTGTACATGTTCTACACGTGCTCAATATCCATGCTTCTTTGTTGATTGAGTGACAATCGGTAAACTACGGCTTCAAAACACGACAATTAAATTAAATTCGGTACTGGCATGAAAATACGGATTTTTTGTGTTATTGAATTTTACTGTTACAAAATGATAGAAATTATTATAAATTAAGGAATGTATCTCCCTCATGCAAAGCTCTGATTCCTTTCATGGATTTGGCTATACTTTTTGGACCTTTTGGATTATAATAGCTCTTCATCTTTTATATAAGCTTTGGATTTCAAATATTTTGGCCACGAGCATCACTGAAGAGACATGTATTGTCGAAATGCGCATCTGGTGCAAGAAAATTGGTACCGATAATTTTATTAAGTAGCAACCATATTTTCACATCATAACAGACAGAGAGAGAAAACAAAATGACGATTATACGATACGTTTACGTAAAAAATGATAAAATAATGCACAATAGAATAAGTTAATGATATATGCTTGCATTGGTTCACGAATGTGATGAACCTTATGTTTCACCAGTCACTCGTTTCATATGACTTTAAAAGAAAGTCATTAAAAAGATGCGTTAATAAAGAAAAGTTATTGCTTTGCGAAGGAACAGTGTCATCTTAAAAACGAAAAAGAAAGTGTTCAACTACAAGATAAAAACAGGGTGTAAATCGATCCCATGCACAAAATGTACATGTTTAATTAAGAAAATAACAAGCAATAAGTTTGCACAATAGTTGAAGCAAACTAATGTTTTTACATATAATAGATATATGTAATTATAAATTGGTACTTTTAGAATATCACCTCAACTATTGTATCTGTATTTTATGTGTATTTATATTGTATGTTTCTCTGTAAACTAGTATTTAGGTTTTATATGATACAGTATCTATCTATTTATCTATAGATCTTTAGATTTTAAATTCATGATTAAACGATACAAAAAGAGGCGAATCACAAAATGGGGACATGTATACTGATCAGCCAAAAAATAAACTGACATCGACATGGTTATACAAGAAAAAGAAACAATAGACAAAACAAAACATAGAAACTAAAGATCGACTTATATCAACCACAAACACTGTGAATGATATCAGGTGATCCGAAATGTTAGGCAGATTCTTTTGCAGATGTTGCACCCGTCGTATTGCTTATATTAATATAAACCCGGTAATAGATCTAATTCGATAGGTCATATTCGGGTTAAAGGAGATGCATGCTAAGTGATACGATATATAACAGATTGCACCAGAATCCTAACTGGCACAAATTTTGATTCTCAAACGTCTTCGATCAAAGAATGAGTATTCTTAACCAACTGCATAACCTTAGCCCATACAATGACATAAAAATATAGCAGGCACTTATGTAGAGAAACACTTTAACGAAGTATGGAAGCACTCATGAAAAAGTATTACACAGTTTAAATTTCATTTACTATCATCTTTCCGTCATAGAACTATACAAAAATCTTTGTTATGGATCATTCTTCGTTGGGTAACAGGCAAACAAGTTTTGGTTTCTCGCAGTTCAGAATTCAGAAAAGACAAGCTTGTATCGGCTCTGAATACCTTTATGTGATTTAATAGAAGACGGTTACGTTAAAAAATAGTTTTTGTTAATCAAACAGAATTCATCAATATGAGGTAAATATATTCCATCACTGCAACCAGCTTTTACGATATTTTTTTAATCGATACAGTACAATTTTGATATTAAAGCGCGAGGCTTGCCGAGATTTTTAAGTATTTAAATATAACTATTGAAAGTGGAGAAATATCGTCATACATGATTTATAAGGATGAAATCTGAGTCTCTAATTATTTGTATCCTTCTTTTTTAAAGATTTGAGGAACGTTTTATTCCTTATATGTGACTCTGCATCAGGCATGGTCGCTTTTTTTTTTCGGGATGTCACATTAGGTAATTCATAAGAAATCAAGAAAAAAATAAATTTCTACCAATTATTTGCTAAGAACAGATATTTCAGTAGTGTGGAGAAATGTTTTTAATTCAGGTCAGGGAATATAAAAAAGTACAAAATTTAAGAAAAGACACAAATAATAATAAATCAATGGGCCTCAGTAACATTGTATTAAGAAATTGATATCTATGTTGTATTTGCAGTGGTTGCAAGCATTGTTTTTGCAGCGTCTGAGAATATCACTGCAATACCTCAGGACGATGTTGTCATGAAATGTCCATTTTCCAGCAAATCAAAATCAGTAATTTGGTTTGGTCCAGGTGATGGAAAATTAACAACTTTTGTTGTTGGTGACAAAATCAACAAAAATATAAGAAACTATGATCGTCTTCGGGTAGTTGGAGATCACACAGTGAGAGAATACAATTTACAAATATTAAACATAAGTACAGAGGATGCTGGACTGTATAAATGTCACAGCATTCAAAATGGAACAGCAGTGGAGGCAACTTTTAAATTAAGTATAATAGGTAAAGTATTATTGTATAAATTTACATAAAATCATTAAGAAATTTATTCTAAGTATTTTTTTGTGTTGTTTAATTCGGCACAACCTAAAACATAACGAGTACAATTAAGACATTATCATAAAAATTGCAGCTTTCTGTTTATAGAGGAAATTTTGTATAAATTTGATACATATACTTGGTTTATGAATATCGATCTACCTATTCTTAATTTTCAAAGATAATTGAGCCAAAGTAGATCAGTTTCTTCTCCAGGTAATACACTAATGTTTGAATATAAATTACATGTTGTCTTTTTCAGTTTTGACGGAGGTTGCAAACAATCTTAATAAAGATTAAATACATAAACAGGTGATCATGCCATGAATAAAATGCAACATTACACACAATTTAATACGACTTATTTCAAATACAAGCTTATCCATCTACTACCATCTAACCATTCTGAAGAACGGAAGTCAATCCTGTAGTATAGTGGATAGTCTCTCTACATTCCGTGACATATAATAATGAAACTCAGAAAATTAAATATCAGCCTTTTACAATTCTATTTTTATACATACATTGTATGTTACTTGCCTAAATTGATCAATAGAGTAACAGTTGTACTTAAAGGGAAATAAATCAAATTGTAAAGTGAAAATTAAATACAATTTGCGTACGTCCTTCTTCATAGATTTTTTTTAATTGGCATGATATAAGTTCTTATGGAATATTAGTACCACATGTCTAATTTTTATTTTGAAAACATATTTTTTTACATACCTTAAATTCATTTATGTTGTGAAAGAGTTGCCGTAATTTGTTTATGCCCAAAAGACGTTGATTGCATGTCCTTCTCTTTAGCAAAATATTTCTTCAGTAAACAAAATGGTATGTTACCTCATGTACTTCAAACGATGTAATCACAAACAATTTAATTCGTTTATATATATACATTCTATCATTGCAACTCATAGATATTAGTTTGCTCAAACAGCGAAACTAAAATAAATGTGCACAGAAAATAATACATGTACATGTATAACAACAGAAAATATAGGGTCATAGCCAGAAATTAGTAGTGCTTTTGCTAATTAATATTCATAATATGTAAATGAGAATTGTACCACGGGATTATAGTTTAAACTAGACCGGGTTGATATCGTTAAATCTTTAAAACACGGATATTATAAGTTGCCCGTCGCAGAGTCCTTGTTTATAATCATTCGGATATTTCCGTAAAGTTGTCAGGCGGTCAAAATCAAAACAATGAACGCGAATTAAGTAAATTTTTCGTGTTCTCGTGAGTTTATTCTTCTTAAAATATTGTCATTATAACTTTATGTGGGAACCTAGAGTTCAACGAGTACGCATACAAGGTTTGGGCTTATTCTTTGGACATCCAAGTTTCAAGTTTCACCCCGGCAACTTGTTTTTCTAATGACCTTGTTAGCACAGTTTTCAACACGAAGTTTGCAAATTTGACGTTTCAGCCATTTCAGCCTGTATTTTATACTACAATGTTAAAAGCCTCTCGCTTCGATTTTCAAAATAGCTCAGGAACCTTGATTTTTGCAACGACAGTCATTATGTTTCGTTTAAATGGTGTATATTGTTGTGTATATTTATTTTCTGCACCGGCGACCTGTCTATCACTTAAATTAAAGTTAAGATAGACATTTTTTTTAAATCCTTATCATTTTAATGTAATTTCCGTGACCCGTATCCGATTTTATTAGTATAATATTCAAATGAGCAAAGTGGCATTGATTTCTAAATATGGTATGACATGATTTCATAATGTTGCGGAGAAAATCAAATATCACATTTAAAAACGTCAAAGTGAAGGATAAACGTCTTTTCAAATACAAATGTTTTGTTTTCATTCTATTTTAGAAAAACCAAGGACTTTGCAGAACAAAAGTTTCTTTCAAATAAAAACACAGACGGGAAAACCTGCAATTATAGAAATTGAAGTTGAAAGTTTAACAAAGCCATATGTCTCTTGGGCTACAAATCCTGGAGGAAAACTTGGTGTTTGGACAGCTTCTTCTGACATCTTCCCAAATTTTGTTTTGAAATCTACAATTGTTCCCAAATTGAAATCTCATTTCGGAAAGTACGGTATTAAAGTCCGTAATGCTGCTGGTAGCATTGATCTGGACATCGAACTCAAATTGAAAGGTTATTATTTAAAAAAAATCATTAATATTTTAACTATTATTTTAAAGTACCTTAATGTATTGTTTTATGTCTTTTGACATAGTGTTGACAGATGATCACTGATAAAAGTGTTGATTCTCCATTTGATATCTTTTGTTTCTCTTATTTGAAACTGTGTAACTCTTCAATGAAATGAAATGAAATGAGGTCCGAGGGGTATTCGACTCGTGTTTGAGAGTTAAACCCACTGTTTCAAATGTTTTTATATGGGTTTTTTTTACAGAAAACTATTTCATAAACCTATTCAATGAAGAAGTTTTTAATTTAAGAAAATCATAATTTCGCGTCGTACACTGAGGAGATTCTGAAAGAATTTATGAATACATTCGTCTATAAAAATAGATAATAATGCAGTAAACTTCTGTCACCACTAAAATCATGACGTTTACATAGGAAAATTGAGATATGCCCAAGATTTTCTTTTAGAAAATAAGAAATTTGAAAAAAAAACACAATTGATTTAAATAAAGTTCCTTTTTAAATTTATTCAAAATGATTTGCATTCATGTTATGACAGGCAATGACGGGCTTTTATTTCCAGAACTGTCTGTGTCTTCACTTTTTTAAGTTTAAATTTTGTTTTAAAATATAAAGTCATTTAATACTGTACTGATTTATGTTCATTTGGTGAGTTGGATATTTTTATCGTTGTATATTGCATACCATTATTATATTCGAGGCAAAGGCTTATTGTACACTGTCGTCTACAGCCTCTTCTGTATTAGGTTAGAAAAAGTCACCAGTTATGTATAGTTAATCTCGTATCCGAGGGAGTGTCCTGCTTTGTGTCTATTACTAGAATGTATGTCATGCTTATGCTTAGTGTGGATAGTTTCTACGTTGTACAAATAGCATCAAACGTATCTTAATTGACAACTCTTTGTTTTCATTCAAAGAGTTCTATTTTTATGGTGTAATTTAATCTATGTCTACTTTCATGGTATTTGAAATATTCCAATTCTCTTCAGATTATCCTGTTATGGTACATCCAGCAGTTGTGTATTGTAATGCATCAACACTGGCCACTTTAAGTTGTGAAATTCATGCTGATGATTTTGACCAGTGGCAAAACGTTTGGACTCAGACTAGAAATGGACAGTTTATAAAGGACATCATTGGTAATGTTAACGGAAACATATCATCAATAGATATAAACTACTGTGACTACATAGAAGAAGGTGATTACAAATGTACCTGGAAAAGTAAGCTGAAAACATATTCAGCTACATCTGTTGTTAAGACAAACGGTAAGGAAGGAAAAGTATTCATGCGTATGATATACGTTTGAATAATCCAACTTAATCGGATACGTATATGTGAAACGTACAATGTTAAACTAGCAGTGAAAAGAGCATGAAATATAAAGAGAAAGAGAAAGAAATTTATGCAAGGGAAAACATAATTTGGAAGTTCTGTTAAAGTTACATGTAGAAAATCACTTTCAAAACTATATAACACAATTCTAGCCTTTTATAAAAACAAAACCTGTTGAGCATAAAATAAAATGATCCCTGCTTAAAACGAAGTTCGTAAGAAGAATGCAAATATCTCTTTGGGCGTTCCTGATAAAGGTTAATCATGAGAAGCTCCTCGGACGCAAGACATAACGTGTTGTTTTTATTTTTTATATGACCTTAATTATGTACCAATATTGTAATTAGATCTCTGAATATAGTTCACATTGGCACTAATATTGATTTTGTCATTAGCAAATTAAAACATAACTAAATTTCATTATCTTTTGAGGCGAGATGTATAGAGACACAGACACGTTAACTTTTGTTTCTATAGAAGTCGCTCTTCACTATACTACTACCTGTGATGTGTTTTAGTCGATTTTAGTATCTGATGCATGATTTTTTACTATTAATTGGTTTTGGCTTTTAACTAGCTGTCAGTAACTGCGAGTACTCTCAAATCGTATTTTCTTGTTAATTCGACCTGTTGATACTGTTTATAATGCTTTTTTTGTTATTTGTTATTTATATGGATCTTGTCTGTACACCAGCTTTGATTATTTGTAATATCCTCAATTTTTCACTTATTCTTACAACATTTGTATAAACTTCAAGATTATAAAAAACCGGTTTTTTTCTATAGTGAACATTGATTGGTTAAATATTTCTCAGTGTGTTTGAATTTGTTTGTCAGCTTTTTGGTCATGAATGTTTGTCTCTAATATTTATTTAACTGTGCATTTGTATTCAGATATCGCAGATCAAATTTATTCGTTCATTGTGTAATCATACGTTTTTTGATTGAGTTAAGTCTGCCAATTGATATTTTATCGTATGTTTTTCTATGTTGTGATGTTATGCTATTGTTTCGGAAAAAGGGAGAAGGTTTGGATCCATTAAAACGTTTAATCCCGCTGCAAATGTTTGCACCTGTCCTAAGTCAGGAATCTGATGTACAGTAGTTGTCGTTTGTTTATGTAATATATACGTGTTTCTCGTTTCTCGTTTTGTTTATATAGATTAGACCGTTGGTTTTCCCGTTTGAATGGTTTTATACTAGTAATTTTGGGGCCCTTTATAGCTTGTTGTTCGGTGTGAGCCAAGGCTCCGTGTTGAAGGCCGTACTTTAACCTATAATGGTTTACTTTTTTAAATTGTTATTTGGATGGAGAGTTGTCTCATTGGCACTCACACCACATCTGCCTTTATCTATTGTAACTCTAAAAATAGTACAAATTTGATCACATCAGTAAAATATTCATTACAAACTGTTTTACCTTTTTGATTGTAGGACCTCCTTCAATTACTGAAAGCATATATTTGGTTGAGAAATCTATATTTTGCTTGGCCATCAGGTTTTATGCGCAAGCAGGTTACATAGAAATACGCTGGTTTAAGAATGATCAAATAATAGAAAATTCTACAGAAATAGACATTTCTTTAGAACCATCAGCTGTTAGTCTAAATTATTCAGGCAGATACATCAGGGAAAATGGATATATATCAAAACTTTGCATGGAAGGGTTTACCTACAATGACATTTTTCAGTACAGTTGCCAAATCATTAATAAGTATGGGAGCATTGAGTTCTCTTTCCATGTCGATTGGATTTATCAACGTTATCAACAATTTCTTTCAAGAACGGAAGAAATGACCACAGTATATGTTGGCGAGGAAGAGTTTAAAGAACATGCAGAAGGTAACAGCGCTATGAAAGTACCAGTAGTTGAAGATACACCTCACACTTTTAGTAATTAGATTGAACTTATAAATGTCATATAGTACAGGTACAGTAGAAGTCATAAAGTTGTTAACGTAACATGTTATATTTCGAGATGTCAGACTGCGGTCTTTTTGGATAGATTTCAATCATTAGCTTAGAAAAAGGGAATATGGACCCCTCTTTTTTACAATGATATTTGTTTTGATCAAATACGAAGGTCATGTGTACATCTTATACGAACAAATCATCAATGTTTGTTTTACATAAGATAAATATGCAGCAAAAATGTCATTATATGACATTATTAGAGCAAACTTATTTTAAGCATATAATTCAAATGTTTTTACAAAGGCTTTCCTCGATTATGACATCATCAAATGTTACTCATCACCTGATTTGTTATTGCCTCCGCATCAAGTCATGTGCCTCATGAAGAGCATGTATTGCTTGCCCGTGCGAAGCTTATTAGTTCAACTTCTGTATGAAGGGGTTCGCGATGGTTAATATTTAACAACAAAATTGAGAATGAATAACGTTGAATGTGTCAAAGAGGCAACAGTACGACCAAAGAAACACTCAAAGGCAACCAGAGGGTCTTTATCACAGTGAGAAATTCCCACACCTAGAGGCGGGCTTAAGCTTGCCCCTGAACAATAATACCTCTAGCCGCATTGAATAAACAAACACATACCAATACGCACAGTAAAAATCAATGTAAAATAAATTAGAGTCCGAAGTTAAAATAGGTAACAGAAGCAACTAAGCAAAATGACAAAAATCAACACAAATTAAAAAAGGACTACTAGTAGTTACTGACATGCAAGCTCTAGACTTCGATTTAACTTATTAAAAGATTATGCCTTAATCATATGAAAATGTAGCATAATCCCTCCCATTAGGAGTTAAGTATCAATAATAACTAACAATCATAAAATGCACAAGAAGAACATAACCCGTGTCATGCCAATGATGTTAGAATGGATTTTAAAAGTAATGTATTGAATTATTCGTCCTTCCCGTTGTGATACTGTTTGAGTATGTCAATGCGTTATCAATTACAAAAACAAAAATATTTGTTTTAATCAACTTTTTTGAATATTTTCTATTTTTTTCGTCCGCCTATATTTCCATACATGATTTTTTTTTTCTTTTGTGTTGTTTCGTGTATTTTTCTTCTTGGATATAGCATTTCTTTTTTCCTATTTTTACTTGCTGTTTCGTGTTTTTATTAGGTATAAATGCAGCTAGAGATATTGGCATAATACTTGATATGATAATTTATTATTTGAAGATTTGGCATCATTATGATAGCAATTTGCATTACTTTTAATTACAGTAACTGTTTCTTTTAAAATGTTTCATGCTACTGACAATTTTGTTACGCTCTCAAGTTTTCGACAATAACTTGGGATTTTGTCTTTTTCCATGTAACATTTTCGAAAGTTTTGGTGTAACTTGCAAACATTCGCAATTTTTAATCTTAATATAAGTTGTATCATCTCATTTATTGTCCAGATTTGCTTGTATGATTTATTTCGATTTTGTCTATTTTCAAAATGATATAGGAAGATGTGGTGTGAGTGCCAATGAGACAACTCTCCATCCAAATAACAATTTAAAAAAAGTAAATTGTCTTTTATCGATGTCGTCGTTTTGGAACATCTGTGTATGACATTAAACAAGTAACGGTGACTGTTGTTGGGTATGGTATATTCTCGTCTTGGAAAAATTATAAAAATCAGTTTACGGAATAACATTTCTTAAACTGTTTCAATTTTTATTGTATTTTTTTTTATTGTGGTTCTATATTATACATATTAACCACGTATACATAATGCTAGTACAACGATTGAAAAGCTTTAATATTCGGTAATGGTGAACTATATAAAGCTTTTCGAAATGTTGGTGTTTTAAATATAAAAACATTACCCAATGTATTCGTGTCATAAAAGTACTTTTAAACAAGACCAATAAGACTTATAGTGTTGATAGTATTTGATATTCAATAAACAATAAATATCGGCTATCAGACATTTCTCGGAACTGACAACATGGACAAGGAAGTAGGTAAACTTTACGGTAAAAGATATAAATAAATTACTGATAAAGCATAGTTTGATATTCATTCAGTGGTTAATCGATACAGTTCGACTTTAAGTGACAATTTCCAACTATTTGAAACAGGTTAGGATGATAACGTTAATAAAACATGTCATAGAAAAAAAAACCTCTTGAAATAGATGCATTGCATTTGTAAACCAACATTATTTTAATGTAAAAAGAATGAAAAATACACAACAATACATGGATTTATAAATATAATGTACGTTGATCGGGAACGCACATTGATCTCAATCTGAAATCGTTACTTTTTACTTTTAATAATTCATTATAAAATTAAAATGTTTAAACAGATCAGTATTGAAAATTCTATTGAATATTCATGTTGAAGTAGAATGTACACACTGTTTCGCTACAGGAATTAAAATATATTTTCAAAAGTATATATAGTATGATACCTATATTACTCAGAAAAGCAGACTTTCCAAACTTACAAAGCTCTATAAATGGAAATTACGGAACTGAATCCGCAGTTAATGTAATGATGCCTTGAAAACTTCAAACTTTCGTACACATTTTTTTGTATATTTAACTAAATTAAATATGTTTTTGCAAATATGTGTACTTATCGGTAAATGTTGTTATTTTTTTAATACACTTTTGCTGCATAAAACAAGCAGTTGATATGATTTAATTATTAGATAATAAGCATTAATTATGAATTATTTAACATATCATTAATGATTTATCTTTTAAGGAGGAATATCGACTATAGTGTTTGTGTTGATTGGCGCTGGAGTATTTATGTGTGGGATGGTAATCGTTATCATAATGGTGTGTTATTGTAAAAGTAGTGAAAAGGGTAAGCTAAAGAAAAAAAATGCTTTATACATCATCGCCCATCAAATTAAAGATTTTGCCATGTTTTTGGCTTGAAAAAAATATATTCGAATTGACGTATCTAAATTCGGAAAATGTCTTACATCCCCTATCAAACAGGGTTATTTATGCGTTTTTCGATCTATGTGTTATGCTTCGTTGAATAATATATGTTTCCCGTTCGAGTGAAGATCTTGAATAATTACATGTTTCAATTATATATACCTTGTTTGAAGTGTTAAGGGTTCAATGGAAACATACCCTCACACTGAAGTAGTAACGGAGGTACTGAATTTGTGTGCTGCTGAGCCTTTTTTCAGTTTATACGAAATGAGGCGAAAAAACTTAGTGAAAACTGACCTTGGAATAAATGACACTGTTTTTGAATAGAATAATTATTGGAACTGACCTTTAAGTTTAAAATGTTTTCCACCTTAGTTTCCGAAATCTTTTTAAAAAGCATTCTGGTTCAAAATATTGTTGTGACCGTGATAATTTACAATAGTCCTCCCAACAAAGTTTTACTCAAAATTTCTGTCACTAATAAGGTTTATAATTTAAGAACTGAAATATTGATAAAGAAGTGAATCAAAAGAAAATGGGTTTTAATTAAAATAGAATTGCATAGGGTATACAGTTAAAACTGCAGCTTCGCATACTAATTGTTATTGGATAATCTTTCTGGATTGTCTTTAGACGTTGTAATACGTAGGACTGATGGGTAAGAAAACAGTATTTTATCTCATATATGATACACTGCAACTACTAATAACTATTGTTTAGTTAGCAATGTCTGCTAAAACTGATACTAAACAATTATAATGTATTAATTTCGAAACCTTGCAAGGTCGAATTGTCCTATCCATTTATTGTGAAGTGTATTCAATTTTTTTTTAAATAGAGAATCTGAAATAGTAAGGATGTCCATCTTTGAGCGCAATGTCAGAGCGCAATGTCACAATCATACTATTTAAACATGACAGCAATTACAATATAATGGTCAGAATATGAATAATGTCCGATGCATACATATTTGATTACTGTTAAAAAGAATGTCTTTACTTTACTGTGAATGTGCATGGTATGGTATGTTTTATTTTTGCTATGTTGCATGTAATATAGTTGTCAAACGAATATGCACGTTTAATAATATAATTTCAACAATCATTATGTATCAGCTCATGAAATATTGAACTTATCTATTTTTTTTCCAAAAAACTCTATTGATCGCTGCACAATCGTTTATTAACTATTACAAAAAAAACATCTTAAATAGAAAAGATATTAGCTGTTCACGAAATTGTCGTCAAATATTTGGTTGATTGTTGTGTCATTGGCTAATATACTGCATCGACTCCTTTTTCATATTCTGCTAAAAAAGAATTTTATTTTACCGTTATATTTTTTTGGGCCAATTGGTAGCGTCTAGCACATGCAATTTCGATTAATCTAAATAAAAAAGTATGTTGTACAGGAAATTAACATACCAGGATGATTGTATAATGTGAATATAGTTTGTCTCGAATATCTTACGTGTTCCTGTATACACGATTGTTACATTGCCATTAAGTAGGAAAGCTTGCCACACTATTTTTCATTTGTTTGTGTTTCTTTCACATCCTTTTGTGTTTCTCTTTTATTCGCTTCAAAAATTCACGTTATAATGACTTCATAAACGTTAATGTTAGTAGCCTGACTAAATAGAACTGATTCTGGTAAATGCGTATGATTTAAACATTCTTAGTGGATTTGCGGATATTGAATATCGGTCGAATTTGCAATTGTGCATTTCAGGTTGTGGTAGGCTGTCGATCGCTTAAAAAAAAGCGAGATCTTGGTTAAGAAAAAAAAAATATAGCCTCTTATTTAGAATTAGTCAACATGATAATCAGAAAAAGTCAGTAGCAGAATAACAGAACAAAAAACCATACAAAAAATGATCTAAAAAACAAGAACTTGACTTTTAGATTAAGAAACTGATTAACATATCACAGAAACCAAAGACAACACAATGTATAAAAGCACCAGTTGAAGAGCAATGGATATGAAATGTATTGTTACGAAATGACAAACTAGTAATGCATACCAAAGGAAGCTTAAAATGACAAGGAACAGAACGTGTATGAATCGCACGTCTATCGCTATGTATAATCCGTTATATGTGACACATAAATACATATATGCATAAATAAAGTACCACATTTATAAATCATCATTTCACATAGATTTTTTTTTCAAGGTTGAATCCATCATTTGAAGAAACTCCGATGCAGCCCGATTATGAAGAAATAGAAATAGATGACTTCCAAGAAACACATGATAGTTCATATGAGGTAGAAGTAGAGCAAGGTAGTATTGACCAAACTGGCGCCAATAATGTACCTGCCGATAATCCTAGAGGTGATCAAACTGTCGCACCAGTGTACCTTGAAATCCATGAAGGATTGGAAATTCATGCATATACAGAATGCAAAACATTGTACAATTGAACAATGAATTGAAGGCAGGGTTGAAAAGAGAGGAGGTTCTAGGTCTAAAGAGAGGTTCATAAAGAATATTTTTATGGACATAAATATGTAGAAATAATTACATAAATTTTGTACAACTCTTATCACAACCCTTTGATTGGACATGTTCAAATCTAAAAGGTGTGCGAATTATCTGTTAAGATTAAAAAATCAAAGAAAATAGTGGAATTTGAATAAACACACTTTGAAATTTTGACAATTCGATTTGCTTAAAGTTTTAGAAATTCGGATATAATTCGTAAACAAAATTCAGTGATAGTGATGCAGAACTGTAAATATGTTCAAAATCTGTCCACAAATAGTATCGGATGTCGTTCAAAAAATTACAGAATGAGTTAATTGAACAACACCGATACCGCTTTTAGTTATACATGTAGTGGCGTGACACATCAATAAAAAAGTATCTTATATAAGTGGGACTACTAACCCGTCGACTGAAAATTCATACAAGAATAGAATAGAATACACATTATCGTTTAAAGGCTGGCGTATACTATTGTTGTTCTTTAAAAATAGGGATACAACATGCCTTTCCGATTTCTTTAATTTCAATATTTGTATCACGGGAACCTTTTAAAGTACATTTAACTACCGGGCAATTTGTTGTTTTAAAATGAAATAGCTTTAATGTTACATTGATACAAAAATTTACATCCGGTTCAAAACTTTGCCGAATGGTACTTGCCGAGTAGTACCAAATGTGTGATTGATATTGCAAATAATGCGTTAAGTGGCGCCATTACCTTCCTGTGATGGTCATAATCCTGATCTAAATTTAATAGCACCGCCTTAGACAGCAGAATTTGACATTTTCATGGCTTGTTGTGATTCTCAAAATATAATAAGCTGTTTTATATGCCTACGATGCTAGCAGGCCAGTAATCCAGATCTGTAATAAGTGTAAATTGTGTTGTTGGGATGAGGGATGGAGGGATAAATACCCTACCACATCCGGTCAGTATTTATGTTTGATGTTTTTTTTGGTTTGTATCGATCCGATGAGTTCAGTATTTTTCAACTAATTTTTATAGTTCTTTCAAATGTTGTACTGTTACACCACTGTCCATGTTAAAGGGAGGGCTGGGATTCCGCTAACATGTTGAACCTCGTCACATCTCGATGCATGTACCTGTCCCGAGTCTGGAACCTGTAGTTAAAGTAGTAGTTGTTTGTTGCTATGATATATATTTGTTTTTTTGTCCATTTTTTGTCCATGTATTATGACGTTAGTTTTCTTGATTAAATCTTTTTACATTTGTCATTTCGAAGGCTTTATAGCCGACTCTTTGGTATGTGATTTGCTCATTTTTGAAGGGCGTACGATGGCCTATAGTTGTTAATTTTTGTGTCATTTTGTGTATTGTGAAGAGTTGTTTCATTGGCAATAATACCACATTTTCTTTTTTTATGTTTACAGACTCTCTATATATATCCAGTATTTCAGTTGAAACCCTTTTCAATATCTATTATTGTACAGATAAGATAAATAAAATTTGATATACCTGTTATGTTAATATTTTTTAAAAGAAGAAATATGTAATTCACGAATAGCCTCGGTCAACATCTTTGAATTTACCTACGTGTGGTTCGAAACTTAGCTTCTAGGGACCTACCGAGCAGTCCCGAATCTCTTGCCGGTATAGAAAATATATTAATTGGGTGAATTTGAACCCTTGTGATGGCCAGACAGACCTGGGTCCCAGAAAATAGTTAAGTGGCGTACTTTTCATCTCAAACCACACACTAAAGGGTCTCGATGTATATAAGAAATCTAATATAGATATATTTTTGGCTCAATCATTAATGAAATGCAAATAGTGAAATAATAATTCGCTTTAAGCAGCCAGTATGGTTCAATTTTGTCAAAATAAGCTAAAAAATGATTATGAATCATTCCCTTGCAAGTTAATAATTCGACCTCATTGAATCCTTATTCATGTGAACTTCAATTTAACCCCTTAGCTTGAGATGGATAACGCATAAATTGTATGTGTAAAGTTATTTAAAGGAAAAGAATGTCAACATTGAAAGTAAAACAAAGGTAAATCATTCGTTTGACTGATTGATCCACCAAAGTCATTCTTACACAGGTAAAAACGATGAAAATCATTTATTTTTCATCTATAATATGAAATTAAATAGACCTAGAAAATTCCAACAGCACGAGTTTGTTTAATCTATTTATATCGGATTACTTATAACTATTTAAACCACTGGGTCGATACCACTGCTGGTGGACGTTTCGTCTCCAAGGGTATCACAAGCCCAGTAGTCAACACTTCGGTGTTGACATGAATATTAATTACATGGTAATTCTTATAAATTTCCTGTTACAAAACTTTGAATTTTTCGAAAAAACTAAGTATTTTCTGTATCCCAGGAAAAGATTACCTTAGCCGTATTTGGAATTTTGGGTCCTAAATGCTCGTCAACCTTGTAATTGTTTGGTTTTTAAACTATTATGATCTGCGCGTCACTGATTAGTCTTATATAGACGAAACGCGCGTCTAGCGTATTAAATTATAATCCTGGTACCTTTGATATCACTTTAGAGGTCAACTCGATAGTCAATTAGAAGGCGTCTCTACTAACTTACACACGAAACGAAGCTACGTATGTTCATGCCCATGCCCTGTTTATTGTTTATTTTAGACTTTTAATAGTTTGGATAAATGTTTTACATTGTTATAAATCAAATATGAGAATTTGATTAAAATAGGTGAACATAAATTTGACAGCTAGTGTCCCTTGAATACGATTTTGAGTTTTGTTTGGATCATTTGAGTCTCCTACAGCTTTTTCGTGTTAAGACAAAATAAAAATGGCTGAAGTCTATTGCAAAAAAACAAACTTCTTCTTGTAAGTTTTATGACACATGAATTAGATTAGAGCTGTTGGTCTTTGTCGGTACTCTGTCATGTTTAATTCTTGTTCATTGTGGGGGCAATCTATTTCTATATGGTTTTGTGTGTTGAAGATCTAATGTGTCCTATATAATTGCTAACACTCACCAACGTAAGTCTCTGGTGGATATTCTTTATTATTTTGTTAATTGTAGAAACGAACACCGTAAGAAAAACAAGTCTCAACATTCATTCAAGTTGTTTTCTCATTCTGAATCATAATCCTGAATAGCAAAACTAATAAAAGGTCTAGAATGCTATTCCATTTTCAAAATGTGTTGAGTGGGTTAATTAATATATTTTTTAAAATCAGGAATGCACTGGACTTTCCTGTTGTACCATTTACCAAATAAATAAGTTACGCTTATTTGTCTGGCGTAAGTGTAAAATTTTAGTCCGGTTATCTATGATGAGTTTATTTGTCTATGACGTTCGTATAATTTTTCAAATACACATTTTTCTGCAAACCTCACGATCATATTTAAAAGGGAACTAGGATTACAGCTAAAACTCCTACATTTAAACTTGAATCTATCAGAGGAGACATATACTGTATTAAACTTTTGATGTGTATTACTAGTATTCAATAGATAACGTTACGTGTTCGTGTGTCATAGACATACTTTGCCTACCCATTCCAACTCAATGTTGTTTAAAAATGTAGCTATGGATTTTTAAATAGTTAATTTATGCACGATATATATAGGAGAGATTGGTACATAATGCCACTTACTTGCAAATGTAAATTCAGTATGAGGGTGAAGAGGACCAGGGATCATTATGGAGCTTCATATATGATAACTGTATAAACTTTGTACAAGTATCACCATAAACTGCATTTCTGGCACCCTCTTTTCGTTTAAATCATGGGTCCATACCTATATCTAACGTACACCAGAGACAGACATCAATTTACCAGCCTTGAGGTTTGTAACAAAACGTAAATGATTGAAATAACATCGAGCAAAACAGTTTAATAACAAATAGTAACAAACAGTACATTGTAAGAATATACATAAACATAAACACTCTCTTTACTTGTAAGTAAAGTAACTGGCTTTTCATCCAACATCAGAAAGTCTGCATAACATTAAATATTTCAAATATGAGTTAATATGGTAATACGTAAAATTCGCATAGACATTCAAAATGAACTAGTATTTTTTTAAATGCCCTTTTATGATGTTTGCTACTCTGCTTAAAACAAATGCTTTTTGAATGACTTGTATATATTGATAACTTAAATAAATAAAGGAACTTAAGGTAGCACAATACAAAGATTTTTTTACTTCCAATCACTAACCTTTAAAATGCTGTAACTTTCTTATGAATGCATACAAAATAATAAAAAATGTATATATAGATAGATAAAAGATTAAACTTTTAAAGGAATGCAATATTTTTATTATGCAATCATTATGTAATCAATTATTATGTAATTAGTGGCAAAATCTCGGTCAGTTCACTTGAACGAATTTAGCTCTTTCATCTCTTTAACGATACAGAAAATTTTAACGAAATCTTTATCAACACATCATGGGCTTCAAAAGGGTGTCTCAAATTGTCCCCATGGTATTTCATTCTCTCATAAATCTCTAATTAGTGTGAACATCCTAACCACATAAAAGAAGATAATGTTTAAGTAGGTGTAAAATTTGTTCTATACATTCTATCTGAAATCTGAGACACCCTTTTGTAGATAATGGCCATAGGAACAACATATAATAAAATCAATCCTCTAGGAATACCTATGAGGAAGCTAATTTCAATTGAAAGTGGAAATTTGAAGAAAAATATTTTAGACACAGTTAACATTATAATTGGTTACATAATTGTTGCATCATACTAACATTGCATTTATTGGAAAGAGTAAACTGTTAGCTATCCATAACTACCACTTTTGTAAATTTTCAAGCATTATTAAGAAAGTTACAGCATTTTAAAACTTGGGAGTTGGAGTTATAAAATCTTTGTATTGTGCTACCTTAAAAAGCAGAATCATTATTAAGGATCCGAGATATACTTGACAGTGAAAATTTGGCGGGAAATAATTCTCTTTAAACTTTTTAAACATTAAATATTGGCATATTTTTTCTTTCAAAAATTATAAAAAAAAAATAACAACCATTTAATAGCATTTTTAAATATGGCTTTTAAAACTATATATCATAAAGGATAAAAAAGTAAAGTAGGAGTTAACTTGGATTTTGTTAACATCGCTACATGGATAAAACCATATGATTCTGAATATCTGACGAAAAGTAAAAAACAAGAAAGGCGAACATTCTTAACTAAAATATAACAAATTGTTCTTCCAAGTAAAAATTACTACATTACACCTGTTAAAATTCAAAGTTCACGATGTAAAATGCCCATAAAAGTACATTCAAATCACAGGGAATAATGCCAGGGACCAATCAAAAGAGACTTCCAGACTATGGACACATGTCACGTATATAGATTAGAAGTACATTTAATGAAAAAAATCACATTAACGATAAGTTGGATTTTCCCCTAAATTACATCTTTTAATATTTTAAATGTAGAACTCAAATGTTTGGTAGGTTTTTACTGATGAATTACAGGTATATTTGATAGGTCAGATATGTGAGTTCTGTAGATTACAGCAAAAGGTCCAGACGTCTCTGATATCATATGTAATATTAAGATCCTCTTTTAATGAGAACGCCGGCAATGAATGTATATTGAAAGTTCAAACAAGATTATATTTTATCAACCTCTCAGATATACAATGAAATCGGCATATATTAAAGATTCAAGGCTCCATCGTGTTTTTATGAAATTTTAACAGCTTTAAAGGATGATGTGGATACTGTTTACCCCTCAGAACACTACTTTGACAATATTATTTCATTTCAACAAATCGGATAGGAGAGTATACAAGACAGTTGCAAAGTTAAATTGGTACATGAGATAAAATACATTAAACCGCATTCGTCAAATAACATATACACAATGTTTCTAATAGATTAATGATGATTCAAATATATTTCAACATAGTGGTCAAACTACATATAAACAATGTTTCTAATAAATTAATGATGCTTCAAATATATTACAACATAGTGGTCAAATTGCATATTACAAATGTTTCTGATAGATGAATGATGATGAAAGACTAACAACTGGAGTATTGCGATTCATAATGATTCATGGTTCGCCAACCTTTGAACGTTTCATTTTACTAAAGCTGATCTTTAGAATGCAAACTTCTTCCCTATGAATTCGTTCTGATAATATACATTTTTTGTATAAATAACCCAAAATACATCATAAATGAACGTTTTATTTTAAGGACTAGATAAAGCAAAAAAAAAACCACTTTATATGTGTAAAGAAATAATGAGATCAATTAAGTCTCAAGGAATATTTTTGTATCCTCCAAACTGAACTTAATATAAAAAAAGATTGTAATTTTAATCAGATATGTTATTTCTTAAGTATTTGAGTTGCTAAAAAAATAAAAGAATATAAATGATATTGGTCCAGTCCAGTTTCACCTTAAAACACGACTTATTGTATGAAATATGTATTGATGCTTTTGTTTTGTTTTAGGTCTGAAACTAAAACACTTTTTAGCTAAATTTGGCTTTCAATTTGGTGTATACTAGTTTTGGCTAGGGCAACCGAATAATAAAATTTTGTAATATTACCGTTAAACTACTTTCAAAACCTTTTTGTTAAAAATGTTCGTACTGGGCTTATTTTTAAAATCTTTTCAAATAAATATTGTGAACAATTACTATTAATATTCAGTAGTTACAACATTTCGTTACTGGTGGGGTTGTTCATATATACACAGTCCGTGTTGCAATAAACAATTGTATCAATGAGTCAATGCTAAAAAACAGGAACAAAACTTATAAAACAACATATCAATGTACAATTATACTGTGATAAATAAACCAATGAATAAAAACAAAATAGAACGAAAATTGTTCTTAATTAAAATAATAAAAGGCTGTTACAGATCTGTTTAATTATAAATGCTATGAATAGATGATTCAACAAAACGTTTTAGAGATTTCATACACGTTAACGCCAGTATCATTATGTAACGTGGTCATGTTCGAGCTAAAGATTTAAGCCAACAAAATACAAAAATTCACCACCCAGCATTTCCAAAGCGTCGTTTGGCTTTTTTTTTAATATAATTTGCAAATAAATGATAAAAAAACCCTGAACAATTATATTTTCGGGTGATTTTTTTTTATAGAAAATAACTATATTCAGTTGTATGTTATAATATGAGAGATAAAACTGAATCTAGCACACCTCTTTCAAATGAAATTAAATTTCTTTATATTTCAGGAGATAACAGTCCCCGAGACAAGTTTTCAATTGCACTGAGTGTAAAAGTTTTTAAGGACAAATATCATGGAGTCAAATTCAACCTTTGTTTGACCTACCTTCAAAAATAAAGGTGACCAATTTTGCACTCAGCGGAATTGCAAACTGATCTGTAGACTGTTAGTTCCCTAATATGAACCGAAGTGAACCTTTTCCTCAAAATAACCCATTCTTATATGCATGGATTCAAACAAATATGATTCTAAAACTGTCACCGTGATTGGCAAATATAATGGTGGTTAATAGAATCAGTGAGACATACAATCCAAATGACATTTAAATAGAAGTGAAGTTTTGTTAAACTTGTCTTCAAAGGCATAACTTCAATGCCCTTATATAAATATCAACTACGTGTATTTACACATCATAAACTCTGTACAATGAATCCGAAACACTAAACAGACTGTCTTCCTGCTGTGTCATCAGCTGTGTTAGCATGTATTAGCAGCATCGTATGCTGAAATACATAAAATACCATCTACTAAATTGATTTGTAATAAAATGCAAGCAGTATTGATGTGAAATGATTTGAACTAATGCTTAAAGAATTGCATGATTATTAGAACTTGGTATATGTGCAATATCTGTTTAAAACATGAATCGTATTTTCTTGTACTTTCTGTTGTAGTTCATACTTGGAACATATAATTTCAGTTCTTTAAAGAACATTGTTGTTAAACGTTTAAAAAATCTGTCAGGAAAATGCATAAGATACAATTATATTAAAGAGACTCGTTAGGTTGTTATTATTTCTTCATTCAATTAACGACGAACTAAGTAAACGCTTTCGACCTTGCATTCGTTGAAATGGAATCGACAGTGTAAAATGTAATATATTTATTCAACAAAGGTTACCAAATATGTACCATCAACATTATAGTTTGTAAAATGCAATTAAGCAAATTTTATCTTAATTATTTATCAGAATTAATGACATTCCTTTCGCTTTCCATGTAATAAAGATAATAAAGTAAACAATAATATTACAAATGTATATCGCGTATCGATTGACTAATAGTTGGTTGTTTTATATTTATGAGGTAATAAACGTGATCAAAATGCCAAAATCAATTTAATAACCTGGTTTGCATTATATTGTAAACTTGAAATTTGAACCGTAAAAAAGAACACGTGAATCTGTTGTTTTCGGACCGAAATTTAGATGCAACATGTCAATTCCGAAACCCTTCCAGAATTATTGCAAAGGTTTGAAAACGTGTACAAGGTTGATCAACGCCCTTTTCATATGACCTTTTACTGGACAACGCAAATTGATTTTGTCATTATCATATACATTTGAGGTTGTACAAAGAAGAGCATAAAGTTTAAATCAGTATAGAAATTGTCTTGTTTTAAACTAAACGAAAGCTCCCTCCTCTAAAACGTTTTATTTGGCAAATTTTTAATCATCACAAATTCACAATCAATGACAAGTGGTGTTTATGATTATTTCTGATACAACTTATGTTAGGATATTGTTGAACTGTATGAAATTCTAATGGTACGAAAATGCACAATTATGACTTTCAAAGTCAGTTCTGATACATTTTATTTTCAAATTAAGAAAATAAACAAAAACAACAAACAACAAAAAAAATAAATATTTTCAACAACCAGATCTGAATGGTTCACAGAAAAAAAACTTTTTGAAAGTTATCCTCGACACAAGTTGAAAACTAAAAAATATATTACCAGCTCTCTGCTCTCTTCGTCCGTTTGAAAATACACATTTTTCAAATTTTTCTATAAACCGTTCGACTGAAATGGCAAAAAACATTTTATATAATAGAGGAAATAGTTTATATCAATTAATTAATACAGCACTAGGCCGCAGCATAACAGGAATTCTCATAATTACCGCATACAACGCTTTTTAATATTTTTAATAACCTGGTTTGCATTATATTATAAACTTGAAATTTGAACCGTAAAAAAGAACACGTGAATCTGTTGTTTTCGGACCGAAATTTAGATGCAACATGTCAATTCCGAAACCCTTCCAGAATTATTGCAAAGGTTTGAAAACGTGTACAGGGTGACGCTCCCCAAGCACAAGGTTGATATATCGGATCATGACTTATATGTTTATTATTAGCATAGCTTAAATCACGCCCTTTTCATATGACCTTTTACTGGACATAGCTTAAATCACGCCCTTTGCATATGACCTTTTACTGGACAACGCAAATTACACGAGTTAGAGAGTCATTGTAAGGTCCATAATCATTCCAATGAAGTAGATTTTTTATGTTAACAAGACAAATAAAAAAAGTATGCGTCTTAAAGAGGCCTTTTTTCCATCTATACTCACGAAATTGTTAGGTTAATAATTTGTTTCGCAATACACGTGTTTTGATTTGTTTTCTTAAGTCTGATAAATGACATTCATATCAAAATTGCAATAAAACAAAATATCGACGACAATGATGAACATGAAAAACCAAATTGCGAATTAAAGAAGTTGTGACAAATAAGACTAAAACAGTTAATGTATGTGACCAGAACACACTTGATGTTTCATATGACGAGTTTATTTTCGTAAAATGCAAGAAATAAAGTTGCTTAAACCTTAATGATACGAAAACGTTTTTTTAATTATTTGACATTAATTTTGATCAACAAAAATGTCCTCTCCTTAGCATGCTAGACATGTTGACTTTAAAAACAAAATGTGAAATGGTATAATTGCCTATGACACATAAAGGTGCAATTAAGTAGTTGTCTGTGGAAGTAGTCTGCATATGGTTGACTTTCTTCAAATCGTTTGAAAATGACAAATGTTTATCGCTTTGTAAAACAAAAAGGTCATCAGGACAAACATGAACCACAAGATCCTCTTAACTAAGAAAACAGCACATTTTGTTGTGAATAAGTGAAATTCAAAACAATACCTGATTTGTGTATATACTTACAAGATTTTCTTACTCCTTCGCGTATGCTAATAGTAGGCGTATTGCTGAGAAGAACCAACGATGCAAAGGTCAATAAAAGGGCAAGACCAAAACAAATAATAAGCGTTTGGTTATCTTCAACTGAAATAAACAATGATATATAAGACTTTTTGCTATTAAACATCGAAACAATACGAATAAAAGTAGATGCATGATTGACGACAAAGTGACGGCTTAACAACATCACAGAACATGTATCTATATTTTATAAAGGTAACACAATTTGCAAACAAAAAATAACATTTAAAGACAATATATACCATTTATTATTTATTAGTTGCATTGGAATTAGTAGGTACTCTTAAACCTTTTCTTTATATACTACGTATTTGTGCTTCATACAAATCTGCTGAATTGTCATTTTTTCAACTGATTATTACTGATTATTACAATTGTGCTGCTGCACAGCTGCTTCGGGTTAGTGGGGGTCTGAGTGTGCACAAACATAACACAAAGGGACTAGACGACAATCAATATTATTATACCTTACATACATTACACATAATTCTATTTGATAACAACTTATCACGTGACATGGAATAATTCGGTTAATTTTCATTTAATTGCAAGGGATAACAAATAACCCTTAAAATTTACACCAGCGGTGAATAACCCTATTATTCACGGCGAATAATCTTTTTAGTGTCTAGATTTGCACTCGAGTTACCTCCCATGAAAATGACGTCACAGACGTAAATACACAAGATGGCAGCGTTCACGTTACACTGACAGTTCATCGAGAGACGAGGAAATAAGGCTTTGGAAATGAAGAGTGTCAGCAGCCGATGATATCTCTTATAAACGGTCCTTTTCAGGGCCATTAATATTTTTCAAAAAGATTCTACCTTTGTTGTACATCCGAGAAATTCTAGAACACAAATGTATTTTCCTGAGCTATTTTCAAACGTGACATGCGTGAGCTTGTGTTTGTTATGTAAAAAAAATAGCAAGTGTTTAAAAGGCCCTTCCACTGTTAGTTCGGTATATTAAAACAATTGTTGGCCCTTGGAATCGATGAATATCCAAAATTGTCAACCCTTAAAAATTATTTCCTTCGGGCTGCGCCCTCATTGAAAAAACCTTCTCGTGTTGACAATTTTGGATATTCACCTTTTAAACGGGCCATAATTGTTTATTGTCTACAAACAGTTATACAGCAAACTGAACAGCAACATCAATCACGTTATAAATAGGAAGTAGACTCTAATATGATTACATTGTTCGTTTAAACGTGCATGACTTTCCAGAAGTCTGAATTTTATGAAAATATTGGCAGAAGAACCAAATATGTATAAATAGACACATTATAGGTCACTGTACGGCATTCGACAATGATCAAAACACACACTGCTTAGTCGACTATAAACGGCCCTAAAAGGTAAAACAATTCAACTTACTGAATAAAAACAAATATTTTAAACAACAACTAACGAAAACCCTAAATTTAAGGCTCGTGACTAGTTTCAATTTTTTAAAGGCCTTTGATATCTAACGAACCTGATAAAATACCGTATAGCGGGTTATTTTTGCGGGTGTAAAATTTCGTGATTTACCTTGAACATGTTGAATAAGGTAAACGAAATATTTTGGCAGTTATTATTTTGGCGGATTATACGGGTACGCTTACCTATTTTTGTGAATGTTAAAATATCACAAGACATTGATCCAAATGTTGTCAATACAGCTAACAATGGTCGCCGACTGTCCCATACATTCCGGTTGGAAAGTTCATTGTCTGAAATAACAAATTTATAATTAAATGAACACAATTATGTAAGAGAAGACCTCAAATAAAAAAAAAGGACAAGTTTTTTTTTTTACAAAAGTTATACTTATAAAGATGTTAAACACATCAATACGATCGATGACACAGAAGTTTGTTGTAAAAATAGATTGGAGGACAATCCTCATATTTATCTTTAGACCCTGGTATGTGTGCAACATTAGACACGTAAAATTACTTATCACACTTTAGTCCAACATAACCACTATTTATAGTCGGTACTTTTACAAAAAACGGGTTTTCAAAAATATCTATAACCCCAAAATCATTTCTCAAGTGCGTTAAAAAACACAGACACAACAAAGCGGTCAACCGATGGTTAATGTTATATGTGAAGCGTCAATATTATGTTCTAAAAATTCTGTTGGAGCCAGGTTTTTGTCAAGAGCACGGCATTGAGATATCAACTTTCATCATGTTTGAAGATAACCGAGCATAACGGATTAATTGGTGATAATTTTGTTTACAGTTTGTCTCTTCCGAATTAAGACTAATTGCTGTCAGAGCATGAACACATATATGTATTTTTAGAAAACATATAGTTTTTGCATTTGATTCTTTAAGTTACTTTAGTTGTATATATAAGTTTATAATTAAATTGTGTTTTTACAACATGTCTTGCACAAATCGTATCGGTCAGTTTTATCATTAGGAAGAAACTTTAAAAAAAATTATTTGACACGACTATCCAATATAATATAATTAAATGAGTAAATCGGAGATCTTAAAATGAGATTTTGTTCCAAATCATTCGTCTGTGCATATGATATAAAACTATGAATTACAAGTCTCTTGTATCAGCGTCCTGTTTCGACACATGCTCCAAAGGACAAGTGCAAGGCATATGCCAGTAAAAATACATAAAATCGTCTTCTCTATCGAGTTTAGTGTCAAGGATACTTGCTCTTCTATGTCTAAAAATAGAAAGGAAATTAAATGTTGATTTTAAGTTTAAAATTAACAAAAAAAATTAATAAACAATGGCAATGGTTTGTTGGTTTTAATGAACCAGAACCGCTATTAGTGAACTTAACATTGTGAACATCTTAATGAGTAAGCAGGCTAGTCTAAAATGTATATGCTACAAAATCTAAAATTTAAACAAACATCCAACACTTATCCTTATTGTTTTTGATGTCTTTGGTAAACACTGAAATCTTAATTTTTAAAATAAAAACATGTAACAATAGCTCACAGTATCTGCAATATCATATATTTACGGAAGGTCGCCCAATTGTACCAACCTAGTATCATTTAACAAGTCCAATATGCAAACGTCTTTTAATTAATTGACAAAGACATTAAGCAAGAGGGGTCAAATAATCGAATAGGATTAGATTGTTAGAAATCAGAGATCTTCCAAAACTTCTGAGCACATACAGGATTCATAGCGAGGTTCAATATTTGCTTTATATTTTATTTTTTGCCGTGGGCTACAACTATCTAAATTTAAGTAAACATGTACTAAATGAAATGATAACAATTTTTTAGGGATATTCATATAAGTCTATATCATGACAAATATAATCCACTGATCATGGCAGCCTTTAAAAATCTGTAAAAAATATGTTAACACAAAATAGATATAAGAAAACTTACCTGAACAGTTTTTTAATTCAAATTTCAAAAGAGAAATTTCTGTTGTACCTATTTTGCAAGTTGCGTTTGCCGTTATCGGGCAGACATTCCCCGACGCCTTGAATTCCAGGTTCAGTTTTGATTGATAAAAATGTCCAACTCTACGTGATGTCTGTTTTGCAATATCTTTCATTGGCAGATTCTGAAAACGTGTAGACAATATTGGCATAATTTAGCGTGTCGTTCACTCTAGATGAAATCAACATTACAAAAAATATTACAAAATAATTATTAGCTGTAGATTAAATCTATAATGTATAATAAAAAAAAACACATATTCTTCGAGATTTGGTCAAATCTTTTAAATAAACATTCTGAATTTGAGATGATAAGTATCATGAGTATAGGAAACACTGCAGAGAGAAAAAAAAATACTCACACATGTTAAAAATGTTTTATTTACAATTTGTAGAATTTGGAGTGTCCACCTTACCATAGCATTAAGATAATATGAACATCTGTTTAGATATCACCAATTCATAACATTTATGAAGTTACACTTGATACATATCCTGCACCAGAAACATTTTCTTGACTTACCGTCATGAGGAATGCTTAAACCTAAACATTTAAAAGCCTGGAATCTTTGACTAAAGAAAGAAAAGATGTTTAAGGCAAACCCTTAACAGGGGAACTTATGACATCGACGAGGAGCATGAAAGTATGTGTTGACAGGATGAGAATATTTTGTTACGGATTTATTGCTCGCCATGCGAATCCACACTCAGTCACAACTGAGGTTTTGAATGACGTAATTAACCACAAAGTTGTGGTCAAATCATTTGCTGGCACAAAGTTTATGACATCCACTGAAAATGGTAATACTAGATAGTAAGTGGCCTTTTTCTTAAAGAGCTTGATTTCCAAAGAACAGATATCCGTGTTTACTTTGCATATCGCCTTAGATATATAAAAAAAGCCATAAATTTAAAGAATATACATATATCAGTAAATGGTAACACATCTTATTCAATTTTGAATTATTTTAAGATACTCACACCATAGAATACTGTACACATGGGAATGGGATATACAGGGAACATTTCAAAAAAGAAGGAAAATAGTCCATTTGATAAAGTGAAATTTGTTTTTATTTCTTCACCATAGGGATGATCTGCAAACAAATACAAGAATTTCTTCAGGAAAAAAATAATTTCAACATACTTTTTTTACGGTTGTCACCATGTAGTCAAATTGCAATATGCAAAAGACTTTCTGCTCTGACACGTAATAAATCTATGATTCGAATGTACACATGTTAAATTGCAGTATTTACTATATTTGAACTTTAATATTCAAATCACCCCATTTTATGATAGGTAGAAGCACAATTCAATTTATACAACTACATGAGACTTGTATGTGTAATTCTGATATTTTTTTTGTCCGTATTTTTTCAAATGTGTTTTGTCTATTGAGCGTATATATTGTATTGTGTATTTATAGAGATGAAGATTATAACACACTTGACTCCTGTATCCAAATGTTGACATTTGTACCTACTATGTCTGTTTGTTTTGCGCACATGATGTTGTCGATACAATTCACTTCTATGTTTCAACTGTTAAACAAGTGAGAGGTAAAGCTAGCTATAAATCATGTTTGATCTATAATTTTTTTACGTAAGAATTGATATGAAAGTTGTTTTTTATTCGTTCGAAGTGCTGATTTTGTAATTTGATAAGGGACTTTCTGTTTTAAATTTTAATGGCGTTGCATAGAGAGATATATCAAACACAAGTTAGTTTAATTTTATATCGTTTAAAGCATATACAATGTTTATATGTGTATATTATATTCGTTAATCAATGTTGCTTTTTTTAAGAATGTGATTTACATTTTGTTTCGATATTTTGACTTTCAGACCGGCTATTGATGCATTTGAAATCTGAAGATAAATCTATTATGTAAGTTCAATTCTACTTACATTCATACTTATATGGATCTAAGTTTAAAGTCAATTCGCATTCTTTAAAATCAATATAACATTGATAGTTGTCTAAGTCATCAGAAGAAAAGTTTGATATTTCCAGCTCGACTTCTGAACAGGATATGACCTTTTCCTTATATCTTTCTGCTGTAGGTGATGGATGGCCATCCATCATAATAAAATCTTTGTTTTGTCCTTTTGTCCATGTTCTTGTACGGTTTTCAATACAAGTATTCGAACCATTATATATGCAGGAAATACTGACATTTTTTCCAAACACAGCTGGATTGGACTGTATACCACAGAAAACTGGAATTAATGATAAAAAGTATTAAATCATTTTTATAACAGCTGAGAGAGATCATCATCAAATCATAACAGCATTCACCATGTAGGCCGTTCTTAAATACAGTTGTCACTTTACATGGTTAATCTTATTATCGAGCATGAAATTGAAATAAGAAATTTGAAGATACATTATTTATTTTTACTTATTTATATATCATCGTTGACTGTGCACTAAATATAACAAATGTTGTAAACTAAACGAAACTATAAACAACCGTCATACTAGAGGGAGGTTTATTTATCAATAAAAACATTCTTGACCAACACAATTCTTCTGAAACTGTGTGTACCAAGTTAGGAACGTCGCTGTTGTTTTTCACTAGCTCTATTGAATGATAACATCTTATTTCTACGGACCTCTCCTCTTTGAATTTGCCTTGGAGTTCGATATTTATAATACTTTTGATTACTTTTCAACTGGAAAATATTGAAAGATGTCATGTTTAACTAATTCTTACCTCCTTCTTCACTGTAAATTACTTTCAGTATTATTGTGGTGAAAGTTAAACACATAAGCAGGAAATATTCTACATTCATTTTGATACTTCAGATCAAAAATTGGATTAATTTGAAGTGAATTATATACCTGTAAATAAAAAAAAAGTTCTTTAATTTAATCAACATAAAATGATATAAAGAGGTTAGTATCACGCGCTTTTTCAGGTGTAATACTACCAAATCATGGTACGCCACTTCCGGTTGTATACGAAAGTAGGTCTAAAAAAAGTATCCCCTTGAATTTAACAGTTGTAGAAAATTAACCCTGCACTTAAATTTTTCTGAGTCATAAACATGTATGATGGGTGTCTGAAAGCATCATTCCTTTTTGATTTGATGGTCTTAAAAAATTTGGTTGTGCCAATTTAACAAAGACTAATCGGGGGAAATCAATGGTAGTATTACACCTATTTAGGGAAACTACATGTGCACTCGGGACTTTATTGTACTTTCATTTTAAAAATTATTATTAAACGGTTCATACATTGTAAACATGGACTATTCGGAATGGATTAAGACACAGAAAGCACGTTTGAGGTAAACTTGCCTTGAAATGGGGGTTTACGGGCGTTTGCTAAGTCAAATGGGTGGACAGACAAAGCTGTATTCAGTTTACTGTGTCAAATTTTTAATCAGCCTCACAGTTTTGTTTATACAACATGTGAATTTTCACTTCAGTGTTAACCATACGTTATGAAGAGCAGTCTGTTGAAAAATCTTATAAGTAAATTGGTCTGCAGATGACACTTTAGCATTAAAGTACGTATCAACTAATGTAATTATGTGTTTTTTAGTTTTGATCGCAAAAGTTTACAATTTGCAATTGTGACGTCTGAATTTTGCACTGACAAAACATCATCTAAACACTTATTTGCCCCGGATTTATACACATCAGAATCCAGTCTCACATACTTAAACTTTATAATTATTTCCAAATTTTTTTTAACTGCATTCCAAGCGACATAACCCTTTTTAAAATCATTTTGAGGTATCTTTTTATTACTCTTTCTCCCCATTTTCTAATATAAAATACAAAAAAGTGGATTTTTTGTGTAAATCTATTAAAAATATACTGTTATAAGTAAATTAGAAGACTTTGATACCAGTGACAATAAATGATTGACTAAAAGGGAACCGTTATTTGTCACACTAGGGGAACAGACCAAAAACTCAAGTTACACATAAGGGCTTATAGAAATTTCTATGGAGAATGTTTACATTTATAGTGACAGTTCTTTTAGCTAAAACACTTTACTTATTGATTTAACATAACATTTATTATATTTTTGGGGAAAATAATCACATTTGTTTTATTTTTTAGACAAAAGATATCAAGTTTTGATGGAAAAAGAAGGGAGAATAAAAAATGGACCAAAACAGACATTCAAATGAACTCTTATCGGTGCAAGAAAATTGTTTATCATCTTAAAGTTGTCTTTTGTATCCTATTTAATTGTTTGAATGCATAGATCATGAGTATATGATCAGATATTAGTCAACACCGCATTTTATAATGATACACTGAAATTAGGATTTTTCCAAGAAATTAGACTGAAATCGTCGTAGGATATGGCCTCACATTATAGTGATTTTCTCTGAAACTATAGCTCGGAGACAAAACTTGACAGTTATGCTTGAAATAACCTGCAATTGGAGGGGAAACAAGTTACATTAAGTGTATTCGACATTTAGGTGTTCTTCGAACAAATTCAAAAAGTCACCAACGACAACTAGAGGCATTAGCACCCTTTCATATCCCTCAAAACGTTCTCACAACTTGCAGCAGCTTGATGACTTCAATCATATGTCTTATGTTACTCATATATGCGTCAGTCCTTCTCAGTGAATCCGCGGGGTCAAAATATTCCATATACCGAAATATATTAACTGATGAGGAGGTCGGAGCTTTAAATGAAAAGTAAAGATAATTCATAAAAGTGGAACTTAAAAACAAGTCTTAGTTGTTAAGCATATATTTTTTTACTTACCATAACACTAGGATAACTACTGATTACAAAGTTATTTTAAACCTGCGAAGGAGTATTATAAATAATGTATCTCACTTGAAGAGACTTTCTAAAAAACACTTCAGCTAAACACTTATCTGTGTTCTACGTAATTCTTACTTACAAACATTTTTGAAATATATTTTTAAAAAAGTCGTTTCCCTATGTTCTATTTAAACAACAGCAGCCTTTTTTTGGATGAAACACAACGCTGGATACCTTTCTATTTTGAATCAGACTTCATTAATTTAAAATTTGATTGATAATTCTCAATAGATGAGTAGGAGATACTTGACAAAACAAAAAAGACGGATAACGGAAGATGGTCAACGGAAAATGACCCGTTTCAGGCTCGACAAAACCTTATCCATGGGGTTGGTCATTGTGGGAGGAGAGAGGTTCTGGTAGGGTGGATAGATACTTTCCTATTATTTGTTATACGGATATGTACCAAACATGCCACAATATAGGTCATAATTTTTGGAGTTGTTTTACAAAATTATTCTTTGTTTTTAATGACATCCTATAGCAAAATTCATTTACGTTTGATAACTGCATATTGATTGGAGGTATGACATACATCCATTTAAATCTGAACATTCAGATATTGTAACAATCCTAACGTATGTATATCGATAATATATATGTGTATCAAACGATGTCAAGTTATACAAGTTACATATAAAAACTTCAACGTACCTGTATTATTATGAATAATGAGTGGTGCTAAGGAATTAGTGCATATATACAAAAAAATTTAATCATGGGTATTTTTTTTACATATTTTATATGAATAGAAGTCATTCTGTTTTAGATATTTATATACCTTAAGATACAGAATGTTAAATCAAAATAGGTACGTTATTTTAGGAAACAAATATCAATGCTACAAGGTCTCTTCTTTACCCCCAACCCTCTTTATCCTCATACACATAATTATTTATACAAAAAAAGTGTTCATGGCAGTTTCATAATTATGTGCATGCTCAATTTTGTGTTTACGCACATAATCCATTGATTAAAATCAATATTAGGATAACTGCCAAATTTTACATAACAAGAACTTAAATGCCCCTTTGATATTGATCAATATATTAACATATCTATATGACTCCATTTTATTTCTATTTTAAACGCAATTAAAGTATTAGTTCAAACATATTTATTTATAGTGGATTGGGAAACAAGTTTTGCAACTTATATCAAGCCCTTTCCATTTTGCGGGTGCGAGTGTTGCCCTCTAGCGGCATTAGCCTGTTCTTTTTTCGAAATCTTCAAGGGTGTCTTTAACTTGCAAGAGATGTGGCTCTCTCTTAACATGGGTCAGTCATTTATCGTCCCTTTCCGACGGACTATCATCGTTTCCTAAAGACCATACTCGCAAATGGTGTCAAAGGAGAGCCGAAAATTCAGTCCCTGAAATTTTCATCCCAGATGCGTATCGAACCAGGAACCTTTGTGTTAGTAGTCCGATGCACTAACCACTACACCACTTAAAGTATTGCACTATTCATTTGGCAAATTCGGTGATCAATCTACAAATGGATACATGGGCATGGAGATTGAACAGTAGATTTGTTTTTTTCTTTCGCCGTGTCCAGGTGTTTTAACACTTTTATCTGGAATATTACATATATTTGAACTTTCTCCCCAAAAAGCAATTTGTATTAACTTCTTGACATATCCGTCTGTGAAAGATAAACATGTGTTCGCGGTACTTATAGAGAAATAATAGTAACTTATGTACTGTGTACACATTCCATTTATTTGACCTTATTTTTAATGTAGTTCGTCACGGTTACTTAGCTCCATTTAGCTGAATAAGATCACAGTTAGCATGCATATATCAGTCATTTCAAAAAAATGTACATTTTTCGGTTATTGTCTATTGTCTGTTTTATTTGTAAGTTTGACATATTTTTTTAATTTAAGATAAGAGTTTACATATTGTGGAAGATAGTACATGCAAATATTAGTGTGCAAAAAGTTTCATATTTTTTTTATATTCGTTGAAGTATGAAAATTCGCCAATTTCCATGCGTTCATTTTTGATATATAACATTTGCATTCAAATTATCTGTACATAAAACTGCATTTACAGGTAAACAGAATGATTTTTCTTCATTTAGTAACATCATAATTGAAAATAAATGACTTTCCATGTTTCAAATCATGACAACTTTTATTCCACCGTCACTGGAATATCTGTTCATCAATATTTGTCCTTCCTGTTACTATTTGTTTGTTTACGGAATAAAACTAGTTTCTCCCTCAAATAACGGCGGTTTTTTATGGTGACGTCGTAGGCGTGGATACAGGACGTAGCGACATGGTGAAATTTTTTATGTGGAAAGATTTTGGTCATCAGAATCAAAAGATCGGTAAGTACTGATGTATGCGTACCTTTTTATAATGTCTTTAATATTACCAGTTGATAGATAATTTTTAATTGCATAAGACTAATGAAACGTTTGTTACCGTAACTTAGGCATGGGCCGGAAGTATAAAAACACTACATCAATTATTAGGGAGCGACTATTTTAAAACCAATTTAAGTTATGTACTAATTTTTCCATCCTGTTACTGTCCTTCCTGTTACAAAGACAGTGGTAACAGGAGGGACAACATGGTAACAGGATAGACATACTTTGTAAGATAACTCAAAATTCCTCTTACATTATCGTAAATAAATTGTATTACCGTACGGTATATTAATTCATAAAATGTACATTTGTATTGAGGTATTTCTAGAACAAGTCAAGTGCTACCTTGACTGGTAACAGGATGGACAAAATTATTAATTGTGCAACTATTATTTAGAATTCAGTTGCCGATATTACTGTACAGCTTTTATTCAAGCGTGTCATATAGAATACGCATTGTTTCTTTTCAATACTCTTTGAATGCTTTATAAATAAAATAAACGGTACCAATTTTCTTGCACCAGATGCGCATTTCGACAATACATGTCTCTTCAGTGATGCTCGTGGCCAAAATATTTGAAATCCAAAGCTTATATAAATGATGAAGAGCTATAATCCAAAAGGTCCAAAAAGTATAGCCAAATCCGTGAAAGGAATCCGAGCTTTGCATGAGGGAGATACATTCCTTAATTTATAATAATTTCTATCATTTTGTAACAGAAAATTTTAATAACACAAAACATCCGTACTTTCATGCCAGTACCGAAGTACTGGCTACTGGGCTGGTGATACCCTCGGGGTCTAATAGTCCACCAGCAGAGGCATCGACACAGTGGTAGTAATAAAATTAACGGTACCAATTTTCTTGCACCAGATGCGCATTTCGACAATACATGTCTCTTCAGTGATGCTCGTGGCCAAAATATTTGAAATCCAAAGATATATATTATATATCCTTTGCGATTTGTACTTAAATGTTTTCTTTAGTACCTGAACCTAATTTGGTTCTTTTTGTTCCTTGATGTGTTATTTTGTTCTGCTTGGGTTGTAAAACTATCATCATATTTTGCCAACTTTTGTACTGGTTTCTTACAGACATGATACTTTCTCGTTACAGGCAAATAGAGATACAGACCTTGCGAGACGACAGCAACACTTATTAAAAACAAAAGAATGTCTTTTATTCCAAAAAAAAGGGGGGGGGGGTGCACAACATATAAATGTGGGTATATCATACCTCCGGTTGTGATTTGAACTCCACTGCCCTATTCATAAAATAACAATGTGAAAAACCCTTCTCCGTCACATTTATATTTCACAGCTACCACTATCACACTTAAATGAGATGATATTAGGAGATACAATTTTTAGAACACCAATTTTAGTCTACAGTAGGTGCACATTATGTACGTATGGGTCGACCCATTAATTAATATAAGAATTTCTACCAATTGATTTATTGCCTTCTTAAAGTTGCAGGTCATTGATATATTTGCCATTCCAAATATAAATACGCACACCAGCGGCAAATCTGTGTGTATTATTCATTTTTGTAATTTTTATAATGACATACCTTCCCCCCTTTTTTGACGCCTCCGTGCTTTTCTTTGCCAAAATAATTGAGAGACGCTGCTTCAACTTCCAGAACATTGGATATCATTCCTATTCCAAATAAAATCAGAATCTCTTCGTGAATTTATGGAGATGATCCAAAAATCCAAGAATGACAAGCCTTCAGTGTTAAAACGTGTCAGAAACTAGATACATGTATATCAGAATCATTGACAATAAGAAAAAATATTTTGAATTTCCGTTCAGTTGTATTGTTGTGTTCTTTAGCATGTCCTCCTGTTTATAACATATGAAATTAGTTTTGCTTTTTACGCCTACATCTTCAACCTTCTCTAAGACGGTACGATGGGTGGTTGTTCTGGTGATTGGTTAGCCCCCAGTGGACACTTAAAGGCATATTCAGGAAGAGAATATGATAAATGAATAAGAACCAACATGCTGAACTTGGTCTTAAAAGTGGTAGTTCACAGAAAGGCATGTCATCTTATGTACTGATTTTTACGACTTGCGGCAACCAAATCTTACTTCATACTTAGAGGAAAAAAAAACACCAATACCAATTTTTTTATTTGTTTTTGTTTTGTTTTGTTTATACGACCCGGAAAGGGTTGATACACGTATAAATGGTTCGTGTATAATGTTTAGATACTTATATCTCCCGTATGTATCCCTATGAAATTCAAAATCAAGTTTTTTGTTATTGATTTTCGTGACCCAAATTATGTTTTGTCTCTACTGTTACCACTTTGTCCTCCCTGTTACTGCATTTGTTCGTTCCTGTTACCCCAAAAAATGTGTAAAATAATTTTTACAATCAACATAACTGATATATTGACTAAGTTTCCAGTTAGTATAATTGAAAAGGGACATAATAGTAAATGTTCAATGCCACTGTCTCCACAATATTTTTTTAAGAGTATTTGAAAAATAAGAAATGTGATGATTTTCCTGAACGTACCGACTATCTGCAGATTTTTTTTTGGTAATCTACATAAATGATAAATGTAAATGTGATTTCAAATGAACACTTCTATGCAAATGTGAGCCACACTTTTCATTGGATATTTTCTTTTCTATTAATACTTTTGCTATCAGTTAAAAAAAGTAACAGGATGGACAAAATCTGACCCAAGCTGGCACACAATTTTAAAATAAAATTTTCTCAGGTGTTGGTAAGATTGCATATTTTGAAAAAATATTAACAAATCAATATGCTATTGGTTTTTTAAATTAATTTGCATTTATTTTAACTTTTTTTTTCGAAAAGTTCAGATTCCGAATTTGTACTTTATTTTGAAATGACTGATAAACCGAGATATATACATAAATATTTTTAATTTATATACAGTACATAAATCCTGGTATTTATGATGAGTTTATATATGAAAATAACACATACCTTTTACAAATTCCATAGTTTGAATAAAATCCAAACTCCAGTTTTGCACCCAAATAGATATGTATTTATAGATCAGTTTATTTTTAGAATAACATAATATCACCTGATTGCCGACGTAAACAAATGATTGTAATACAAAAGCATATATTTTATAAGTATTCATCTGAATAATATTGGCAGCGATTTCATACCTTTAATGTCTTTTAATTTTATTATGAAACAATATTTAAAAACTAATCATATTGTTCTTTAAAAAAGTTGTTTAACAGAAATGTTGTGCGCATGCTCTTTGTTCAAGATTAAAACATAAACAAACATCAGCTGATTATCTAGGTCAGAGCTGGATGAAATGTCCTTGGTTAATGATTATGCGTTGTTTGTTCATTTGTCATATTTTAATTTTGATTTACTTGTGGTATTACTATAATTAAACTAAGAATGCAATCCCTATAGTAATAATTAGAAGACAGAAGTCAAATATAACAATAAATCTACAATGGTAACAGAGTTAAAGATTATAACTTAGTACATAAATAAAGACGAACTGTTTTTGAATGGAAGTGAACCATGTGAACTATATGTACCTTTTTCAATCAATGCGACATATTTAATGAGTTGTTTAAATTCTGTTTAAAGAAAAAGAAAAATGCTATTTAGCAACAATCGCGGTTTTTCAAATCAAGTTAATCAAACAAGAATTCTAATTGAATCATTTAGATATATTGTATCAATTAACAGTGAATATATATAATGTACTTACAAGTGTGCATTAAATTTCCAATAAATTTGAAAAGTAGTTAACAGAAATGTGGACTTTAAAATTATGTACTGCTTCATAAAAATTCATAGACAAAATCTACTTTTACATGCGCTATTGGAAGAGTATAAATAGTCATCACATGATAGTTTTAACCTCTTACCTGTGTTTAGATCATACGATGTCAGTCTCGTTTGAATACACATCTTACAATATTTTAGCACGTATGCTAAGCATACGTTTGCATTGTTTAGCATTTGTTTTACTTGTACATGCATGTGATAACATCTGAATGAAATTACAAGGGGAATTTTAAGTTTCAAGCAACTTTACATATACCTCAACTAATTCAAAACGTTGTTGGTTGTCTAGTGTGTCTTCACTTACAATGACACAATGTAAAAATTATATATTGATATAGATAACCTATATTAATAATTTGTCCAGATTTGTCTATGCTTGCATGTATTCCTATTAGTTTTGATCAGTTCTTCATTTTGTATTAGATTACCTTAGCTTTATTTGGCAAAATATATAGGAATTATTGGTCCTCAATGCTCTCAAACTTCGTACTTGATTTGGCCTTTTTAACTTTTTTTATTCGAGCTTCACTAATGGGGCTTTGGAAGAAGACATGCGAGTCTGGTGTAAACATGGTAAATACAAATTTCTGGTATCTATGATGAGTTTATATATATACTAACACAATTCATTATAAATATATATGAGTTTATATTAACACAATTCTATAGTAATATTCTTGTAATTGTTATGAAATGCATCAAATAACATACTTATCATTTTGATCTTGAACTATATCAATTAAATGTAGACATTTACTTTTCTACATTGGCTAGATGTATAGGGGAGGGTTGAGATCTCATAAACATGTTTACCCCCGCCACATGTTTACGCCTGTCCCAAGTCAGGAGCCTCTGTCCTTTGTTAGTCTTGATTTTTTTTAAATTTTAGTCTCTTGTGTACAATTTGGAAATTAGTATGACGTTCATTATCACTGAACTAGTATATATTTGTTTGTGGCCTGCTGAAGGACGCCACCGGGTGCGGGAATTTCTCGCTACCTTGAAGACCTGTTGGTGACCTTCAGTCTGCTGTTGTGTTTTCTCTATGATCGGGTTGTTGTCTCTTTGACATATTCCCCATTTCTATTCTTAATTTTTTTTACCTGTGACGTCACTTGTGTGGCGTTGATTATGTCGTGTGAAAGACAATGCGTGGTTTTGTTGTGCTGGTTTTATTTGCTCTTCTACGTTATTTTACATGTTATGTTGTTTTTATTCTGTGGTTAGCATTTCGAAATGTACTATTGTATTGTTTATTTGCGTATTTCTCAATTCTGAATACTTTTGCATTCATTTGTACTGTATTTTTGTCATGGCATTTTGTAATTTTAGCGTTATATTTAACATTCCAATAAGAGTGCGAGGGTTGGCTAGCTACAAAGCTTAGTTTAACCCACCATTGTTTTTACATTGTCCTGAACCAAGTCAGGAAGTCTTGTTCGTTTTTGTGTGTGTTGCATTGTCGTTTGTTTTTTGTTGCACTTCAGTGTTTTTGTTGTTTTGTTGTTTTCCTCTTTTATAATTTTTTCCATAAAGAAAGGAAAGATCTGATAGAAAGTTTACATTAAATGAACGGCGTGCAAATTGAGGTTATTTATATTAGTATCAAACTGACCATACATCTATCATAGATAACACAAGTACATTTAAATATCATAATCGTACATAATCCTTAATTTAGGATATTATTTCGTCACAAAGTGATACCTTTGATAAAAAGGATGTAAACATTTACATATAACTAGATAATAACTAAGAGTTTTGTTCAACTTTGTACTTGTTTGGCTTTATACATATTTTGATATGAGCGTCACTGATCGATGATGAAACTTTTGTAGACGAAACGCGCGTCTGGCGTACTAAATTATAATCCTGGTACCTTTGATAAACTTTCTGTTAAATCTAAGATTTTTCAACCTTGTGATTACATTTGAATATTTTTTTTTAATTAACAAAAAGATTAATGTAGCTGCCACGATAGCTATATTAAACACATTAGTTCTAAATATGTAATATTGTGAATGATTTGCAATAACTGTAATATTAAAATAAACTTTGTTTTAATTATCAAAACCTATCTTCATTGATCCTAGCATGATTTGTTAAGTATCTTGTTATTCACAGTGATTTAGGTTCAATAATTATTTGTGTCATGTGTCACTAAGGCGACATGCCTAAGTGGTATTTAGTCTTTACAACATCCGCCAATTCAAAACAATCTAAATATAATTTGTATGTATCAATATATTATTTCCGTAATATTTACTATTATACAGAAAGAAGAATAGATCATAAAGGTATTTTACTTTTTAATTTGTTTCTTATATATTGAAAAAAAGACCATATTATTAATCACAATATAATGCATGAAACAACCTAAGAATAAATGTTTTTAACTTTTCTCTAGGTTTTTTTCTCCTCATATTTTTATCTAACGTAATGTTTGGGATCTTTATAGCGTGCTGTTCGATATGAGCCTAGGCTCCGTGTTGAAGACCGTACCTTTACCTATAATGTTTTTTTTTATAAATTGTGACTTGGATGGAGAATTGTCTCATTGGCGCTTTTACCACATCTTCCTGTATCTATTTTGTATAGTCATGATAAAAACATGACTATAAATAAAGCAAAATTCGTTTATAAATTTTCCTGTTGAAAATTTGTGAAGGAAGATCACGGATTGCCATCACGGTACAGTTATGGTGCAAATTTGATTGAGATCGAAAAAAAGGAGTAATTATAGAGGTGTTGAATGTTATCGCTCATGATATAAAAACAAGAAGATGTAGTTTAATCGTCATTAATAACTCTTCAGTGGAGACTAATTGACTTAAAATAGAAGATCAGCAACAACAGGCCACAGTACGGCATTCAGTAACGAGCAAAACACATATCACAAAGCAAGCTTTAATAGGTCCGGAATTGTCAAAGGCCTTATCATAACCTTGGTACAAATAACCCAGAAAATTGCATATCTAATATTGCTGTTATCCTTTCCGTAAGATAGTTTTGTTCATGTTGGCAATACTTTTTAAATTTGACTGATTGTCACACTGTGTGTAGCCCCTTTCAATTTATAAACCTCAACTAATTGCAGCCGGTGTCACACTATAAAAATTAGTCATCGGACTAACTGTTCGTTTTCCAAAACTTTGTTGTCGAATAATTATTTTCAGTATAAGATATGGATTTGATTGGTTCCTGCGTTTAAATCGCTGCAAGAAGCCACTACCTCTTAAAGCGATAATATTTCTGTTGTACGAGTTTCAGACACATTTCAATGCTATGCATTTATGAAATTGTTTATTTTCAGAAAATATTCACGATGAACCTTGTCAGGATATTTTTAATCATTTATAATTTACCAGGTGAGATATTGAGCTATGGTCAGCTAGGTTTTGGAAGCAGATCCAATAAGACAATTATCCAACTTTGATTTACTTATCCTATTCTTACCATAGAAAATGCCCCCTTATTGAATTGAAACGTTCAAATTATGTTACTTTTTTAATCAAGGCGTTGAAAGCACAACGATGTTCAATCTGCAAATTTGCGGAAGCACATTTTTGTTTTACCTTCTCACGGTTCGTACATAATACTTAAATCTTGATACACTGATAGTTAATATAACGTTTGGCATTAACTGATGGCTATGAAGATAAACATTCACAGTTACAAACTATGTTGAATATAAGCCAATCAAAAATCAGTAATGGTTAAATTGTGTTGATGTTCGTAAGAATAGGCGAAGATACAAAGTGTATAATCAAACCAATATATAGGTGAAATTAAAAAAAAAGAACACGAAAAGTGTATAAAAAACACAACAAAAAAGCCACAAACACAAAACGTATGTATTTTATCACAAGAGATGCAAATAAAAGTAAGCATATCGATTTACAATGATACAAAAAGCGACTGTTGAGAAAGTATTTGTAAAACGAATGTTACCTCTAGATAACGTTGTAACCAAGACTGCTGTTGATAAATTTAAATGAACTTTTCTTGCAATTTTAGGTTCAATTCCGTTAAGCACATTGACAGGATACAATGGAAAATCTATTACTCTTGTATGTCCATATATGTCCACAACCCATTCAGTACTATGGTTTGGTCCAGAAAATCTTGTCAGTTATACGAGAAACTTGCAAATAAACACAGATTTACCAAGACAACACAGAATAAGAATAATTGGAAATGCTTCCATTGGCAAATACAACTTGCAAATCGAAAACCTTAGTAGAATGGATGATGGATTGTATCGATGTGCCTCTGTAGTAAAAGGACAGTCGGTGACTGCTGATTTTAATCTCACAATTTTACGTAAGTTTACCATCATGTCTTAGTTAAATTATACACACCTCGATCTTAGAAAAAACATCATATTAATAAACTGTATACATTTTGCCTTATTATTATATTTTTTCTACTATCATCATTATCGTCATTGCGTTTTGATGTTATTCGTTCAAAATAGTTATCTTTGTTTTTGTATCCTAAATTGCAATTACTTATACTCCTTCTGTGTAAGTTACTTGGCACAAGTATCCTAACATAAAGCAAAAATATTTAAATTACTTATTGAACTGAAATTTTTAGAAGGAAAATAAACATTTCAATGTAAAAGTACGACAACAGATACTCGTATTAATTCCATGACAGTCAACCAACTCGTGATGGCATCACTACATTTTTTCGGACTATTTAACGATTAACACTAAAAATCTAAATTATTTATGAAAGTATAGAAATGTTTCACGACCCTTAACATATCGTTCATAATATAAAGATATCATTTGCTTTACTATACAGGAAAACCATCATTCTCTGATGACCAGCGTCGATTCAGATTTCTGTCAGAAGTGGGGAAAATAACCAATATATCAATTCAAGGTGATTCTTATCCCCCTCCCACTATTTCATGGATGTCATCATCAGGGGGAAAACTTGGTATCTGGACAATTAAATATGCTAGTGGACAATTTACAGTAACTTCTACAATTTTTCCAACATTGAAAAGTCACATTGATGAGTATAAAGCTCTTGTTAGAAATAGTGAGGGAAGTTTAGAAATCATCATCATCCTAAATGTGTATGGTAAATATCAATTGGTTGTTGTATTTATTTTTTCAAGAAAGAACAACAAAAAAAAAGAACAAAAAAAAAATCAGTTTGTGTAAAAATCTAAAACAATTCTCTTTGAAAGAGTCTATGGATTTTTTATTTGGGTCTTCAATTGTATACTGAAATATAATCTAAATTTATTTTACAAGATTCTTACGAAATGGAAATACTTTAGACAATTTTGAGAACAATGTATTAGCTAGTAATTCTCATATTTACGGTTAGCATAGTTTGTGTTCGATACTACAGTAAATTATAAATTGTCATTTCTTCAATGTTTCTATCAGAACCTGAAGTTATTGTTGACTCAATGGTACCATGTTATACGTCCAATGATATAAGTCTGACTTGCAGCATCAATAACACCGACACGAACTTATGGCAAAATAGCTGGAGACATTACCATAACAATGTGTTTATACGTTCTCATTCTGGACCTGATCTTTCGATGGTTTCAGTCTGGAACATCAGATATTGTGATTACCAGGATGCAGGGGAATATGTTTGTTCCTGGACATACAATCAGACGGAAGTTACAGCGACATCAGTTGTGGTTGTTTATGGTAAATGTGTTCTTTTGGCTAAAAGTTATCAGATGTACCATCTTATAATTTAATACGCCAGACGTGCGTTTCGTCTATATAAGACTCATCAGTGACGCTCAGATTAAAATAGTTAGAAAGCAAAACATGTACAAAGTTGTAGAGTATTTAAAAATACGTACATTTAAAATGTTTCATCAAATCATAAATATATAAAAAAAAAAAAAAATAACAATCCACTACAATGGTCGATAAGATATATTTGTTAAATGTGTTTTGTAAAGATATCCGCGTAAGGGCTCCTAGATTTTGCAGGGGCATTCTTTTTTATATATTCCTCTGTATTTGTTCTTTGTTAACAAATGTATACATTTTTGTATTCCCTGTATTTATCCATAGTCCTTCGACTATGTGATATGCCTTTTTAATGACGTTTTCCTTTTTAGGTAGACCGGTTATATCTACAACGGACAAGACCATAGAGGGACAAATATGGATATTGTCTGTTTACTTTTTCACAAGCTCCCTACCATTTGAAGTAAAATGGTACATCAATGATACACATGTCCAACAAAACAATTCAGCACCTATCAAAATTGCAAACGTAACCTTAATATGTTATGACAAGAATATTTCAACTTCAGGCTACCGAAGTGATTTCTTGTTGACAAATGCAAACGGAAGGCACTTAAAAATAAATTGTCACATTAAAAACACATATGATAGTGTAGAGGGATCATTTGAGAACGTTTGGTCAGCAATGAATAACTTGATAGGATCAACCGATATGGACTTTACCGAAACAATGGTATCAACAGTCTCAATGTACAGACAACCAGAAGGTGAACACATATTTTCTAATATTTAAAGTATGAAATTAAAAACATGTACGTTCACATGTCGTATACAATATATAAGATGCCAAAGATAACTTGGTGTCTTATGAGCACACTAAAACACATATATTTATATTTATATATATTTCGTCTGGTTTGATTTCAGTCATTAACGAAATAAAGAACATAAAGACAATAATTATGATTTTAAACATTATGAGTTTTAAAACGTTTTATTTATAATTCTGAAATTACAATTTTCATGCAGATGTTTTAATTTTTCGATAGAGGAAGCTTGTAATAATTCATTATCTGTATTTAATTCAAAATGTTTTTCAGGAAATTTCATAGCTGTAAAAGACTTGTATATCTACATATCAATCAGTAGCGCAACAACACTTATTATAGCTCTATCTGTAGCAATAATCATGCTAAGAATACGCCTTAGGAGAAAAGGTGAGTTGACATCTGCATCACTGGGTCGGCTTTTACTTATCAACAAGCAAGAGAATGACTCAGCGTGTCAGTTGAATACAAAGACGGGTTTAGATTTGTCATATCAACATGTTGTTTTCCGCATATGCGTGTAATATTTTTCACTGAACCTTTGCATCAAAACATTGAAATTCAATCTTTTATTGATATATTTACGGTAGAAATGTATCGATATTTGCTCTATTCTTATAGAAGGAGAAAAGGATTGTATAGGAAAACATTAATGTATAAAAGATTATTGACACTCATATTTAAAATTAAACCTACATAACCAGAAAAAGACCAAAAGTAAGTAAGGAGATTCAATGAAATTGAAGGTGTTCTTTCAAATGTGCTGCCAAGTTAACAAATAATGAAAATAACTGTTTATTATTCTAAACAAAGATTGATTAAGTCTTTGTTTGATAATTTTATCGAAATTCAAATCTTTCTCTTTGACAGTAAAGCTGGATATGAGTGTAAATGCCGAACGTGAACATACAAGGTGAGATAAAGAAATAATCTGTAGGTTTCTACCGATATATCCACCAGTGAATAAATAAGAAAGTAACTTGAGAACAACTTATACAAAATTCATGAAACTTAAAATAACAAAGATGTTTCTTATGAAAACTTATCTTAAAGGCATTTTTCCGGAAGTAGCCGACTGACTTCGTAATGACATGCAATAACGTTAAAGACATGGGAGACCGTTACAGAAAGACTTACTTCAGCGCGGTAGACAGACCTGCGATAATAACATGAATCATTTGACAACGAAAGCCATATGACATGCATAACAAAATCCATCAGATCAAAAAAAATATATGTACATTTCACAATTTCATCAACGAGTACAAATCCACCACCATTTTCTGTAAACTGAAGTATATGATATTTTTTCCAATCACATATTGAGTGATACATCGGTTCCAGTCAGTTCTATAAAGTGTAATATTTTTATGTGTTATAAAATTGAGAAAGGAAATGGGGAATGTGTCAAAGCGACAAAACCCGACCATAAAGCATACATCGGCCGAAGGCCACCAATGGGTCTTCAATAAAGCGAGAATTCCCTCACCCGTTGGTGTCCTTCCGCTTGCCGCTGTATACTAGTACAGTGATAATGGACGTCATACTAACCTCCGAATTATACACAAGAAACTAAAATTAAAACTCATACAAGACTAACAAAGGCCAAAGGCTTCTGACCTGGGACAGGCGCAAAATTGCGTTGGGGTTAAACATGTTTATGAGATCTCAACCCTCCCCCTATACCTCTAGTTAATGTAGAAAAGTAAACGCATAACAATACGCACATTAAAATTCAGTTCAAGAGGAGTCAGAGTCCGATGTCAAAGAAAATAAATAAAATGACAATAATACATAAATAACAACAGACTACTAGCAGTTAACTGACATGACAGCTATAGACCTCAAATAAACTGATTGAAACATGTCTTCTTGATATGAATATCAGTCACAATCCCTCCCGTTAGGAGTTTAGTATCATACTATTATAAAATATATGAGAAGAACATAACCCGTGTCATGCCAACAACTATTTAAAATAAAATGTTCCGATGCGAAGACCCTATAAGTGAATTAATATTAAAGTCAAAATATGCAATCGTTAATGACCTGACAACAGTATCGTAACTATATACCTTCTTTATAAGTCTGTTTAAAGGTTTTGTAAGCTTTTGATGTGAATACTGACATTTTTGTGCTTGGTAAAGAATATTACCATAAAACATTGGATGTGAAACATCTGAACGTATAACATGTCTGCATGTTGAGTTATATTTACGAATTATTTCCTTATACCGGTGATAAAATTTAGTAAATGTTTTGGCCAGTTTATGATATCGAAAACCCTGCTGTAATAATTTTCCAGTAATAGATAAATTTCTCTCGCTAAAATCTAATAAGTTGTTACATACACGAGCGAATCGTACAAGTTGTGATATAAATACCATAAGATGGATAATTAACGATAGGAAATGAAAAATCATCTCTTTTATCATAAATTTTTGTATTAAGCTTTCCGTTAATTATATAGATATCAAGATCGAGTAAAGAGCAGTGGTCATTGTTAGTATTAGCTTTTTTTAGAGTAAGTTCAACAGAATAACTTTCTTTTTTATACACACTAAAGTCGTCATTATTGAGAGCCAATATATCATCTAAAAGAATTGTTAAATTTTTGTATCAAATGTTGTTTCGATGGGTCTTTGCTAATTTTAGTCATAAATTGTAACTCATAACAATACAAAAACAGGTCCGCAATAAGAGGTGCACAGTTAGTCCCCAGTGGAATTCCAATAACTTGATGATATACGGAATCTCCAAAGCGACTGCAAATGTTATCAAGTAAAATTTAAGCGCATATATAGTATCAAAGCATGTCCAATTGACATAGTTCTTTTGTTTATTGCTACTAAAAAAAAGACCTAAAAGAGTTTGAACACATGTACTTGCATTCTGACTTTTTAAATGGCCAGTTAATAAGGGATGTGAATTTTTTCTTAATAAGAATATGAGGCAAAGTGGTATATCGGGTAAAAAAATCAAAAATCAAAACTTTGAACAGATTCAAAATCACCAATATATACATGCAATTTATCAAGTACTTTCAACGAATGTTTGACACTCCAAAAATAATTAATTCCACTATTTTCATAGGCCTTATTCATGTTATTTGAACAATTTATAATCAGGTTTTTTATTGTACCAAGTGTACTAGTAAATAAAACAGACAATTTAGTAGTGGAACAATGGCTTGAAGATGAAATAAATCTATATTTGTAAGGTTTTTTGTGAAACTTAGGAAGCCAGTACATAGTATTTGGTTCTGCTTGTAAAAAAGTAGCTAAAAGTTTGTGTTTGTTACAGATGTCGTTTTTTCTGAAAATGAAGTCAGGAATGTAGGTGAATTGGTGATTTATTTTTGCAGAACCTCTATATAAAATTTACGTCAAACAAAAAAGATATTATTAGCAGCTTTATCGGCCGGGACAAAAACAAATTCCTTGGCTAGTTTCTTTTAGTTTATGTTTGATAAGCGAAATAGGGCTTTTATTGTTGTTGTTAAGAGTAAAATGTTTTTAAAATGTTGTATTCGAATATCAACTATCTTCATTACTGAATTAAAAGAAAAGAGTCCAAAGATTTTTTGTCAGCTATTTTCCCGTTTTACCCATTTCAAATAGTAGGTACGGAGTGAGTCGTGGATGATATCACTATTTACACATTGATGTCAATTTTCCTAAAACACGAAAACCCATTTCAATATTATACAACATTCATATTTTTAAGGGATAACAATCCTTCTCTTGAAATACAGAATGAGTCGCAGTACGAAGAAATTGATGATAGATCGTATAATTCAGTAACATGGCGAAATTATGACCTCGACGCCACTCCCTCATTGGACGAATCAGCAGATGCATCTGACAGAAATAGTCATATTAACATATATAACAGTATTCCTAATGTTTACGTTGAACTGGAGAATTCACAGCCTGAAACTCATCATTACCATTCAACAACAGAGTATGATATACCTGCTGATATAACGTCTGCATATTCACTTGAAAAATTCAAGGTTATGAAATAATTGTTCTCTGTACAGGAATATTGTAATGTTCTTCTAACACGCCATTACTCAGAGACCGGTCGATTTAAATTTCCAGACGTAAAATTATCTCAAATGCTCAATACAGTTGGTTTGCTGCAACATTTAAGTCTAGAAGCATTACAAATGATGTGAACTGAAAACTCTGCAGATTTTTTTACAACTTTTTATATCAATAATGAACAAATAGTTACCGGTGAGTATATAAAAAAATATTGAAAGATAATTTGTAACAACAACTATGTACGCAAACCAATGAATACGTTTTCAGTTTTACTACTTACCTGTTACATGTATATCCTTAACAGAACAACTCATGAAGTCAAGCTTGTATCAATGATTGAGTTTTATATATCAATATCGAGCTAGTAATTACCAGTGCGCGGACTAACTGAAGATAACTAATTAACAACAACTGTAAAGTCATAATACAAAACCCGTTTGCAGTATTACTAACCTGTTATATTATTCACAGAACAGCCTACAACGTGAAGTTAAGTTTGTATACATGATGATTTGCTAAACACTATTTGCCAAATGTATGAAATTAAATGATATGTTAGCATTGCCTTATTTTCGTGTTGATATTTACACCTACGTTTTGTAATTTTAATCATTTATTTAGCTGATTATATTTGAATTGTAAATTGTACTCTGTTTATTTGTTGTTGGATGGAAGAGAGGCTTGGAGTAGTAGTGTTGGAAGCATCTCTGATACAGAATCACAAAAGTGTACATATGTCGTTTTTTATTATTAAAGTTTGTCGTTATTACCATGAAATATGTCTTTATAAATAAATGGTGTCGATGTTACGAAATAATAAGTCGTTAATACGACAATATTTTCCTTTCAATGTGGCCGTTGCCTTCTTAAGTACTTCTTGTTCGGATTGAAACAAACTATGATGACAATTTTCAATATTCATGGCTATGATACAAAAAGAAATAAAAACTAATTCGTTGTTTTATTCTTAACAACGAATGAATGAAAATAATTATCGTATATAATTTTCGTAGCTCGATTTTTTTTCTAATTTAAAAAAAAGGGGGAAACAAAATAACCAGAAACAAAACGCTTTCTTTTTGTGTAAAGTTAATAAAGCAAAAACAATTTTTTTTTTAGTTTTGGTTTTGAGATATCATGTTTTCGTTTTTAATTTATTAGAAACTGTATGAATAAATGCAACGTTTACAAAAGGACGAATGTAATTATTATCAATGTTGCTATATTCAAAAGTGAAAATAACAATATGTGTTGAAGGTCTTCTACGGCATGAACATTGAAAATTATATAAATAATGGTCAATTTGTCTGAGTCTGTATCCAAATAAAAGATATTCAGACATGATTAATAAGTCATCACTAACCTTAACGTAACCCATCTACAATCTTGTAATTTTTTATTTAACGATTTTTCTTCTTTGTTGCAACAATCAGTTTTTTTGAAAATATTGAAATATCAAAATATTATCGACCGCAGCTGTAAGTCATTGAGTGGTTTTAATTTTGTTTGATACTAGTGTCACTATGTAAAAAAGAGCGAAGGTACCAAAGGGCTATTAAAACTCTTAAGTCGAAAACAAATTAACGATGTCAAGACAAAATGAAACACGAAACGACTTAAAGACAAACAACAGTTCACAAAACAAAACATAGAAAAATAACGAATGTGCAACATGAACCCCATTTAAAGGCAAGCACGATCTCAAGTAGAAAGGAATGGTTAACATATGCTGTACATGTAGCATCCTTCCTGTTGTTCATTCACACCCAGTAATAAGTCTTATTTGGTAGGTCACATGCGAAGATTTAAAAGAAGACGAGATTAAGGTTACAACAGTATGAATATAGCCATTGACATATGTTAAACAGGTATTCATTATCGGTGAACCGACTTGTGATGACTTCTAGAGAATTGTTGAATTAACAAATTTAAAGTCACCACCTTGAACTCTTGGATGCAGAAATCTCATGACAAGGAAATCATGATATGAAATACAAGCTCCGGAACATGTGGAATGTTGCTCAAACTAGAAAACGTTCGTTCAGGTCTTGCTGGAATGTTGCTGTATAAAACGGAAACATAACAATTGGGAAGCTGAAATTTTATCGGAAAGGGGTTGCTCTGCTTCATAAAAAAGAATTGCCAACATAGATACAAATATCTTGTCTTAGAAAGGAATAAATCCTACTGTGTAACGGATCACTCTGATTCAAACAAAAAGTTCTCTGAAACTGATGCTGAAATTATCAAGATGCTTGATTGTTTGTTACGTTTGGAGGACGTGTTTTTCAACAGACTGTCGGCATTCCAACTGAAAAAAACTGTGCCCCTCTACTTGCCGACTTATTTCTTTATTATTATGAGGATGACTTCATGCAGGAACTTCTTAAGAAGAAAGATAAGAAGTTATCAATATCCTCTAACTCTACTTTCCGCTATATAGATGATGTTCTTTCACTAAATGATTCAAAATTTGGTGACTATGTGGAACGCATCTATCCCATTGATACTACAGATACAGTTAAGTCTGCTTCATATTTTGACTTACATCTAAAATTTACCATGAGGGTCGATTGAAAACAAAACTTTACGACAAAAAAATTATTTCAGCTTTCTAATTGTGAACTTTCCATTTCTTAGTAGCAACATTCCAGCAACACCTGCATACGGGGTATATATCTCCCAATTGATACGATATTCCCGTGCTTGCATTTCCTATCTTTATTTACTTGATAGAGGGTTGCTGCTCACAAGTAAGCTATTAAACCAAGAGTTTCAAATTGTGAAGTTGAAATCATTCCTTCGTGAATTTTACGGACGCCATCACGATTTGGTTGACCGTTATGGAATAACCGTTTCACAAATGATATTGGATATGTTCCTTACGTCGTAACTACAACCCCCTTCCCTTTAATGAATGTGACCTACCGAATTAGACTATTTTCCGGATTTGATATCACATAAGCAACACGACGGGTGCCACATGTGGAGCAGTATCTGCTTACCCTTCCTGAGCACCTGAGATGACCCCTAGTTTTTGGTGGGGTTCGTGTTGTTTATTCTTTGGTTTTCTATGTTGTGTCATGTGTACTATTGTTTGTCTGTTTGTCTTTTTCATTTTTCCATGTCGTTGTCAGTTTGTTTTAGATTTATGAGTTATACTGTCCCTTTGGTATCTTTCGTCCCTCTTTTGTGTTCCCATCCGACCCACGTTGTCAATATGTAGATGCAAAAATATTTTTTCTCACTTTTATACAGTCTGATTGTCTAAGTAAAGAGAGAGGGTTTGGATCCATTAAAACGTTTAATCCCGCTGCAAATGTTTGCACCTGTCTAAGTCAGGAATCTGATGTACTGTAGTTGTCGTTTGTTTGTGTACTTTATACGTGTTTCTCGTTTCTCGTTTTTTTTATATAGATTAGACAGTTGGTTTTCCCGTTTGAATGGTTTTACACTATTTTGGGGCAAATGGCCCCAAAATTGCTAGTTTAAAATTATTCTTCTTGTTTGTTGTGAGCCAATGCTCTGTGTTGAAGGCCGTACATTGCCATTTCATGGTTAACTTTTTTAAAATTGTTATTTGGATGGAGAGTTGTCTTCTTGGTTCTCACACCACATCTTCCTATATCTATGATGTATCTACTTTACCTGAGTTAAGTTTCTCAAACCTTATTAATTCAGGTCAGGTGAAGGACATTAAGCAAAGTGTACTGTAGACTTGCATTTTATGTTGTCGAAGACATAAAGTTAGTTGGAATACTTATCGGTTGACAGCAGTATTATTGAAAGAAAGCAGTGCAATTATTCATTTAAGTGAAATTTTCCATACATCCTGACTTGGATGGAGAATTGTCTCATTAGCATTCGAACCACATCTTCTTGTTAATATAAGAAATCTAGCCATACATTTTCAAAAGTTCTGTTTTAACCAAGTGAATTACGATCATCTACAACTAATTCTTGATACGTTTTTCCTCCTTTTCAGGAACGCTTAAAAGCACTGACTGGGAAAAGACTTTAAATCTGAAACTATCATTTCGATCTAAACAGTTAATAAAAACTGAAAGAAATTCAAATTAAAAAGTCATTTACTGTTCCAGATCAAGATATACTTCTAAATTGACTGTAGGCGAATAGTATACAAATAAAATTCCCCATGCAGTCAAATAAAAACCAAATGATTGAACTAGACTCTTATTCAGGCTTGTCAGATGAAAATAAGATCAAAATTCAGTCTAAAATTAGTTTTTCTATAATTGTGAAGTAACAAAATGAATATATTCTGCTCTTTTGTAAGGTGGTTGCCTCCTGTTTCCGTAGTCTTTCTATTCTGTTTGAATTATCCCTGACCTGAAGCAAATTATATTGAATGAAAATCTCCAGACGTTGAATTATTTTTATTAACCTTTTTTTTCAAAACTTTCACAGTAAACTAATACAACTGCAAATAACAAAAAAACTTCATGCAAATTATACTTTCAAAATGCGATCTTGTCGTTATTACCCTCCATATCAGAAAAAAATATAAACGTAAACAAAACTGAAAAATATACATATATCAATTAAAATTTTCTAAGGAAAACTAATGTCAAACAATATATGAATAACAATGCAAAAGCAACCTTTACTTATAGATAAAGAATAATGCCAATATAAATACCGTTTTAGATAGGAAAAAAATGATTAATAATTTATAAAAAAAATCTAGTATTCATACTTTATTTAAATAGAAAACAGGAACTAAAGGTAAAAGTATACTCCGTCATATCATAATAATGCAACATATTATCAACAAAAATAAAACACACTGATACATATCAATCAAATATATATATTAAACACAACGAAAAAGTCAAATGTGGATAAGACAAAATGTAGAAATGTAGAAAAAATGACGTCATTTGCATGTTAATCTGATGAACATGCAATACCTTTATAGCTAGACATAAAAAATGAGGTTGAAAAAGACAGAATTATGGTTTCTATAACGTTTTTCATTGTGACTAACAGGGATGCTGTAATTTTTGCTTGTTTTTAACCAGTATTATTATCTTTTCTCTCTCCTTTCTATTTTGGAATTACAAATATTAAAATTTCAGAAGATTGCACTGATCAACAAACCATTTATATAGTAAAACAGTACCATTTTCAAAAAATCAAAAACAACACGTTTAATAATTTCTTTTTCAGATCAAACAACGTAAATGATCATAATCATGATAATGTAAAAGAAATATAACAGAAATATTTTCTTTCCATTAACAATATGTAGTAAGTTTGTTTACGATGGAGATATACTCATATGTATTAACATTTACACATGTTACACGACCACTTAATCTGTCCTGACGTTTATTTAACGTTCTCTTAAAACTAATTGAATGGGGATTGGTATGGCCTATATATATCTGATATCCCTGTCAAACATGTTTAGGCATATTTGAACGCAATGTGAAGATATTCGTGTATTTCTTAAGACATCAAAATGACCTCATATGTTATGTTAGGATTGGAGTTTTGATGAAGAATTCATCTGCTTTATTTCACAATAAAATCTATGAATATAAGTTTGCAATGTCCATAATAAAAAATAAGCACATAATGCAACTGCAACAATAATATAAGTATAAAACAATAAATTTGTTAAATTTGAAACATAAACATCACCAACAAGTTTTAATAAAATGAATACAAAATTTAACGGAAACTTAACTTAAAGAATATATAAATCACAAATCAAAATCAAAATCAAAAGATGGAATCGTACAATGTATATTGGTGTTCTACTATTGCATACGAGGCAAACAACAAAACAAACTACCATAATCAATGAAATCGTATGTTATTAAAACGATTAACAATAATTATTGGTTTACTATTAAACATTGAATAGACAAGTTATCAATAAAATGCTTATTTTGACATTTTAGGCGACTGAAATATTAACCAGCACACTTATGCAGATCGATCAAATGAATATATTAAACACAATGAAATAGCCGAAGTAGACATGTTAATAAAATATTGACATGCTACAGTAATTAACAAACAAAAATATAGACAACAAAACGTATATAAAACAATATTCAAAAATAAGCATCTTCTCACACTGGCAAGATACTGCTGGTTTCTGCATTGTTTGAATCTGTATTATCTTCTGTTCTGTTTCTGATCAGTTCTGTTCAGTATAAATGTTTAAAGTTTAGTAGATTTGATCTTTTCCAAAAAACAAATATACGTAGAAATAATTTTAAATTGTATTTTGAAAAAAGCAAGGATTTGTTTATTCCAATGCAAATGTTGATTTTAATAAGACATTTGTTTAATTGAAAAGATACGACCATACATATGTAACCGGCAATTTAGTTGTATCATTGGCACTCACACCACATCTTCCTATATCTATTGATTATAGTACACGTGAACAGTGTGTCACATGCAAGATCTAAATTCACGCTTTAAATTTAGGTATTTAGTCATTTGAAAAACTAAGTAAATATGACACGAAGACATATATTAGATGCTAAAAAAAATTTAAAGGCAGATTTTCAGCATGCGATCAACATGAATGTCTTTAAAGTTATTGAATGTCAGATGGGCTATCACAATAATGCAGTCAGTTGGCGTGTCAGAAGATGACCGAATCGATACTTTTGTTACGTCACATCAGTGGGCGAACTGGTGACAAAAAATTACCTCCCCTGTAAACAGTGCGCTCTTCTGACTAGAGGTAATCGGTAAAGAAAAACGGACAATGCTGTGATTGTTTAGCTTGTTAAAAATGAGCTAGCACAAACGAACTAAGATGTGTCAACATAATGTGAATATGATAACGAATCAAGTAAACTATTTATTGTTAAGTTTATCACCTCATTGTATCATCATATGATAGGTAAATGCGTAAATTTTTGATTTTCAGTGTCGTCAGGGTTCAAACTTGTAATCATGCCATCCTTTCATTATTTTTTTTAAATACTATCCAATAGTCGGAACACCTTGATTTTCTCCCAATTTGTAAAGTTGATTATGTTGAATGATATATATTTTTATCTTAGGAAAAAAATTATATGCAGCAAAGATTGGCAGTTTTTAATTTGTGTTGCTATGTTAAATAAAGGAAAGTAAATTAAAGTAAAAGAAGGCGCGCTTTATCAAATAGTAAACAATTTAATTCAGATGCATAATATTTTTTCAAATGATAAAGAATATCGTAGAAACTTGCTAGAAATCCATCTAATTTATAAAAGATATACAACACGACATACCGAAATCTGAAAAGGGGTAAAACCACCATACCTTGAACAAATTCAGTAAAAAAAGGGGGGGGGGGTTAAAATGCTACGAAATTCAGATTTTAGTTATTTGTTGTCAACAGCTAAAAGATAACTTGACCTAACTACTTTTTCAATTTCATTGTAAAGTAAAATGGCTTTTTTTGGGGGGTCTCTGTTCATTGTGATCTAATATTTTCAGGTTCTCTTTGGATTGCCAAATAATATAATTATAATCATCTAATTGAATGTTCAAATTATTTTGCAGCGATGGTCTGTATGGAAGGAAGACTGTCATAAAACCCAACAGCTCCGGATGGCCCTTTAAACTAATTGCTTAACATCAATAGCGATGTAAGATTCAAGTGCTTGATTTAGCACAAGTTCAGCCAGGTTTTCCTTGTAATTTTGGCGGAAAAAAACACTAGACAGTGTCATGCATTAAAAGAATATCAAACGGATGTTTTATGGGATGATTCTCGTACATATGACAATCATATGCATCGGAATGTGGAGTTAGTCTCTTTCATGCAGCAATTTTTAATTTCCAATATAAACTCCGAAAAGACAAGAGCATAGAAATGTACACCAATGAGAAACATTCTTTGTGAATAAAATTATTCCAAAACTTAAATGTGTCATAGTGTTGCATTATTTATCAGTAGAGATAATCAGATTCCAGTAAGATTGCCCAACTGAAGGTTTTTGTTGGTAATGTTTTGTAAATCTAAGTTGTTTTGACAAGCTGGGCTGTGTAGGTTGCCCGGCTGCCCCTTTCACTGTGAGACAATATTTTTTTCATTAAAAACAAAACCACTGATTCAAGACTGTAGCGGGCCCCTTTTATACTGTTAGTGTGAATCCCTTAGGTTTCAACCATTACATGCATTACGGGGGAGGTGGAAGATTTTTTTTACCGAGTCAAACATTTTTCCTAATAAAAATACATTGAGATTTAACATAAACTTTGCTATATGAAGTGTTTATATTGAAGTATTGCCAACAAAATTCATTAAATTTGGGATCATAATATCGTTTAAGAAAAACCCTTACCCCCTGTTCATCATAAAAGTGCATAATCTTCTGTAACACACGTGCATGGTTAATTCGGATCACAATATTTTCTATTCCGATATTATAAGAATGTGTAGTTCATATCATTTACAATATCATTCAAAAATTATCTGGGATTTTTTTTAACTATCAACGTTGAACCTCGAGGTAGTAAAAAATCATTAAAAAAAAACGTTGAATATAAATGATATGAACTTTTAAAATCTTATATTATAGGACTCATGTTGTTTAAACATAATGTGTTGATCAATTATGTTATGATGATTTTGATTAATTTCTCATTAGGTTATCTTTCACGTATATTGATTACATTATATCGAGTTGTCCCAACGATATATTTGTCGGTGTGCTCGATCATACGAATTTACCGACATTCATATAGACAAAATGACACAACTTTGAAAAATTCTTGTGACGAAACTACATTTCGGAACACGTTAAAAAGTTGGTATTCAGAAAGCTACATTATTAAGGTTTGATATATATTTTTTTCAAAGAAAAAGGAAAATATGCAGTAAAATCTGGCAGTTTTTTACACACCCCTATGTCGAACAATAGATTGTGCAATTAACAGCATGTTTGGCAATTAAAAAATCATATATTAACAAATTTAGCTTTAAGGTACCAGTCTTGTATTACAACTCCAATTTCCGGTGCATGTCAAAACATGGAGGGAAACAAAATAGTGCATTTTTTCTGAATTTTTCTGAACTCCATTTTTTCTGTTTGATTATAGGTTTATGCTTAATTGAAACATATATATAGACTTAAAAAAAAATCTTCCATCTTTTGGGGATATCAATCCAGGAAAGTGTAAGAATATCATGTTTACTGGAAGTGGTAAAAATAGCAAACAGAAAGTAGAACAAAAATGTTTTGACTTCAAGATTGCGTAACTTTATATTCTTCGTGGCAACACCCCTTTTTTTGGATTAAATCACAATTTCACATTAGTACATACATGATATGAACATGAAATTTTTTTTCTAAGTAGCATTTTTTATTTTTTTATTTTCAAAGATCAGCTGTTTAACATGTAAGCCTATGGAGCAGTCAATTACAAGACTGCAACCTTAACATATACTTTATTTATAGTGGTTGTATAAAAGTTATATAATGGTTTTGTGTTTTAAGAGATATTCATCCCTATGCATATTGGTTTTTATGCGGAAATTGTCTCTCCTGTTTTTGACCTTTTCTATCTCTTTCATATTGTTCTAGTGTCACTGGAAATCCCACTGACATACACCAAAAAACATCCAATTAAACATCTCTTCTAGTGGAGTGGTATAGTGATGCGTATTTCATGACGGCAAGATATTTATAGATTATTACATGGCATTTTCAATATGGCCCAGGTATCAGATCTAGACTCCCATATCAAGCCAGAGAGCTTTAACCCGAGGGCTTGATATGGGTCGTTGGCTGATACCATTGACCATATGAAAATCGACATGTAATAATCTATTTATCACATATTTTCAAGGAAGACAAAACAAGTAGCTTACACTATTAGTCCCCGAGGGTATCACCAGCCCAGTAGCCAGTACTTCGGTACTGGCATGAAAATACGGATTTTTTGTGTTATTAAAATTTGCTGTTACCAAATATTAGAAATTATTATAAATTAAGGAATGTATCTCCCTCATGCAAAGCTCTGATTCCTTTCACGAATTTGGCTATACTTTTTGGACCTTTTGAATTTTTATATAAGCTTTGGATTTCAAATATTTCGGCCACGAGCATCACTGAAGAGACATGTATTGTCGAAATGCGCATCTGGTGAAACAAAATTGGTACCGTTGATTTTATTACTACCACTGGGTCGATGCCTCTGCTGGTGGACTATTAGTCCCCGAGGGTATCACCAGCCCAGTAGCCAGTACTTCGGTACTGGCATGAAAATACGGATTTTTTGTGTTATTAAAATTTGCTGTTACCAAATATTAGAAATTAGAAATTATTATAAATTAAGGAATGTATCTCCCTCATGCAAAGCTCTGATTCCTTTCACGAATTTGGCTATACTTTTTGGACCTTTTGAATTGTAGCTCTTCATCTTTTATATAAGCTTTGGATTTCAAATATTTTGGCCACGAGCATCACTGAAGAGACATGTATTGTCGAAATGCGCATCTGGTGCAACAAAATTGGTACCGTTGATTTTATTACACAAAATTATGTTTGATATTTCTTCAAAAATCAAAAAGATATTTAACGAAAAAAAATAAAAAAAATGAATCACTCTGAGTTAAAAAAAAAGTTTGTATCATAGTATGTAAACAACGTTTTGTGAAAAGTTTCAGAAATAATTAACAATAATATACCTATTCTAAGAATTGCAAATATTAAACGACTTAAGTGTTACATTACAAATGTTAAAAAAATTGCTGAAGAATTATTCTATATCGCTACTCATTCCAGCGTGGCGTCATATATTTTCTAAATTCTTTATGACGTCGAAATTTTAGGGGAACTTCTGTGATTTTCACTGTTGATTTCTACTTTTTTTCTTCTACAGCAAATTCGTACATTTCTAAATTTCTTTTCATTGTGTTCAACCTGTTTACAAATAGTCTTTGATTGACAGGTTACCGGAAGTTAAACTCGGGGGCTTGATATGGATTTCGATGGCTGATATCGATATCGGCCCCGAGGGCTGATAACCAATCTTGACTTCCGGCTATTATTGGCCATGCAAAAACGTACATATCAGTACAAAATATGTGATTAAGATCCTTAAACTATCACTATACCAGTAAGTTGTTCTATCATATTTTGACAACCACCTACAAATTACCTTCTTACTGTCAGACCTGAGTTACGAATAACAACACCAGGATGCATCGTTGAAGGACTGTTACGGCATACATACGCGTTACATAATATGATTGTACAATATTGATGACTATGTATGCATCCTATCGATATAAATCAAGAGTAATTATTGCTTTACCGACCGGTCCAATACGGAAAAAGCCGTATAGGCACATAAGCTGACACTCTCACTTTAAGTTTTCTTACTCCTAATATATATAGGAGACAACTCTTCATCCAAATAAGCTAATTTAACTTTCGACGTACCGTTATTCATAAAATGCATTTGTATCATATGTTTAAATTATTGCAAAAACAGTTGAAAGGAAGTGAAATATAAGATAACGTCTTGAAACGGAAATTTTTCACAGCTTTTTTAGTATATCTTTTAATGATAATCAAGGGTTCATTCCCGTTGATCGATCAATCATCCAAATCAGAATAAACACGATTCCAAAATTAATGCTGTATAATTGCTAGATAAAATGAATTGTAAAATATTTTGTAATTACGTATCGTGAAAAGTTTGGAAAGGAATTTCGGAAACTTCCTCACGCTAATTTGTTTGTTTAATCGCGAAATTTGAAGAACTAATTAGATTTTTATGAAAATTTGGTCCCTAATTGTCCCTGTTTAAGAGTCCAATTCAGATAACTCCATATCTCTAACAGGACAAAACGTCAGTTTAGAACACTATTATAATTGGTAGAACTTCTTGACATCGTGTTTCAGAACAACATCATGAAATATTAGCATAACGCTTCAAGATGTAGAAAGAGGTGAAATTTAGATCAATGTATGTTGTATTATAGTATATTATTCACTTTACTATCATATCCTACTTTACAATACCTTCATTAACAGGTGAAGGTGCTTCAATGTCCTCTCTGTCAATATTTATGTTGTTAGTTATACAGCTTTTAATATGACATCCCCATCCTTTTATTCTTTTCATCAGATTTTCACCTATAAAAGATATATAAATTTCATATTTGAGGGATCAAAGCTTCTATTCAACCGTACGAAAACATACAGCATAACAGAAAATATATGATAAAAAAAATACACAGAGTTTTCTTCTTTTGTTCTATTCTCGAATCATTCAGATACAGTTTACCAACGTTAGTCTAACTCTCGGAAAGCCAACACAGGTTGTACATGACAAAATCAAGTAAACTTTAAAGATCAATTGCTATTACATATATTTTTCACTTGTCCTAAATCATTGCTTTTGTTGGTTTGTTTTGTTGATGCGACCAACCAACCATTTGATGCATATGATCAATTGGTTGGTTGTACTGCATTGTATTTGTTTACACACACTTTTGTTATCTAGAGAATACGTGTGCCCATCCCTTCTCCCCAAACTAGAGACCAGGGCGGCATATGCTTGATAAATACATATTATTAGGTCTCTATCAAGGTGAAAAAAACGACAAATATAGGACATATGTCCGTTTACTGGTTCGTGCTACAGAATTTTTGTTTGTTTAGAATGATGTTATTTCATACAAGGATTGCAACACACTACCAAAATTATGATGGCGTTTTCCTTCTAGGTTTTCCTTTTTACTAATAACCCCTTATTTTCAATATTTAAACTGTCAATGTTGTATTCTATATAAAATAAACTCATCATATGTTCCAGGATTAAATTTTGTACTACGCCAGACGCGCGTTTCTATTGCAAAAGACTGATCAGTGACGGTCGAATCCGAAAAAGTTTAAAAAAAAAAAGGTCAAATAAAATACGAAGGTGAATAACATTGAGGGCCAAAATTTCTAAAAGGTATTTCAGGGCCAGCGCAAGGGTTCCGATTTAAAAAAAAATCAAATTGTCTGTGTAGAAATAAAATTTGATTTTCGTTTAAGGTCGGGAATCAAGAGGACTCCATGTATGTTGCACGAGATGACGTCATGCATAGTTCTATCGGAAAAAGATAATATTTTTAGAGTCATTTATGGTTAAACTCAGTCTTATCGCTGACCACGGGTCTTCCTCAATAGAATTCAAAATGTAGTAGTGTTAGTAAATTATAAAAACGTTATTGGTTTTTTCAGAAAATTGAAATCCTATTATATAGGAAATATGTATGTGCATAAACCAGATTGCATCTTTACAATTATATTTTAAGAAGACAATGTCTATACTTTTGAATGGCAGCTTATTTGTTGATTGATATATCTAATGGACATTCTCCCAATACAGCCACATCTAACATACTAACAATTATTGTTATTTTTTTTATCTTTAACTGTATCTGGACAATATTGATAAACAAAAAATATCATGCATTTGACCTGCGACTACTATAACACAGAGATTGGTCACTACCGATTTATCGTGTAGTGTGAGTCTCCACCTTTTCAGCTACGTTAATATAACGTAGTTTCGTATTCAACCGTAGTTTCGTATTTATCAGTAGCAGACGACAAATGTCACCACCTAATCACCGATACTACTAATTGTCTATTTCAGTATCGGATATAATTAAAAATAAATTATAAAAAAATTGAATTAGAGGGAAAAGGAAGATAAATTATTTATATCTTTGTTTAACTATTCATATCTAGATATTTTTTAATCAGTTTATAGTGTGTTAATAAATTGTAATTATGCGGCGAAAATGAAATTGTGATTAATCTTATCCATCTTAAAGTTTGGTACATTGTTTTGCTACAGGTCCGTTAATTGTATCTTATATACAAATATTTTACCTGTAAAGACAGGTAGTCCCAATAGCATGGGTCACAGTAATGAATTTGTTTCGCAGCTGGGTGCCTAGAATACACGACTGAGTCTCGTTGTGCAATAAACTTTTATTCCGTATACTTGTTTTCACAGCTGAGTATCCAAGATACATATTTGCAGTAATCCTTGTGGTTTGATTCGGGAGGGTGGGGAAGCGGTTTTACAAGGTAAAAAAGTAGAGAATATAGAATATAGAAAAAAATATCGTCAGATAAAGATTAGAGAAGAGAAATTAATAAACGTTAAAATGAAAGAGAAGAGAAAATGGCATAGAAATTATAGGAAACATAGAACCCCATCCGACCCTCATTCAAATTATCCAACGTTAATTTTAATTTCAAACCAATTTTTTTTTTGGTTCGGTTTCAAGATTCTTTATTTCTTTATTATTTATTTTTCGGCAGCTTCCCCTCTCTTAATTTCTTTCTTTCTTTTTTTAATTTCAATGTGAGTTTTTTTCCTGATCACATTCCTTTCTAAAGAATCAGCTTAATGAGGATGCCTTTCTTCAAGTAATTACATGATAATTATACAATCAATTTAGATCAATTTAGATCAAGTTTTTGCTAACAGTGAAATTAGCGGCAATTACAGAAGACAAAAAAATATCATTAAAGTAAATGAGTAATTTCATTACGTAACAGATCAGCAAAGAGGTTATAACTTCAATAGGTACACAAAGCAAACATAAGCCCTAAAAAATTAAATATAAATGATCCCCAACAATCGCCGTCATTTTCATCTTTCAATTCACAATGTCCAGTAACAGTGATTTTTTATCTTGGGGTGATAGTGATCTGAATCTTGAACTTTTACTTGGCGATTACACCGCATCAGATATTGAATCTGACGAAGACTATATCCCTGCTACAAAGACATCAAAATCTACAAAAGAAACAGCTACCGCAAGTGCTTGTAAATCAGAGAGACAATATATATATCAGTGCCCTGAGTGTGACAAAACATATTCCTCTGTATCTGGTTTCCGTGGCCATTTGAGAACTAAACACAGCCTAAGCAAGATAACAGGTATGTATTCTCAAAATATTATTTCAGATTCTCATTTCCTTCTCTCAATATACGGGGGTAGGGGGTGCTTATCTCGAAATCTCGGGCTTAAAAACACGATATCTCGAACTTCATTAAAAGAATTCCCGGATCTCGAAAGGGTAATTCCCGAAACCTTGAGCTTAAAAACGCCCGACCCCGGAGTCCTGATAAAGGTCATACCCCTCATGTATGTGTATGTCAAAAGGTCACAATGACAAAAAAAATAAAAAGCTAAATGTAAAAATAAGAAGATGTGGTAGAAATTCAAATGAGGAGACTCAACCCAGAGACCAAATGAGGAAGGGTAGGAGGGGTCCTGATCCCGAAATCCCGGGCTTAAAAAACCTGAATTCCCGAGATCCTGAAATTAAAAAAAAGAATTCCCTGTTCACGAAGGGGTAAATCCCGAAATCCCGAGCTTAAAAACACCAAATCCCGTAGTCCCGATAAAGGTCCTATCCCCCCTCCCTAATGACATAGTTGTTAATTCTAAGAAATCATACGGGCTTTAAAAGTGGCCAAAATCAATCCCACATAGTGAGCTATATAAACATGGTAAAGATAGTATATTGTTGTTTCCAAATCTTGTGTTTAATGACAACATTTAAAACGAATTTATTGTCTCGAAACCAAAGAAACAATTTGAAAAATTAAAATCCTTCATCAATTGATCAATGAAAAGTGTGGTGGTGAATTTTTGTCAAATTTTCAATTTCTAAGCTACATGAGAACGCCAGCGGCAAATATTTCTCCATTATTTGGTTCATTGCATTTTTACGGAATCTTTTAAAGTTTATGACGTTCACTATTCTATATCTCTGTGTGATAGTTTTCTTAGGTCTCCTCGTATTGATTGAAGCTGTACCAAGTATCTCAATACTCAATTAAATTTGTAATATCACATGTTGTTTTCAGTTGACAATTTCCAAAATGTAACAATATCACAATTCAAGTTCCATTTTCAGTGAAGTGTATTTCTTGGTGTATCAAATGGTGTTATGTATAATAAAATGTGTAGTGCGGAACCCGGTTTTATGACGAATTGTTAGATATTCTAATTGGGAAAAGCTTCCAAATTGCATGACTAAATACTGAACACATCCTAAAAAAACTTGTATGTCAGTGCCTTAACGTCCAGTGGTTTAAAAACTTGAATATTGTCAATTGCTTGTGTCGCAGGCATAAGTTATAACGCTGTGCACTTCGTACATTTTTAGAAACCCAAACAATCAAGCTACTTAGATGAAAAAAGGTTGACAACTGCTTTAACCACAACAAAAATAATTTGCCCGTTTCCGACATGATGCTTTCCCATAATTGACCAAACACTTCACCATAAACTAGACCTAATAAACAAACTAATACATTGTTGACGATGCCAGAAACCACATACCTATGTCTCGCTTTTCGACTCTGTCAAGACTAGAACAAATGTCAAATGCTACTTTTTCATGTGCCTGTATCTAGTCAGGATCTGGTATTTAAGTGGTTGCTGTTAGGTAGTGTCGGTCATATTTTATTTTGTTGCAAAGTGCTTTGTTAATGTAGACTTATCGTTTTCTACTGAATTGTTTAGTGTTCATGTCAGGAACTTTTGAAGCACAGTTTAAGTTTTCTCATTGTTGAAGACAATTACAGCGAATTCCAAAGGCTTACATTCACATCAATGCACTTCATTAAACTTCAATAGTTGTCTGATTCTGTCATTCAAGATCAGTTTTAAAAATATATCATAATCTCCTGATGTTTTTTTGGTAATGCTGCAAATGACTATTCCTTTAATATATCAAGATGTGTGGATAATTGTGTGTGTTTTTTATTGAAGTGTCATCCAAAGTATGCATGTTTGTGAATTATGGCAATTCTGTCTTCGTTCAAATGCATTTAATAATAAAAATTCAATTAAAATACTTAAATATTTATTTAAAAAATCTCCATATACGGAGACCAACATGACAATATGGCAATGAAATTCAAAAACAATAATTATTTTTTTTAATTTCTCCTGTAGACAGATGAAAAAAGGAGGTCTTCAACATACATGACATACAAAAACAATTGTTTTTTTTATAGATACATTTGTAAACTAGATTTACAGATTTTCAAAATGACATTGAGGAAATACTATTTGTCCTCTTTTGAAATTGCTATTTAACAGATTATGTGCTAGTACATATATAAAAATAATAGCACAAAAATTAACCAACTATCCAACAGTGGATATTAAAATGACTTTCCCTTGGATAAAGAACAAATGAAGTAACAAGAGATTTCTTTTAAATACACAAATCTTTTATATATACAAAATTACATTATAATATTCTTATAAAAAAGTCTTTGAACAGGTGATCAGTATGAATACATTAACAGATTATGTACAATTCTCAATACAAAATGCAAAAACAAGAAAAATAAAATATCTGAAAAGAAAAAGCTGGCTTTTGAATCCCTGGAATTTGTCCGTACATAAAGCACTGTTTGCAACGGAACAAACATAAACAAATCCAGTAAATCCTCTAACCTTATTAATCTCTAAAAGAAATATTTTTCATTGCTATATAAATCATAAAGGCATTTTTTTTCCATTTCGGTTAGTGAGTGCAGAATAAATAAGACTAAAACCTCAAATTCTACTCAGACCAAGTTTACCATCAGTGACCTAGAATTTGACAAGTTGCTGTCCGAATCATACTCAAGCGCCATAGATTCCACAATTAACTGCACCTTCCGCAATAGTTCAGCCTCTGTAAAAGGCAAACAAATGATTCAACTTGCTAGTACCATCAAAGACAGTCAAGAGCTAAGTAGTTCTATTCTAATGATATTGAGTACACCTTTCAAGGGAGTTTTTAGGTCATCCGAATGTACAACAAAAAGTGACTTGTCAGCAAATGAACAGCTTTTCAGCAGTTACTATAATATGACCTGCCAAGACAGTATTCTGTCCTCACTAATCAATTTGCTGACCACTGTAAATGAAACAGACCAGAATATGCCCGTTACACCCTTTATAGCTTTATTACAAGACCGTATCTTCAAGCAACTTATTCAAAGAAGAACCGTGCTATGTACCAAAAAGTCTCTTGAACCAACCAGCATTTCAGAAACAGACCAATCAATCTTGTATTACCTGTCAGGCTATATTATTTCAGCCTTGAAAAAAGAGTCAGCACAAGCTAAACACAAGAAGAGCGCTAAGCATCAGAAGTTATCTGAACAACTACCATTCCTACTATACAAAGACAGTTCGTCAACAACATTCATTTCAAAGTATTCAAAATGGACTGAAAAACTTAACCGTGGTGGTCTGAAGGTACCCAGTGACAACTTTTTCCTCCTCATCAGAGAGTTTGAAAATGTATACAGGAAATGTGTGAACTTGGACTGCAATTCAGCAACATCACTTGACACTGTAAACTTGACTGAGACCATCTTAGACAATTATATGACCAATTATTATTGGGACCAACTGTGTAAGATACCAGATTACAAAGAGTATATCTTGGAAAAATGTGTTAGGTTATTTCTGACTGTTCGTGGTCATTCAACTGCTCGTCAAATTAAGCTTAAATTAGAAAAAAACAGACATCTGTGAAAGCTAAACCACTACGACAAGTGCTGAAGGACAAATCAAACCGTGTGAATTAGTAAATAAACATTGAAATTTGCTAGACAAACTTTGATATCATGTTTACAATGTGTTTTAAACAGTATGAGTATTATAAGTATTGTACAGGTATATATTTTGTTACATTGTAACTTTGAAAAAATATGTATTGACATAATACATGTATTAGATCAATGAGCATGATAAGGTAAACATGAATATGCTCAAGTATAAAAATGTAAATTTAAGGAATAGTTAACATGTAACAATTTCATTGATTTACATAATGATGAATGAATGTATACCTACATATGATTAATTCAAAATTTATATTTTATTGAAATTATCTAATTTATCAACTGTCATTAAATTTAAGTTAATTTTCTCTTTAACATGATTAATTTTTCTGAATTCAAAACTTATTCATTAAAAAATTTCAATTATATTATATTGTATCATTTTTTAAGGAGCAACTTTTTTAACCAAGCATATATATTTTAGAAGTGTTCACATTTGCTATACATTGTATATTATACTGGTAAACTGCATATGTTAATTTTGAAGTGTTTACATTATAAGAAATTGTGTGTACTTTTAAATACATGTATGAATATGTGTTATAGTAGTCTCAGGTTTCTTCAACTAATTTTATTATTTCATTTTATTTTTGAATTTCTTGTCATAATCACAGTTATTAGATTTGACAAACACATACATGTATATTTTACCTGAGACACCTGACCTGTCATGCCTGTAAGTTATATAATTTTAACACTTCAATGCATTCAAGGTTTCCCTTAATCCTTGACTAGTTTTTGAGCAATACCTTGTGTATTAAAAAAGCAACAGGGGGTATGATGATGAACATATAGGGCCACCATGGTGAACATATTTTTTATGGCCACCATTAATAAGATAAAGTCACAGGTAGTACTGTATCAAGCAAGCAAATATTGATTTAACTTTTTTATGAATAGACAGTGGAATAATACACAAACAGAAAGTTACAATTTGTATATATATGAAAAAATAAACAATGGAATGTACTTGATAAAAGTCTTTATTTACCTTCCATATATTAGAATCGTCTTCTTCCATCTTTTCAATCACTCTCTGACTACAATGCATCACAAAGTTCAAGGCCAAAACAATCTCAGCTATCATAAGTGCTGGTTCTGTTACCCATAGTATTTTATCATAGAGCCATACTAGAGGGTAGGGTACCAGATTTATTGGAAGATATATTAATGTCAATACCAACAGGCTAAGATTCAAGTACGGCAATATATAATGCTGAAAAATAATATGAATTATCAAGTCAGGATGTTGCATTACAATGCATGATATTGACGGTTTAAAAACGTTTAGGCCAAAAAATATGTTACTTTGGTAAGACAAATTGTTACAAAGATCAATTTGAGTATGTTCACAACTACATGAACTACGTGTACAAATGTACATCAGGAATCTGATGTACAGTAGTTGTCGTTTGTTTATGTAATATATACATGTTTCTCGTTTCTCGTTTTTTTTATATAGATTAGACCGTTGGTTTTCCCGTTTAAATGGTTTTACACTAGTAATGTTGGGGCCCTTTATAGCTTGTTGTTCGGTGTGAGACAAGGCACTGTGTTGAAGGCCGTACTTTAACCTATAATGGTTTACTTTTTAAAATTGTTATTTGGATGGAGAGTTGTCTCATTGGCACTCACACCACATCTTCCTATATCTATGTACTACAAATGTAGAAAATCTTTGAATACATTTTTTTGAACTTGTAGTATTTTAGGGTCGTGAGGATTTTGTTAACATGGTCAAAAGCTTTCCAATAATAAGTAACTAATAACATTTTGGATTTCAATTTACTTTTATTGTATTTATAAACCAAAATACTCATTGCCCTATGAAATATTGTCCCCCAACACAATATTTCATGACTATGTCTAACAAACTTTAAAGTTCATTCACTAAAGTATGAAATATTTTCTTGTTAACAAGGAGTTTATCCTCCTATATATATTGTACCATGTATATCCTGATACAACATTGTATACATGTGTTAATGGATTATTATGAAATTATATCTCTGGGAGTTTACCACAGTTATACAAAATGAATATTTTGAATAAATTCCTCTGGAAAGATTTAAAAATATTTTTGTTAACATTATTTTACACTGAAATATCTGTCATGGATTGTATTACAATGTTTTTCATAATGAAATATTTTCTTGTACAGTTTTCATTTTGAAAGTGTTTGTGGACAATATATTTATTTGAAAAGTTTGTACAATAGACATGTTAGAATGCCATATTTTGATAGGCTAATACAAAGGAGATGATTTAAAGTCATGAGAAACCTCAAATTAAAGAAAAAAATGCATATGTTTTTTTTTATAACTGGATAATGGATAGTTTTCATTATAAAACTTATGTATACATACATGTACTTTTTTCTGAAGAAAATTCTTTAATTTATTCATATTTAGAAGAAGTTTACTTTATTTTAATTGCTTCCTTTGAGGGAAACAATTCCCTTGACATATTTTACGTATGCAAAGTGACCTCAGTGTGACCCATCTCGTACAAATCCTGTGATCGCAATATGCATGGATGTCCTTAAAATAAACTATTATCTGAATTTTCATGTTAAATACGTGCTCAATTTCCATGCTTTTTTGTTGATTTTTTGTTAAATGTTGACAAACCTGTGACAATCGTTAAACTTCGGCTTCAAACACAAACTTAAGTTACCTGCCATATTTTCACAACACTGACCAATTGAAAAAAAATATTGACGATTATACAATTTTTTTTTAATAAAACAAATTGCAATTTGGTCGAAATGAGTGAGTTGCAATTGGTGGATAGCAACACTAACAGCCAAGTCACTGTAAGCTGACAACGTTTTCTCAGGGTAACAATCTATTCTTTCTACGTTGGTGCTATGACATAAAGTGTGATATATTTAATATTACATTTACATTGTGCATGTTGTGTACATACAACAACATTATAAAAACTGTCAAAAATGCCAAGAAAGAAACACAAGAACCATGAGAATAGTGAATATAATAAGAGAATATTTAGAGTGGTTTTGGGTGATTTCAAGATACACTGACGAACACAAATTAATGTAAGTAAAGTCTGACAATACTAAAAAAAACTGTAGTACTAAGATGAAACAAGCGAAAAAAAAGAGGCTATCTTAGATGTGTTAGTATTTATATGGGGAGGAAGTCCCCTATAACAGTAGAAAATTCAATAAAATAAAAAAAATTTCGGGGAAAATTTCATGAATTTGCATTGTACCAATGAACTCAAAATCGTTCAAAATTCTTGTTTGCATGAGACTTAGCATAAAATGTATATTTATCAGTCTTAGAAATAACTCAATACTGATTCATTCTTAAAATTTGATTGTTATAAAAAAATGTTAGCTGATGGAAGTGTTTCTTTGTTTCCAATGAATGGGGTCTCATTGGGGGGATCTGATGGCGGATCCCGCGTATACTGTTTTGTCAGATTTCCGTATCCTGCTTACACTAAGTAATATGATGTCATGACTTGATAAACGTCACAACTACATCCCTAACAACAGAACCAAAATCGGAATGGTTACGGTATTTCAGTTTCTTTTTTTAACATGTTTGAATTAAAACAAATACTTCATACAGACTTCGTCCCCATTCACAGGAACCGTAATGCCTGCCTCATATTATTGACCTCTGGATCAGGACGGCCCTTTGTAAGTCTAGAACTGCAAGTTATTTCCAATATCAAACTTATCATTACAATTTTTCCTCCAATTTGTGCAATGGTGCTTGCAACTGCATATACCAAAGTATTCATTCAGTGATAACATTTTGTGAAGGTTCTTACCAAAAAGTTTGGACCATACTGAGTTATCAATGCATACGCATAAAACAGGATTGACACGCGTAAAATAAGGTCAATTCCACAAAATGATCCGTAAACGGGTACCGTGACAACACATATATATGGAAGAACATCCACTAAACATCCTAACAAAGGAAAACACATATTGTTGTCACTCAAATATTCAGCGCTTTTTACAACAATACACTTCCGGGAAAATTGAAAATAAACTTTTAGACACAACTTCGGAATTGCAAGTAAGCAACTTCCGAAGCAAGACGATTTTTTTCTCTCTATAATAATGATCAATAATAATTTAAAGACAATATTTTTAAAGATAATTAAACCTAGAAAATCACATATATTAATAAACCTTTTGGACTATCAAAAAAGTTTTGAAATGTAAAACTAAAAAGTGTGTTTCACAAGAATATGAAAAGACTACTCATCATGTCAGAAAAATTGAAAATCCAAACTTTGTCTTTGATGGAAAATCAAAACTAATTGTCAGTCTGAGGAATATTTAAATTGCAAATATTTTATACAAAGGCAGTTAATGTCAAAATTAAGACTTATTGATAACTCACTAGGCATTGAATTGGGTAGACATAGAAACATTCCTAGAGCATAACGAGTTCAATGTAAACAAATGTTCTGCTTCTGCTTCTTCTGCTTGTTCCAAGATAATGAACACACTCATCAAACTAAATTATACTTCCCTGGGTTTGGTGCGCATACAGAACCACACCCTCCCTCACAACTTATTTTAATATAATTCAGCTTAAAGCCTCCAATTACGATGCTTATTCAACCCTAGGAGGGAGATCGTTCTTTAGTTTTTGCGATTATCACCATGATGACCGGATTGTATAATTGGAAGCATTTGTCATGCATGATTCTAGGTTTCTTTTTAGACGTTCTACCGTTGATATAGCCAATTTTTGTTTTCTGTTTTTTAGAGCATAGTCAGTAGTCTTGCTTCTTTCTTCTTGTTCAAGAGATACAAATTTTATGTGTTGGAGCATAATGCTAACACCGGAGTGGTTATAGTGTATGTTTGATACATATAACGTGCTCCTCCTTCTTTGGACTATCTCGATTCTGTCAATTTCTGTTTGAAGGTATTGATCTCATACTGGACTGGCGTATTCTACAATTGGTCGAACTAATGTTTTGTAGGCATTCACCTTTACTGTGGTTGATCCTATATTCAAATTTCTTTCAAGGAAAACAATAGTTTTATTTGCCTTATTGCAGATGTTGATTACATGGTCATTCAATTTTCTCAGGTCTGATGTAAATATGCAGCGTAGGTATTTTATTTAGCACTGCTGACTGTTTCAAGAATGTGGCCATGACAGTTGTATGAAGTTGCAATTGTGATTGTTATGCTGATGGTAAGCACATTGCATCATCGATTTGTCCGGATGGAAGGACATTTTCCGTTTCTTGTCACAAATTCCAACTTTTTCCAGATCTTTTTTGTTAATCTGTTAATCATTTGAGTCTTTGTATGATGCTATTGTGAGGTACGCTATTGTATCGTCTGCAATGTAATTAGAAAAACGTCTTGTTGTCTATAGCTATTGGACGGTGGATTTAATCCCATCTGGTATGTCGTTGATGGAGAATAAAAATAATGTAGCCCCAAGTACAGAACCTTGGGATACTCCACACTGTACATCAATTTGTGATGAGTTTTCACCATCCATGACTTATACTGCTTGAATCCGATATGACAGAATGCTAGCGATCCACTTGTTAACTTGTGTTTCAATATGTGTATGAGGAGACTGTGAATAACCAACCTTATCAAAGGCTTTGAAAAATCCATTATGAGTACATCTGTTGGCCTCTATTTGCTTACCTGCGCTCATGTTCTTGGTGATATCATCCACAAATTCAGTCAACTAACTAAAGTTTCGCATGATCTTAGGTTTCGCATTCCATGATCTTTTACTTCGAAAACCGTGCTGTAAAGGATTTAGAAAGTTGTGGAGATATCATTTTTCAGTATACATGGCGCTTGTTGTTATATGTTCCACGAGTTTTCAAATGTTACAATCCCTTCGTTTGATGTGTTTGAGCTCTTGATTTTGCCATTTGATTAGGATTTATATCTAGAAATTGACTATGAGGGTCGGTTGAAAACAAAACTACGACTAACGAGATGATTTCTGCTTCCAAATAGTGAAGCATTGGGAAGCTGAAATCATCACTTCGTAAATTTTACGGACGCCATCACTAGTTGGTTGGCCGTTATGGAATATCTGTTAAATAGATGATATCGGATAAAGATGATATCGGATATGTTCCTAATGTCCCGTTCCCTTTAACGAATGCAACCTACCGAATTAGACTTTTTACCTTTATTTGTGACATTTTTACCTATTGTGTCTGTTTGTTTTGTTCACGCATCATTATGAATACTATTATATTTGATGCGACTGTCGTACAAGTGAGAGGTTTAGCGCTACAAAAACCAGGTTCAATCCACCATTTTCTACATTTGAAAATGCCTGTACAAAGTTTGGAATATGACAGTTGTCGTCCATTTGTTTGATGTGTTTTGTCATTTGATTATGGACTTTCCGATTCCTCGGAGTTCAGTATTTTTGTGATTTTACTTTGCATACATGTGAGAGATATTGGACAATAGTTCTTTGCCTTGTATCTCTTACCTTTATTGAAAACTGGGCTTACATCGGCATTCCTCAAGTCAGATTGTACTTCCGCTGTTATAAGTGATGTTGTGAAAATTAGGGTTAAACTTGGCATGTTGCTAGTTCCTTGAGTATTCTTAGTTTTAGATTGTCTGGACCTGATGCTTTGTTTTGAATCATTTTTGTGAGAAGTTTCAGCACTCTATTTCCTGTTATATTTAGTTCTTGTGCAGATGGATATTGGCCTGGCATATGACAACGAGATTTGAATTCATCTGGACTATATATTTTTGTCGAAGAGAATTCAGACCGAAATTGCTTACTTAGTATTCAGGATTATTGCTTGGTCTACATGATGAGAGTATACTACTCCATCACTAAAAAGTAGTGACACTCTTCTGCTTCCAGTCTGCATGTGTTAAATATATGTTCAGAATCGTTTCATATTATTTTATTGGTAGTTTTCCTCTTTTAACAATGTTTAATATATGTTACTATATGTTCTATGTAATATATATGCTCGACGGAGTTCTTTCTGTACTGTTTGCTTTGTTTCTACTTATATCACAAAATTTTCTTCTCAGTTACAAGATGTCGTCCTCTTGCTTCGACCTCGTTCTCGTTTAAACAAATCATGCATCTAAGACCAATTATCAAATTGTGCAATGCCAAGATACAGGTACCGACAGATTGTAGATCCATGAATAATAATAACATTTAGTTTGCTTTTAATTTACTGATAACAAAACCAATATTAATGCCAATAAAAACAATATTCAATGATTCAATTCTAATTACAGAGTTAAATTCGAAACCTTTAGAAAAAGTTTATTCTAAGTATCGAAAAGTTTACCAGGATCGTTTTTAAATTTCCGGACACGGTAAACAATATTTCCGTAAAAATAAGGCTTTGCTACATGTATCCCGTTTGAAATAAGTTTTCTACAGGTACAACCAGATTTTTATATTTTTGGAAGAATTTAGTAAACGTTGAAGTTATTTGCAGAAACGAAATTCCTGTCTTAATAATCTGTCAGTAATACATAGATTACGTTCGTTAAATGTCACAATAGACAGGGGCACAGCGTAGAAGTTGTGAAATATAAACATATATAATATAAACCCCATGAATTGGTGCCAAAAGGAACATCACCATCCAAAAAGGAAAACAATAACAATAGGGAACGAAAAATTGTACCTTTTGTTGTAAATGTTAGCGTGGAGTTTCCCTTGTAAAACCGAAATATATAAATCTAGGAAAGGCCAATTATTGCAGCTAAGATTTGATTTATCTAAAGTAAGTTCCGTTGGGTAAATTTCGGTAGTATATTGAGAAATTTTTTTATTATTTAAGGAAAAAATATTATCAAGATAACGGTAAGTATTGTTGAATTTACCAATTAAGTGCAATTTAGGTTAGTCTTTACTGGTCATAAACTGTGATTCATAAAGTACAAAAACAAGTCTGCTATTAAAGGGACACAATAAGTGCCCATTGTAATACATTAAACCTGTAGATAAACCTTGTTGCCGAAACGTACATAAATATTGTTAAGCTTGGTATATTAGCAAGAGTTTCTCTGTTGAACTGCCGTTTGCAGCTAATGTTTTTATTTTATCATTTAATATGAGTGTCAATCATTTCTTGTTTCATGGCTCCCCAGTTTGCCTTTCTATATAAAGGGATTCTACGTGGTTTTTGTTTCCTTGATAAAGGCTTGGTGTCTGTTTCACTAAAGACGATGATGTGGTCTGGTATTTCTGGTATTACTTTGGTGCGAGTATTGCGAGTCGGATTGTTTGCAATTACTAGGCCTAGTGTATTGGGAGTTTCCTCCAGCTAGTTGAGCAAGTCAATTGTCGCCAAGAATGTCTCCAAACTTAAAGTGGGGTTTCTCACATGTTGCGTTTGAGGTTCCAGCCTGAAAAGTTAAAGTCACCACCTTCTACTATCATCATGATCAAGGCATTTTTAGTTGCAATTACTATTTCAAGACTGCGCCGAAGTTCTGCAAGGCTTTTTTTTTTTAAAGTGAGAAGCCAGAATATAGATCATTACTTCCAATTTGGCTGATTTTAGCCAAAACAATTTCGCAATTTGTCTGTAGTTCAGTTACAGGTATGCTTAATTGATCATTATTCATGGCTATAAGCACGCCACCTCCTTTCATGTTGCGATTGTTTCTGTAGATGGTATAATTTGGTGGAAATATCTGGTTATCTTTGAAAGAGGAATCTTTCCATATTTCTGTTCTCAGGACAATATCTGATTGAGTGCTACTTACTGAGTTCTTTTCCAATCCTTGTTTTGACTTGATATACTGAAAGTATACTGTAAGCACCTTGAAATGTACACTTCTTGGACTTTTATCCTGGTTCTCTCTGTCTGGTGTGAATGCACGAATAGGTTTAATACAGTCAGATGAAATATGTACTGTATGACTTTGAGGTGGATAGTAGTAATCAGCAACATACTGAGCTATAATTTGAACAATCACAGATAAAAAAGTCCCTAGTTATAGCACTGTCCTCGTCTAAGATGTTTAATGCTCACGAGCTAATGGACAGACACGTGGTATGGTACCACTGTTTAGGATGGTAAGTTGAGGATAATTATAATCTAGATGATTTACAGTCTGGGTGGTTTTCAGAAGTTGCCCAGCTGCCATCAGAGACAGGAATATGACGAGGCTTAACATGATTTGCTGCAGCTGTATAAGAGTGTGGTGATAAGATAAAGCCACATACGCACACACCTTATTCGGATTGCCATTTCGATGTCAATTCGTATTTGCCGCCATCTTTGTCTTTGGTTACAATGGTGACTCCGGTAGAATTCAATTTTCTGCTCTAGTTAGATTGATTGCAATCAATTAGGGGATCAATGATTGCATTAAGAATATTATGGAACGAGTTGATCTGTCCTGTGGAAAAAAGAACAGTGTAAGGTGAACAGGCTGATGTTTTCGCGCATGCTCACCCGTTGAGTCATAGATCACGAATTTCATTTCTTTTTGAATTGTGATATTCATATATCATTGCGTTCACATTTTTTTGCTTATTTTAAAAGACTGTGTACCATAATTTCAATATCTTGATGAATTTGATAAACTAAACACATTAAATATGTTAGCAGGATGCCAACCCTTCCCTAACATTGGGTAGTAGTGTAAAAGTATAATAGAAGAACGAACTATAAACAGTTAATAATTGTGTCTGTTTCATAATTTTTTTCATTGAACTGTTTATCGAAATATTTCATTACATTATATATTTTAACTAATTTGATTCGTTCTGGGATGGTCACATGTTAAACTGTATTTTCGAATGAAAATAGAAAATGGCGGATAGCAAAAGTGGTATTGCACGGTTATTTTTAGAATATATAAAAAACCGATATACATTGTGAAGTCATCTAATTTATTTTATGATATTGATAAAAACATGTAAATATTCATTATCGATTGCTTGAAGACAAAAAACCTTATATATAAGATGTACACAAAAAGACATAAACTTAAGAGAAAGATCAACTACTATGTGGTTATTGTCAAAGTGACAATAATATATCTATAAAATTCCAACAAAATTAAACGATCGAAAAAAAAGAATATAATGCACTGACGATTTTGATACAAATTTGGTCGGTATTTAATAATACATGTCTAACAATTATAGATGAAGAAAAGCAACAGTAGTATACCGCTGTTCAAAACTCATAAATCCATGGAAAAAAAATCAAAAAAAATCGGGGTGTACACCTTTGTATAAGGTCATTACAGAATACATCGATCCAAAGAAGTATGTCGACCTCGGAGTTAGTCCTCAGTCAATATACTTCTTTCAGGTCAATATATCCTTGCATCGACCACATACAAGGGTTATAATTGTACAGTATTGTCAGCCGATTTAATTGTATTGTTTGTTTGTATTGCTTCGATCCTTATGGGTGTAATTTGCAATAGAAGTTATTACTACTAGACCTTTTCAACAACTCTCGACACCGACTAATGACACCTACAGTTGACAGGTAAAATGGAGGGGTCGTCTCAAAGACAAAAACGTCTGATTATCATTACGATATATAAATTCGGTTTGGCGATTATATATAGCTACAGGAGATATAAAAAATATAAAAAGTAAATAAAATATTTCTCTATCATACAATATACTTATTACATGTATTTACACGACATTTCACGTTGAATTGATTAAATAATTACTGCAATCATTCAGCATCCTGATCAGCTTTCTCTTCAATTTTATGATTATGCCGCATGCCAATAAGGATAAATGTGTATCTGTTAAAGTTTTTCTGAAAATGTCTGAGAATTTCTGAAACTTTATTACTGGACTGTCTGTCCGTCTGTTATCACACTTTTAAATACGGTCGAGACTTTTTTTCTATCTAAACCTTACCCGATGTACATAGTCAATTTTGGGAGGGGTAAAAACATATTGATTTCAAAGGTCGAAGGAAAAGATCAAGATACCTTGTTAAAGTTGGTGTATTTTCTTGAATAAGGGGAGATATATCAACATTAAAGCAGTACATACCTGCGTATAGAATTTATAATTCAACATACTAGTTACTATAGAGCTTTGTCATTGTAAGTTCTTTTTGGATAGTGCTAAGCATGGGTTGGGAGTCCAATGACTTTTTCCCTCATTTAATTATATGGTCGTCCTCACGAACTGATTGTCCAATACAATTGCCCGTGTTCCGAAAAAAACAACAGACGTTGTCCTTTTTAACGTAGAGCCATTCCCCAGTTTTCGACAATGACCTCTGAGTTTCTTGCAAGAAGCGGGAATTGCTTAGCTAAAGAGTTAAATGGGGTCCGTGTTGATCAAGTATCGTTGGTTTTATATGTTATACTGTCATTGCTATATTTTATTTTGTTGCGAACGGGTCAGAAATTGTTTCGCTGTTTCTTTTTTCCTTGAAAAATCTTTGCCGGTTTTAATCTTTTAATTTAATCTTTTAATTTTTTTCGTACTAATGATTCTTTTTAAAATTCGTCTATGACCATGCATAAGGGATTTTTTTTTTATCTAATTAGATTAGTAAAACCCCGTCGCATGTTTTGTGCGCCTGAACCAAGTCCTGAAAATGTTGATACTGTGTACGGCCTTCACACGGTGGAAATTATGCTTCGCCTTCATATTTGATTCCTTTGCAGTCGATCAGAGATCGCTGTTTTTTGGTGTTTTTTATCTGTTTTTTTCCTCGTTTTTTTTTTCACCGTACAGTAAGTTGATCTTTGTTTTTTCCTTCTAAATTTAAAAATTCATGCCATTTTACTCTGTTGGAAAGTTATATCATTGTCAATCAAATAAATTTCAAGCATTAAATCTCTAAGACAGTGATGTTTAGTATTACAATGTATTTTTGAAACGACCCCTAACATCTTACCTGTCGTAGTCGTGCTCAACTGTAGGTATAGACAATTGTTGAAAAGGTCTACTAGTAGATTATTTTAATAATAGTATAACATGTATAAGATTCGTTTAAAACATTAACATTTTGTAGAACCAAAGCCGATGCCATAATTGGGAATAGTATCAACATCAGTCGCAGACATCGGAGTTTCTCTTCCCATAGGTCAATAAAAAAAGTGAGCGTTGTATTTTCATCCCGCTCAACTAAATAAATAACTATTTCAATGAAAGCCTCAAGTGGTGGATCCAAAAATTTTCATAAGTGGGGGCCCACTGACTGCCTAAGAGGGGCCCCGCTCCAGACACGCTTCGGTGATTCTCTATATAAGCGACCAATTTTTTTCCCCAAAAGGGGGCGGGACCACTGACCCCCTAAATCCGCCGCTGGCCTCTACTGTTGGATATTCCGCAACAATTAGGATATCTTGAAAATCATAACTTACAGATGTATAGTTTTCTCTGCATTCATAGAAACATACCAAAATTCTAAATCTAATTTTAATTTGGTGAGGAATGATATCAAGCATTTTTTATTTTTAAATTTTGGATAAACCATTTACTTCAAGGAAGTTATTTCTATTGATTGCTTATAAGGTTATGTAAGAATCATTCATGAGTGACAGGGCTTTATTTCGACATTAACAAATTCTTTCATATTTTTAAGAGGTAAGAAGAAACATTTTACTAATCTCCGAACATAAAAAGTGTATAGAACGCAACTTTGTAATCTTGTTTGAATCTAAATTATCGCCGTTATCAATTGAATTGAATTCAAATTCAAATCTTCATTGCCATAAAACTACATATTCCTAGTACGTGACATAACATAACAAAATGAAATTAAAATAACAACAAGATTATTAATATACACAATAAAAGTAAATTTTTTAGAGTCCCCTGTCCTCAGTTCAATATAATGTTTTAAAAAGGGTCCTAGCTTATTTACCTGAATTTGTGAAATTTGGTTGAGTATATATGTTATTTTATCTATGTCATTTAAATTTATAAAGTGGATATTCTCATTTATCAAAAAATCAAAATAAACTTTTCTATTAATATGGTTTCTATTACAATATAAAAAGAAAAGAATTTCATCTTCAATTTGTTTACAGTTTTTGAATAATCATCAGTTGTCACAATTGTTCTGATTTTAATAGTTTCTGAAAATATGTTCCTAGTTGACCTGCATACTATCGATTCTTAAATAATGACATTGTAAATGCCTAATATGTCTTTACACATGTTACAATTCTTCTATTACTGTTTTTTTGATATGTTAACCTACATTCTGACCACTGGTCTTTTTATTTTAAGTTTCACATTTTTGTTACTCTTGCATTCATTTGATAGTTGGTTAATGGCCGTGGTAATTTGTTCATGTTGTTTGTTGGTTTTGTTTATTTCTATCTTTTAAACTTTTCCCTATTGTGTTATATAAAAACAAGAATGTGTCCCAAGTACACGGACACCCCACTCGCACTATCATTTTCTATGTTCAGTAGACCGTGAAATTGGGATATAAACTCTAATTTGGCATTAAATTTAGAAAGATCATAGCATAGGGAACATGTGTACTAAGTTTCAAGTTGATCGGACGTCAAGTTAATAAAAACCTACCTTGACCAAAAACTTTAACCTGAAGCGGGACACTTCTGTTTACATAAATCACATCGTATACATCGCAATGCTACCAATATTGTGTCAATATCGTGTTTATGTTGTAGTGGACTCTATACATTTATGTCTTCATCGTCAACATTGTATACATCGTGATGTTGACAATATCGTTTTTTATCGTTTACATCGTCAAACTGCTGTGAACCACGTCTTTACCTTTGTGTTTCCATCTTTCACATCGTATGCATCGTGATGTTATCAATTTCGTGTCAACATCGTGTTTATGCTGTTTTTAGAGTCTAAGTCTTTCTCCTTACATCGTTAACATCGTATACATCGCGAAGTTGACAATGTCGTGTCAACATCGTGTGTATGTTGTATATCGACTCTATAACTTTCTGTTTACATCGTTTACATCGTGATGTTGACAATATCGTCTTTATATCGTTAACATCGTTAACGTCGTATAAATTATATGCACCAAGTTTATACCTTTGTATTTACATCGTTCGCAACGCTTACATTGTGATGTTTACAATATTCACAAAAAAAGTTTGTTTATTCATTAATATTTTTCAATAAAGTCTGTAGATTACGTGTAAACAGTTTGCATCTTTAAAAAAATGTGATGTTATAACTCTTACTTGACACTAAATAGTGTTAAGACTGTATATATAGCAATGTTAACAATGTAAACACGACATCTGTTTAACATTGAACACATCACGATGTTAACGATGTCAACCATGTTAACGATGTCAACTATGTTAACACTATACAAGATTTCAAACAATATAAACGATGTTGACACGACATCATCGTGTATTCATTGTAAACATCGCGATGTAAATTATGTAAACACGAAATCTTTTCAACATTGTATACATTGCGATGTGAACGATGGAAACAATATATAAGGATTAAGAGTTCAAACAATGTAAACGATGTTGACACAACATCGTATTAACATTTTAAACATCGCGATGTAAACAATGTAAACTCGATATATTTTCAAGATTGTATACTTCGTGATGTTAACGATGTCAACGATGTAAATAATATATAGGGGTTCAAACAATGTAAACGATGTTGACATACTATCGTGTTAACTTTGTAAATATCGCGATGTCTACAATATTTAATAATCATCGTGCACTGGACATGAATGGCGTACATACTAGGGAATAAACTAGAAAAAGGATATTTTGCATACTAAATCAGCACGAAATTTTCGGTACTCAACATCTTCGGATTGTAAAAGTTTGCCTTTGAGCGTTCCCGATGAAGGTAAATCCAGAAAAGATCTTGAGACGCAAGAAATTATTAAGCGTATTGTTTTCAATTTTTTAAGTATAACAGTTGTAGATTACAGGGATTTAAAAAAAGAATTTTGTTATATCATAATTTAACCATAGGTTTATAAATATGTTTACATGAATGATATGATATACAAACAAATTGCATTAATGGTATTTCAAAGAAGATACTAAGAAAAGAAACGAATCATTCATGTTGATAACGTATGCCTTTTCAATACATCATTGTACACTGTAAAGGTTTATCACACAATCATTTGTACTATTGGCTTTGTTATATTTAAATACTTTTTACAAAATAATGCTATATCGTATTGGTGTTTTATGTGTGTTTTTAAAGGGATTGGTCTAACAAATTCCTCATTACACATGACAACATGACTAGATGATAAATTTAAATGTATCATTCCCAACGAAATCATTATCAATCATTGCGTACTACACATATATAAAAAAAAACCCAAAAAACTGTCTAATATAATTAATTTTTCCACACGGCATAGTTTAACTCTTATGAATGGTTTAATCACGGATACTTTGCAAACAGTTGATGATTTTTTTTATAAGAATGGTCACATTCTTTATATCATCTGTCCACAGGGGCAAAGTGAGCTTTTCTCATCACTTGGCGTCTATCGTCCGTCTTCGTCTGTTAACTTTTACAAAAATCATCTCCTCTATTACCTTAGCTGTATTTTGCTATTATTTAGGAATTTTGGTTCACAATGCTCTTCAACTTCGTACTGTATTTGGCCTTTTTAACCTTTTTGGATTCGAGCGTCACTGATGAGTCTTTTGTAGACAAAACAAGCGTCTGGCGAAATACAAAATTTAATCCTGGTATATATGATGAGTTTATTTACAACCACTAGTCGATGCCACTACTGATGGAGTTTTAATTCCATGCGTGTATCACAAGCCCAGTAGTCAGCACTTCTAAGCTGACATGAATTATCATTGATATGGTCATAATTATAAATTAACTGTTTACAAAACTATTTGAATTTGGCAAAACTTTTAGGAATTTGGTCCTCAATGCTCTTCAACTTCGTACTTTATTTGTCCTTTTTTTAACTTTATGGATTCGAGAGTCGTTTGTAGACGAAACGCGCGTCTTGCGTAAATACATAATTTAATCCTGGTATCTATGTGATAGATGTCTTGTCTAATCATAATCAGTTTAATGATAAAATAATGAAGTTTTCAGATGTTTATGTGTTAAAAAGTAGTAACACAAAAATACAGAACTTCGTATAAAAAATTCAAGACGGAAAGTCCTTAATCAATTAGCAAAATCAAACGCTCAAACACATCAAACGAATGGATAATAACTGTCATATTTCTGACTTAGTAGTGGTGTTTTCTTATGTAGAAAACAGTTTTGACTTTGACAAATTCTTGAACGATTTTCATTTCTTTTTCAGGCTTTATTGATTACATAACATCATATATTTAACTATACATAAACGCGACAGACTTTTGGAACCTAAGCAAACTGATGCATTTGAATTATTCAAGGTAACATAATGTATATATATAAACTACAATAAACAAGTCTAAATTGAAAACTACGTTCAAACCTATGATTGCGTTGGATAAAAACCGCAATTTTTATAAGTTTGCATGTAAAATAAATTTCGTTGTAGAAGGATCTAAATACATCACAAACAACGTTTTCAATATAATGAATATAAACTACAATAGATATAGGAAGATGTGGTATGAGTGCCAATGAGACAACTCTCCATGCAAGTCACAATTTATAGAGGTATGGTCTTCAACACGGAACCAAGGCTCACACCGCACAATTACGATAGGTTATGATTGGATATGGATGTATTTTTATTTAATTCCTTGATTGTTTCAGCTGGTTCTATTCATATGCAATATCTATACTATTAAACGAGAAGACCTCATTTTGGGTGTCGCTTCTCTTCTTTCCACAATGAATTAATCATCATGCCTCTGTGTCCTATGGGTTCAGTGCATAATCGCATTTGTCATCCATTCATATGATTATTCAGATTGAGTTTTTTTGGGTGAAAAACGAGAAAAAAGACGTCCGGATATGTTTCCGTCATTGGGCGAAATTTTAAGTCAGATTAGACTTCCGGTTTGCGTTTTTCTGTATACTTTGAACATACATTAATACTACGAATACAGTGTATTTTCTGTCTTATATCCGTCATTGGACGAAATTTAAGTCAGATTAGACCTCCGGTTTGCGTTTTTCTTTTTACTTTGAAACAAATACATATACTACGAATAAAGTGTATTTTCTGTCTGATATCATTTTCAAGTTTAACTATCCACGGCAGTCACAGGGTTTATTTAATAGGGAGGGTCTGAATAATATATCAATGACCGCTGTGGATCAATTATTAAACTGAGAATTGACTGTACAAAGAAAATACACTTTCAGGACGTCTGGAGCGGGTGTTTTTAATATCGAAATTTCAGGATTGACCATTTCGGGATCCGGGATTTCTTTTTTCGAATTTCGGGATTTCGAGATATTTAATTTGTATAATAAATTCAGAACCTCGAGATTTCATGTTTTTAAGCCCGGGATATTGGGATCAGGGCCCCTCCGAAGTGGCGGATCCAGAAATGTTCATACACAGGGGCCCGTTGACTGCCTAAGAAGGGGTCCGCTCCGGTCATGCTTCAGTGATTCCCTATATAAGCAACCAATTATTTTTCAGAAAATGGGTGGGGGCGGGCTCCCTAACTCCGCCTCTGCCCGATCCCCCCTTAAATGAATGTTCATAATATACAGATAAGCGCTAAAATTATTCATGTGTCATTAAAATTAAGAGAACAAAAAAAATAAAACATTGTGGAAAAAGGAGGAGCCGGGCTACAAAAACAATTATCCTGTTCCAAATTACCTATGACTTTTGATACCTTTTCTGAAATTCTCAAGTCGCTAAATGTTTTACAAAAAAGGAAGATGTGGTATTATGAATGCCAATGAGACAGCTCTCCACAAGAGACCAAAATGACACAAATTAACATTTAAAGGTCACCTTGCGGCCTTCAACAATAAGCAAAAGCCGATACTGGATAGTCTGATATAAAAGGCCCCGAAATGACAATGTAAAACAATTCAAATGAGAAAATTAACAGCCTTATTTATGTACAAAAAATGAACGAAAAACAAATATCACTGAACCACTGAATTACAGGCTCCTGACTGGAATGTTCATAATACATGTACACTAAATGTATGTTAATAATGACATTAATAGAAAACAAAAAATAGGCATTTTGGAAATAAAGCAGGAGGGTTAATAAAAAAACATTTTCCTGTCCCCAAGTACATATGACTTTTGATACTTTCCTGAAATTCTGAAGTCATTATAAATCTTTTACAAAATTCTGCCTACAACACTGTACATCCTCTCAAATACGCTCTGAATGCCCGCGATGTCGCGGGTGTGTTCTAGTATTATTAATTCGTTAAACAATAACTCTGGTGTATATGTTTCTTATAGAAACTCAAAACGCATTTTTTATTTTAATATTTATTTATCTTTTCATTTACCGAATATTGCAAGTAGAATATTTTACATACAGACATGTAATCTTAAGAGAGGTTTTGAAAATTCATATCAACAGACGTTTCTATAACACAGTTGATTATAAACAACTGGAAAAGTTCTAATCATGAAGTGTTTTTGTGTATGATATTTTGATAGCACTATGTGCTAATTTATGGATGCCCATCTTGACAAGTAGTATATAATTGAACTGAACTATATGCTCATTTTATTTGATTTTGTGTTATTTGCCGGTGATTTTTGTATACTCTTTTTCAATTTAAACTACATACATAATGTATTACACTTAAACTCGCCCGATCAATACTTATCCGAAGTTGTATTAGGTATCGTCTTGAATAGGAAATAAAGATTGAATTTTTCGATTTATTATTTAATTCTATTTTTCTCTGCAACCTTTTTTCATCTTGAAATGTTTAAAATAAACTCTTATTTGACATGTTTACGACAAAATGGACGATGTTTTGTTCCCTATTGTTAATTTTTCATATTAAGATGGTGATGTTCCTTTGGCAAAATGTTACGGTGTTTGTATTTCACAGCTCGTTCGCTTTGTCCGTGTATGTTGTGACGTTTTTATTTTAACGGACGTTATCTATGTATTATTGGTGAATTATTAAACCAGGAATATCGTTACCATAAATTACTTAAAACCTTAACAAATTTTTCCATATATATACAGATTTGGTTTTGAAGTTTGGTTGTACCTGTAAAAATTTTATTTTAAACGGGATAGCACATCCTCATTTTTACTGAAATGTTGTTAACCGTGCCGGGAAATTTAGAAATGGTTGTGGTAAACCTATCGCTCCTTGAAATAAACTTATTCTAAAAGGTTACCAATTCAACGCTGTAATAAGATCATTGAATATTGTTTTTATTGGTATAAATATTGATTTAATACTAAATAGTACTAGTATGTTATATACATAAACACATTCATGGATCTACAAACTGTAGATACCTGTATCTTGGCATTGCACAATACTATGTTTTCTCTGACTGTGTATGACATCTTTACACTAACTATTGGATGTTGGATGTATACGGACTGATAGTTTAGTCTTTAATGCATGATTTATTAATTAGTTGTTAGTGGCTTTGGACTAGCTGTCTGTTAACTGCGAACACTCTCAGATCTGTTCCTAGTGTATTTTTTTTGTTGGGGTGTACATGTACCCGATCACGTCCACTTGTAATTTTGTCCATCTGATGAGCCTTTTACAACTGATTTTAAAGTTCGATCTTATGTTGTAATGTTATACCGCTGTCCCAGGTTCGGGGAGGGTTAGAATCCCGCTAACATGTTTAACCCCACCAACTTATGTATCTATGTGCCTGTCCCAAAGTAAGATTCCTGTAATTCAGTGGTTGTCGTTTTTTAATGTGTTACATATTTTTTTCGTTCATTTTTTTTTTATATAAATAAGGCAGTTAGTTTTCTCGTTTGAAATGTTTTACATTGTCATTTCGGGGCCTCTATAGCTGACTATGCGGTTTAGGCTGTGCACATTGTAGAAGGCCGTACGGTGACCTATTTTTGTTAATTTCTGTGTCGTTTCGGTTTCTTGTGGAGAGTTGTATCATTGGCAATCATACCACTTCTTCTTTTTTATATTGACAGATCAAGCAAGAAACTTACTCCAAGTTCACGATTGCTCATTATTATTCTAGCAGTATTATGCTTTGTCCATGAAACAGAAGAATTATCAGGTACTTAGTACTTATATCTAATTACTAAATGTTAAACATATTTTTGAAAGATGTCATCATTGCGATTTGTTAATATCTTGTGCTATCGTTCATGAAATATGTTTTTCGTATTTTGCAGTGTATGTGTGTTGGTTTTTGTTTTTGTTGCACCTTAGAGTTTCTGTTGTTCCGTTGCTTTCACTTTAAACAAAAACAAAGGATATTGGGTATCTTTTCATCAGTAAATGCACATGAAAAGAACAAATGAATATCGCTTTTATTGCTGTTCGTCATCGCAAAGTCACAATGAGACCTCAACACGGAGCAAAAAACTCTCACCTCAATGCAAGTTTAATGTGATCTGTAGCACCTGCTATGATTTGTAAGCCAGAGATGTTTTTTATCTCAATCGATTTATGACTTTTGAATAGTAGTGTACTACTGTTGCCTTGCCTTTATTTGAATAAGATGTTCTCTATTAATTTAACGCATGTTGTAAATTGTGACTTATGGCACAGCATGAAAAACAATAAAGGAAGTATTGAACGTATTTGGAACATATTTATCAATTGCTTAAACTAAAAAGTCATACACAATCGACCTATATCATATGTGTGATTTAAACAGTAATCTTGAATTAATTACTACATTCATGCTTATGCATGACACTGTTTTCGTCGCTTGAATCTACGTGTAAAAATAATTACACTAAGTCTTGCAAAAGAGGGACAAAAGATACCAGAGGGACGCCCCAACTCATCGATCGAAAATAAACTGACAACGCCATGGCTTAAAATAAAGACAAACAGATATATTATAGTACACAAGACACAACATCGAAAATTAAAGAATAAGCAAAAACTTGGGTTGATCTCAGGTGCTCTGGAAGGGTAAGCAAATCCTGTTCCACATGTGTCACCCGACGTATTTCTCGTGTTATAACAAACCCGTGAAACAGTAGTTCACCTTAATGAATGGGAATGGGATTGAAGGTACGACATAATAACTTATACGATATCATGAATTAAATAGGGGGAGCTTTCATGTTTCTGCATTGATATAGTCGAATATTATACATATGAATAATAGTTTTTACATGCATTTTAGAATTACAGGATTTTGAAATTCTTGTACTGATCGTTGTAAAGATAACGCCTAAATACAATCTTGATATCTTTGCAGTAAATTGGGATCTTCAAAGTGTCGTTCAATTTGGGAAAACAGCTATTCTTAATTGTACGATGAACGAAAAATCAAACGTATGTCAAAATCACAGTTTTATATGGCGATGGACAAACTATAGAAATCAAAGTATACTTATTTTCGATGGACATTCATCTAACAAAAGCAAATATACCGAGACAAAAAATAAAAATTGCACGGAGTCTTCTCTTCATATACATAATTTTGGCCAGAGTGATTTTGCGCTTTATACATGTAGTTGTGGAATGAATGATTATAGCAAAGAAATTAAGCCAGAAGGACGCAACTTAAGTAAGTGGCTTTTGTACGGGTGAACATCGGTTATATGTTTAGAAAGTAGATGTTCATGACATATTAATTGACTGTTGTACGCTTAAATTGCACATGCATATTCAGGACGATGCTATGCACAATGTATATTAAAGGTAGAGTTTGCAAAGGAGTAGGTCCGGTAAGGGCCGATTTTGGCCTCAAATTTCAGGTTCATCTAACGAAAGTTTTTTGACACTTTTTAAACACTTAAGTGTCTATCTCAAATGATTCTATTAGTTTATGTGAAAGATTTTAACTGATTAAGTCATTAAAAACGCCCTGATTCAAGCTTTAATGTGAAAATTCTATCAAATATGCCAAAAAACGTCACTTTCAGATGGTTTTTGTCAAAAATGAAAGTGGCCGCATCCGTGTTCATCCTCAACCTTTATATATGTTTTGTATTATCATCAAATACAACTTACATTTCAATATTGTGAATGAACACGAATGCGGCCACTTTCATTTTAGACGGAAACCGTCTAAAAATTAACTAAAATGCTAAAATGTTGAAGATATCAGTAATTTAGCATGATTTAATGATGCTAGTACGTGATATTTGTGCATTGTATTGTCAAAACCAGCTCATATGTATGTAGCAGAAACATTTTACTTTCCAAAATATAGCTTAAAGATTACATTTTTACAATTTTCTAAAACTGCTATATTTTGGGGCCAAAAAGGGGTCTTACTAAACCTACTCCTTTGTTTAACTCGGATAAAAGGATGGAAAATTGTAAGCTATAACTGAAATAAGTACATATTCAACACATACAGAAGATTTCAAGGCATCCATGAACTTTGAAGGTTTGTTAAAATAGTCACCAAAGGTATAAGGATTATAATTTAATTCGCAAGACGCGCGTTTCGTCTACATAAGACTTATTAGGGATGCTAAGATCAGAAAAGTTATAAAGCCAAACAAGTACAAAGTTGAAGAGCATTAATGACCGAAAATTAAAAAAAAGTCACTAAATTAATTGACCCTATTCCAAAACTTCGCTTTAATTAAGTACAACCCCTACAAAACACAATTTTCCTTATAGATATTCTAATGTTAATATAATATGACAATTTTCAACAATCAAGTAACTGTATGTCTGATAAAAAATGCAAATACAACATGCAGAAGGATATCTCATGAAAATATAATAATGTCTTATATTTCTATGATTTGCCTTTCCACTAATCTGTTGACTTCACGAATTTTAATTCACAACGTGATATTTATTATCGTAACATAACTCAACTGACAAAGCGAATAATTGGATTTACATCGATGGAATCACTGATCTTAACTGTATTAGTTTTTAATTTATTTTATAGGCATGATTTTTTCATGTTCGCATCCAAGTTTGACAATGGAAATACAGATGCGAAAAATAATTCCAGCACCTATATGTTATTCCACTATAGAGGTAAAACATAAGTATACATACATTGTATTTAAACATGAACAATTTTCTTCTGTTGTGATTTTAACGTCCTTTTTTACAAAACACAGTCATGTCTTAAAATTACTTATTATTAAATCCCCAATATGCAGTTATTTCGTATTAAGATTATTGGTTAGTTTAAAAAATAATGAGCTTAAATTTTAAGTTTCAATATGAACTAATGTCATATTTTGCAGGACCCGTTTTTAATGGTATATTTTTTGAGTTTTCGTTACTCATATGTTTAATTCTTCAAATTGAGTAAACTTATAAATTAACAATATTTACCTTAGATTTGTAAATTTTAAAAGTATGAGTTGTGATAACTCAACCAAACTTTTGTAATTATAATTTTCTGATTTTTGTTTATTTCGTTTAGTCTTGCTTGATCCATCACTACGATCTTATATCAGACTAGTTTACATTGTAAATATCGGATGTCTCAATTCGTTTAGTCAAAAATTGTAAATCAACCATGTACTAGTTCAATAGCGGCAAAGAGAAATAACTCAAACTCATATTATGTCACTTTAAAATTAAACCAACCAACGATAACGCACATATATGCATATCTGTCTAAAACAAAAGATAAGTAATTTTTCTTTCGGATCCGTTTGTTTTTCTTGTATATGATATTTGAGAATGCATTAATGAGATCAGGAACCGAATTGCACCTAAAAGCATTAAATGTTACCTCTGATTTGAACACTTCATTGCATATGTTTGCCTTTATTATGAAACAGTTAATAGCTTTTATAAAAAGCTAGTTGTCTCTTGGCGGGGCAGTAAACTTTTTACCTTTAATATTATTATATGCGACTGAATGTGAAAACAGATGCAAATCGAACTTTATTTTTTTATTTCAGAATGGTAGACACAACCACAAAAGAATACGCACACATTTAGCAAAATCTCTATACACTACAGAAGACAAAATCAAATTTGTATTTAAGGATCACAGTTGTAGTGGAACCATTCGTTCCTTTTGTAGATTTAAAAACATTGAGATAGAAGTGTTCAATCGTACTTACGACTGTTGTTCTGGTAAGGGTTATGCTATGGTATTTAATTTTATTCATTAGTTATTTTAAGGAAACAAATGCCATCTTGCAAGGAGCAATTTCATAAACTATCTATTACATTAGCGTTCTTAGGCAAAACATTTGTGAATTTTGATTCCTTCAATTTCGTTCTGTATCTGAATCTTAAAACTTTACAATTCGTGCGTCATCTAAACAAAAATGATCGGCTGGTGAACAAAGTTTCAATTCTAGTTTTTATGGTGAGTTTATTAACCAAATCGTAGCATTTAGAAGTCCTTGTATGATTTTAACATTATGTGTTCTACAAGCATTTGTTAAACGAATATTAGGGAGTACTGTATTTTGATAACTTTGCTCTTTATGAAATTGAAAATGGAAATGGGGAATGTCAAAGAGACAACAACCCGATAGCATACAATAGCCGAATGCCACAAATGGGTCTTCGATGCAGCGAGAAAATCCCGTACCAGGAGTTGGTCCAGAGCTGGAACCTAAATAAAATTTTGTACTAGTTCAAAAGCGAAAAGGGACTACACACTAAACTCCAAAAATATAAATGAACTAAAATTCAAAAACATACAAGACTAACCAATTTCAGAGGCTCCTGACTTGGGATAAGCGCAAACATGCGGCCGGGTTTTACATTTTGTGTGAGATATCATTCATCCCCGTTAATATTTAGCTAAAGTTCAATAAAGAAACGCATAGCAATACGGACTGTAAAACTCAGTTGAAAAGACGTCTGAGTCCGATGTCAGAACAGATAACAAAGAAACTAAGCAAATGACAAAGATACATAAATGAACAAAGGACTACTATCAGTTAATGACAAGCCAGCTTCAGATCTCAAATAAACTGATAGAAAGATTATGTCTTCATCATAAGAAAATCGTTAGGGGTTTAGTATCACACCATCATGAAATATATGAAAATAACATAATCCGTAGCATGCCAATATCTGGTTTTAGAATAAATATGTGTATTTCCGATTAATGTTAAAAAATTCAATCCTTGACTTGACAACAGGATCGTTACTATTTCCTTTCCGAATAAGTCTGTTTAAAGGTTTGGTTAGCGTTTGAGGTGAATGCCGACATTTTTAGCTTTGTAAAGAACATTACCATACAATATTTTATGTGAACTGAAAGTATAAGATGTCTGAATTTTGATTTATATTTATGAATAATGTCTTTGTACTGATGATAAAATTTAATAATTATTTTTACTTGTTTGTGATATCGGAAATCCTGGTGTAATAATACATAATTTATATTTTAAAAGCTTCCCGTAAAAGATAGTTATCAAAGGTACCAGGATTATAATTTAGTACGCCAGACGCGCGTTTCGTCTACATAAGACATCAGTGACGCTCATATCAAAATATTTATAAAACCAAACAATTACAAAGTTGAAGAGCATTGAGGATTCAAAATTCCAAAAAGTTGTGCCAAATACGGCTAAGGTAATCTATGCCTGGGATAAGAAAAGCCTTAGTTTTTCGAAAATTTCAAATTGTTGTAAACATGAAATTTATAAAAATGACCACATTATTGATATTCCTGTCTACACCGAAGTGTTGACTACTGGGCTGGTGATACCCTCGGGGACGAAACGTCCACCAGCAGTGGCATTGACCCAGTGGTGTAAATAGTTATCAAAGGTACCAGGATTATAATTTAGTACGCCAGACGCGCGTTTCGTCTACATAAGACTCTTCAGTGACGCTCATATCAAAATATTTATAAAACCAAACAATTACAAAGTTGAAGAGCATTGAGGATCCAAAATTCCAAAATGTTGTGCCAAATACGGCTAAGGTAATCTATGCCTGGGATAAGAAAATCATTAGTATTTCGAAAATTTCAAATTTTTGTAAACAGGAAATTTATAAAAATTACCACATTATTGATATTCATGCCAACACCGAAGTGTTAACTACTGGGCTGGTGATACCCTCGGGGACGAAACGTCCACCAGCAGTGGCATCGACCCAGTGGTGTAAATAGTTATCAAAGGTACCAGGATTATAATTAAGTACGCCAGACGCGCGTTTCGTCTACATAAGACTCATCAGTGACGCTCATATCAAAATATTTATAAAACCAAACAATTACAAAGTTGAAGAGCATTGAGGATCCAAAATTCCAAAATGTTGTGCCAAATACGGCTAAGGTAATCTATGCCTGGGATAAGAAAATCCTTAGTTTTTCGAAAAATTCAAATTTTTGTAAACAGGAAATTTATAAAAATTACCACATTATTGATATTCATGTCAACACCGAAGTGTTGACTACCGGGCTGGTGATACCTGCTTACCAAGCTCAAATAATACATGTATGTTTAGATAAAAACCAAAATATTACAAGAAGCTGTTATTATTGGAAGACTGCAAACATACAATTTGACTATATGTAAGTGGTACGATTACCATTGAAAACAATGCAAGAAACTACATGCCACTGTACGACCTTCATCAATAAGCATTGTCATAAATATAAATGAAACGTAAGTCAAATAACATTTAACAAACACAACCCAATCATAAAATCAGCAAAGATTCCGAGATAAGCCGCATTATTAACTTAAGAAAAATAAAAAGGGGAAACGTTTTATAAAGATAACATAGAAAACATAGCTTTGGACTACGGTTTTTTTGTTTTACTGTTTTTGTGTATACGTTGCAATAACTATGCCTTATTTTTACTGTTTCAGTAAAAAATAATTCAGTGGTGAAGACAGTTGTTATTGGTTTTGGGATAGCCATTACATTCGTTGTAATCGTATTTGTTGTTTATCTATTTAGAGGTAAAATAAAAGGTTAGAAACAATATAACAATAAAAACATTAAGGATACCAGTTTGACATAAAATTAAAGCAAACGTGTTATTTCATATCATGTTTGAATAGTGCTAGATCAGACGGGGACCAACATCGTTTTTACTGCTTATTAAACATGGTTGGTTTTATATAGATTCAAATTTGTATACCCTAGCGTGTTTAACATAATCAAACTAGCATATATTCATACTCAAATGTCCATATTATCACATCATAACTTGAGACAAGTTATTCAGACTTTTCTAAAAATGGGAATTTAACACAGAATGGCACTAATGATATAAAACATTTGTCATGCATTTTCAGGTTAGCGCAATTTCAATAGAAAAAAATTGCTTGAATTTAAACCGTCACATGACAAAGAGGAAATATTATTACTTGAAGTATCATTTGAAACAGAAAACGTAGAGCAGGACAGACCTATGCTCAGAATCACACCGGTATTTTGTTGGGATCCTTTTAGCTCAGATTTGTATGTTATATTTTGTAAACTGTCGTTATTCGATTTTCTCTGTGTTATTTTCGATTTTCCCCTTTTTTAAATTGAGATTGTGTCTTCAGAATCTTCCGCATCTTTTGACCTCATCTTGACCTTAAAGGGACACTAGCTACGAGATATATAAAAAAAAGTAGTATGAAAATCAAAAATTTGTTTTGTTTAATCATTAATGAAAGTGAAAAATGATGTACTCATTTACTTTTATCAGCTAAAATAGTTCAATTTTGTCGGATTAAGCTAATAACCATTGATACTGATTAATTCACTTGCAAGTGAATAATTCGACCTCATTAAATCCGTATTCATGTGAATTCCAATTTAACCCCGTAGAAAGAGATAGAGTAACGCATGCATTGTCCGTGTATGGGTATTTAAAGGAAAAGAATGTCAACATTGAAAGTGAAACAAGGTAAATAATTTGATAAACTTATTCGATTCACACAAAATCATTCTGATAAAGACCAAAACGACGGTAAACATATTTTTTAATCTTCAATACAAAATTTAACAAATCAAATATTCATTGTCATATAAACTCTGAACAATAAGTGTGTGACAAATAATATAAACATACACAAAATACATTTAACAAACAAAACCATGAAAACAAAAAAAAAACAACAAAAAAGCAAAACAATCTATCTATATGATATATAAATATATTTTATTAATAAATAAAGAGTCCCCTGTCCTCAGTTCTAATGCCTGTTTAAAATAGGACCCTAAGCTTTCTACTTTTTTTTTTAGGTTGATGGACAGGGAAGATATTTAATTTTTCATAACAGACCTATAAAACTCCAATTCCACGAGTTGCTTAAGGTTTATGACCCATTCTGTAGCCATTTTTGTACGAAATTTTCAAACTTAAATTGTATCAAAACTACAGATGTAATGAATAATAGAGACAACCATATTGTAAATATACTAGGGGGAAACTTGATGGAAAGCATTATAATTTACTGTTTCCTTGCAAAAAGAAAAAAGAGTACTTTGTGGCAAATAAACTAAGATTTTTAAAGAAAATCCACAGCCTTGAATACAGAGATTTTTGTTATAAAATTTGAAACATAAATTACTTACTTGCTCTTCTATGATGTGCTAATGTTTATTTTTTACAAAAAGTTCTAACCAACCTGTATATTCCAAAATACTTCGGGCTGAGTCACTAAAGTCGAGCGCACCCTAAAAGGTGTCCTTGATTTAGTTAATATTTCTATTTGTTTTAACTACATTAACAAACTTTTTTTAAGGAAATCAATGATAGCACTGCATGCAATAATCTTATATATGTCATTCATCAAATTGACAAATATGATATTAAAAGGATAAAGGCTGTGGATTTTTATACAATTTCCATATGTTTAGCATTGAATCAACAGAAGGGTACATAATCCTTAATCTATTTATATCTATGTTTATGTTTACATTGCTTATATGATCATATAAGGTCAACCCGATAGTCAATTAGATGGCGTCCTGGCTAAAATTCACACGAAACGAAGCTACATCTTATTGAGACCATGTCCTGTAAGTTGTTTATTTTATCCTTTTGATAGTTTGGAAAAATGTTTGATATTGTTATAAATAAAATATGAGAATTTGAGTCAAATCGGTGAATATGAATTTGGTAGCTAGTGCCCCTTTAAAGCCATGAGACCATTACTAATCATGAAGCATCCGTCGTTCGATGTCATTAGTAAACTTATAATTTTCCAAATTTGAATAAACATAGGACGACTTATCTTTAGCTTATCAATCATGAAGATTAGTTTTATTGATCATTAAACAAACAGCGACACCATTCCTAAAATAGAACATAACAAATTTAGTTAATGTCTATTTTTTAAAAACATTATAGATGGATAAAAAATGTACAATCTGGCGAGCAAAAACGCTGAAAATGTCAAAACTAATCAACTTCTGATTTCGACAAAGTCATTAAATGAATATGTTAAGATTTACTTTCCTTACAAGACAGTGTTTGACTTACTTAAGTGATTTCGTTTTTAATTTAAAAAACTGTAATACAAGGCAGAAACTTTAAATAGCTAATACTATCAGATAAACAAAACTTACAAAAATGCAATACAACAAAAACAATGTGAAGGCTTCTTAGGAAATTACAGCATCATAAAAGAGGGGTGAAAGATATCAGAGGGAAACTGAAACTCATAGATCGAAATTCAATTGACAACGACATGGCTAAAATAGAGAAATACAAACAAACAATAGTAGACAAGACACAATATAGAAAACTGAAGACTAAGCAGCACGAACACCAGCAAAAATTGGGGGTGATCTGAGATGCTCCGGAAGGGTAAGCAGATTATGTTCCACATGTGGAACCAGTCGTGTTGCTCAAGATTTTACAAACCCGGCAAATAGTGTAATTAGGTAGGCTACACTTGTAGAAAGGGAACGGGATTGTAGTTACGACATGAGGAACATGTTCAATATATTCTGTGAAACTGATATTCCGAAACGTTCAACCAACTCGTTATGGCGTCCGTAAAATTTACGAAGGGATGATTTCAACTTCACCATTTGGAACTCTTGTTTTAATAACTTCCTTGTGAACAGCAACCCTCTATAAAGGATGTCATGATAGGAAACGACGATTTCTTTAGTTGTCGGCGTTTTATTAGATAGAAGCGAATACTTAAACGCATTTATAGTTTTTGATCGGTTATTTATTTTAGTAAACTGAGAGGACAGATTATTCATTTTCTGCACTATTGAAGCAAGATTTTTCATTTTCATTAAAGCAAGGGACTGATTATTCATTTGCATTACTATATTTATGATATTCAAAAACATTCATTTTTTAAATATTTGTTAATTATGAATAATACATGATAATAATAATGTATAGTCAAGTTATTGTGTACCATTTAATCATAATTAATCCTTATCCCTGCAGAAATTTTAAGATTCAAGATTTTATTCATAACCTCAGACACATACTTGTGTACAAGAGGACAATATATACAAACATATTAAGATAATACATAGCGAGACAGGACAAACGAAACACAAATACATAGTTTATTATAAAAGACAATTGGTATAATTAGATTAAGTATTTACTTTTCTTCATGAAATAAATCATTTATATTCCCAACCAATATACATGTATTGCATACACACATAGTATTAAAATTTGGTTATACCTAGCCTCTTTCAAAAGTATTGTCAAACATATTTCGCCGAGCGGAATGATGCAATTTTTTTTAAGGGTTTCGGAACCGCTAAGGGCCAAAGAAGCTATAGATCTGCTGAGTTATTTATTTTCAATACATTGCATGTCAGGTAGATTATTTTCAAACTAACAAAGTACAAACCATTTATTTTTGTGATTATCAAGGCTGAGTTATTTATTTTCAAAATCCTCCTGCCCCCCCCCCCAGAATATCAAATGGTCGTCCCCTTAGTTTCATTTAAATAACCGACACGCACTAAACATGCTTCATCCATTGCTAGATAAGGGTTAAATTAAAGCTCACATGGATGCGGACTCAATGAGTTCGAATTATTCACTTGCAAACGAAGAAAACATCATCCATGCTTTTTTTTTAGCTCAATTTGACACACTGGCTGCTGAATAAAGGCAACAGTAGTATACAGCTGTTCAAAATTCATAAATCGATTGAGAAAAAAAAACAAATCCGGGTTGCAATCTAAAACTGATAGAAACACATTAAATATAAGAGGAGAACTACGACACAAGAGAAACACAACATTAAAATGTAACACACACAGAAACGAACTATAATATAACAATGGCCATTTTCCGGACTTGTTACAGGACATTTTGATAAAAATGAATTGTGGTTGGAGCCTTGTTTTGTTGCATGCCAAACCTCCCGTTTTTATGGCAAATTAAAAATAACATTAAAATGACAACATTACTTGATAGGACTACAATACAATAAAAGGGAGAACATAAAGGACACAGAAACACAAGAATGATAATTAACAAAAGGTGCCAGGTTTACAATTGAACACGTCAGACGCGCGTTTCGTCCACACAAGACTAACCAGTGACGCTCTGGTAAAAGTCCGAAAGCAAAAACAAGTACAAAGTTGAAGAGCATTGAGGACTAAAGGTTCAAAAAAGCTATGCCCAATACAGCTAGGGTTTTCTACCTGGGATAAGAACATACTTATTATTTAAAATAATTCATACTTTCGTAAACATTAATTTTTTGTTAAATGACTATATGATAGATATAAATGATAAAACCGGTGACAAACTACAAAATAAAAACGGATAGATAAATAACCAAAACCAGTATATAAAAATCACAGCCGCGTTAAACAAATCGATAAACGCACATATTTAATTGACGTCACATTTGCATTTCTAAACATTTCCCAAAAATAGGAAAGAAACAGGATAGAATTCAAGATTAGGTTTGTATAGTTATGTTGATTTAACATTTATAAATAACAATGACAATTACAATACTAATTAATATCAAATTGTGGTAGTAATTAGATAATTAATTTATTATCTAGCTATGTCGGGATTTCTTCTAAATCAAACTTTTAACCAAATATGTCGTAAACATTTACCATAAAACACGAATACAACAGAAAAATAAAAAAAATATCACATAGTTATATCTAGTGTCCCTTTGATGTTTGTATACATTTATCATTTTTTTAAACGAATCGTTAAATCCAGAAGTCTGTCAGATAATGCATAAACAAGTTCATCGCATGCAATTTGACATTATATGCTGTTGGTTGTTATGTTTATGTATTTTAACTCATATATTTTTAAACACTGTATATGCATTTTGGATTTGTATGTCCTTGAAATATCAAGAAATAACAGGAATGTTGATACTCAGTAATGACATGGTATTCGAATGACATTTGACAAATGTACCTGTTAATTTTAATCTAACGAACACATCTTTCTATTTTATCAAACCTGCAGATTGTAAACACGATTGCTTTCAAGGACAGGAAAGACGTGCAAGTGACAGTCTGATTTCACTTCCACAGTTAGAAGCTGAGCAGATTCAAGAAAATGTGCAACAGTTTCCATTATTTGAATAACGCAAACACGTTAATTGAAACTGATCAATATTTTGATTCAAAATTTCATACAAATTAATACAACTGGTTTACATAAACATTATACAAAACAGTCTACTGATGACAATGAACATTGTATTGGTTTCTTATTCTTATAATCAAATTGTTTTAATTAGCGATTACAATAATTCAATTTAATTGTTTTTTAAATTTCATACGGTGATGGGATTGCATCCCTTATAAAATGTAGAAGATACTTAGTCAGCCGTAAGCAGAGAAAGGAAGTACTTTTTGAGCTCAGTCAGTTAACGCGCTGCCTAGAAACACAGAGCTCCAGGGTTTGAGTTCCGGTGGAACAAGCAGTTATGTAATGGAATTTATTCTCTGCAGTTATATTGGGGCCCAACTAAAAATCCGCGATGATTAGAGAGGAATTCTAGCTAGAGTATGTTTGTATGAGAGTCATAATGGTATGATGACTCTTGATGTGGGGGAAGTGTGATGGGATTTCTTCCCTTTGAAAATGTGCTAGATCTTAGACAGCCGCAAGTAGTAGAGCAAAGGAAGTTCACCCGTAGGTCAGTCGGTTATAGCACTGCCTTGTATCACAAAGATCCTGGGGAAACGAGCAGTTTTGAAGTGGAATGCATGCTCTCCGGTTACAATACATTAATTGTGTTTAGTGCTTACATTGTATATGCTTTAATCTTTTTATAATTCTTTTTATGTAAATTTCTATTTTATGATTTGTTCGACATTAATATCTAAATAAGAGGGCTACCGGGTATTAATCGATTTTATTTTCTAAATATAGGATTTCACTATATTTTTCTAAAGATTAACTTTATCTTATAACTAATATAAAAATGAAATATAAAAATGGGGTCACCGTTTATTTAAGCTCACACATTACCTCCGAAAGAAGCATACACATTTGTAAATGTCCTTTTTTTCTGTTGAACTAATAGGAGAAATAGAAGTTATATCGAAATAAAAAAAAAGAAATTAGAGATATCGCTTAAATTTTACAATTGTTTAGTTTATGTACAGCTAATTCGAAAACAATAATAAAAAAACTATAGATCACCGATAAGTTAAAAAAGATATTTCAATTTTAATCCCCAAAAAATGGTATTTTTGCACCAAAGGGAGATAATTCGGAGCTTATTCAATGATATTAACTGTTCAAAAGACATCTTGGGTCATACCGAATCGTTATTTTTCTGGTACCATATCATAAGATAATAACTAATAGTGTGATAAATAAAATTTGTAATGAAAAAACAAATGTTTAAATTTTTTGCTTAAATTTTTGTACCTGCGAGCCTCCTTTAGTCCTCTAATTAACCTTACTATATGTAAGGGCAAATTGAAAAGTTACCTTACCTTTTATATATGTTTCCTAATGATACATATTTATGTGTAATTCTATTTCATATGTTTAAACGGAATTGTGCAAGTGTTATCCGGGAAACGCCTCGGTCCTTTGCTTTTGCGCCAACTGGCATTTCATTTGCGCCAAAAATATCTTTCATTTGCGCCACACACCATATTTCATTTGCGCCAAAAACTAAATCTTTCATTTGCGCCAATTTACAGGTAAGTACAGGTAAATACAGGTAAATACAGGTAATAATAGTATAAAACATAAAAATTTTCAAAAAGTCATTTAATAATAAAGAAAGCTTTTAAAATATATATCAAAAATCAGTTATCATAAAATCATACAAGTTATGCCAAAACCTCGATAAAACATACAAGTACATTGTAATGCTAAAAGCATACAAGTAATGTTAAAACCTGAGTAAAACCTTGGTAACATCATACAAGTACATGTAATGTTAAAACCTGGATAAAACCTTGGTAAAATCATGAAAGTAATGTTAAAACCTTGATAAAAACAAAAAAGAAAGCACTAAACACTGGAGTACATTATTGAGACATTTGTTAGCACTATAGTAAAGTTACAAGTCTGTTCTGGCAAAAAATTTATAAGCAACGGTCTTGATGTAGTCATGTCTTGAAATTTTCATGTGAACACTATCTATATAACTATTACCTTAGTGACCCAAACGCCTTTCACTTAATCTGTCTCTGGTAATAAATGTCATTTATGTAAGACATGTTTCATGAGCTAGTTCTAAAAGCAATTATCACACTCAGTGCATTAAAGTTAAAGTGGAAGTTCAGAACAAATAAAAAACACAGCTTTCTTTTTTTTTAATTAGTTACCATGGCATCAAACTTTGACAAATGTGTGTTTGTTTTTTTTCAGAATTTCTTGATTTTTCCTGTTTTATGTAAACTTTTAAAAGTAGACATAAGATTGTATATGGAACCAGAGTAACAAATTTGTTTTTGGTTTATTGGTTGAAACATGTTTATAGTTATAATAAAGCTGCTCCTAAATTATATAGCTGTTTCTTACCTTCGCACAAAACATCAACACAGGAAATAATAACAGAAAACGGCAAAAAAATATGCATTTTTTTCATAACATTTATGTACATTTTTTCGTAGTTGCTTATTAATATCATCAAACATATCCTTTCAATTCTTTATAATTTCTTGATCTCTACACATTTTCTAACCTTTTGTACAAAGTTCTAAGAGTTTTTAAAAGTATTTTGTTCTTGTGCCGAAATTGAAAATTAATTTCCTTCCTTTTATATTAATAGTTATGTAAATTTATCGAGTCCCTTTATACCCTTCAGTTGAGACTTATTTTATATTGCATTATACATTCTTGTGCAATAATTTTTATTAATATTTAGATATATTTATCTTCTTTTTTTTTATTGAAAATTCATCATATTTTTAATCTATAGTGTATACAATTTAATAAGAAAATAAAGACATTAAATTTATAACGATTTCAACGATGTTTTTATTTCTGGTTAAATACGTTTATTGAAATGTATAAGGAACACAGATGGAATAGTATTAAAGAACATAGAAACAAACCCATACAGTATCTTAAATTCACATATCTCTGTGAACAAAGATGATTTTTCTGGTTGACAATTTTAAATCCTAATGCAAAACTCGATCTTTAAGTGCTTGTGGCTGTTGAATCGATAGACATTTAGAAAGCCAAATGTACAAATGTAACACGCATTCATATGGTATTTGTAAACATGTACTAATGCAGTATCCTGTTTCTGCTCGTTGTTTGTGTCTTTGTTACACATAACACATTCCCATTTTTAATTATTTCACTGACAAATATTTAAATGTTGGTTAAATCTTGACTGTAAGCCTTAAAGTAGGCACTTAATTTAGTTCATTGTTTTTCGACACCAGCATTTCTATTCACGTACGGCTAATTTCCGGTTTTAATTCGTATATGATATTGAAATTTCCAGCTTTTTTAATTGTAACGCAAGGTCAATAAAACATATCATTCCATTTATTAATAGAAATTTAGTAGGTTTGTATGGCCTCGCAACGAAGTTGTCGGTGCAATATAGTTTTACCCTTGTCCGAAATTCCGTCATTCCGTCATTCCGCAACAAACCATTATACGCAGTTGTTTTTCTAAACGCCCTCAGATTTTGGGCTGATTTTTGGTATGTGAATTAACCATGATAAGTTACAGATCAAGTTTAAGTTTCGTTCCGCTTCGCTAATTTTTGCCGAAATTACGGGCTTTGGACTTTGATAAATTGTTAAAAATCACAGTTATACGGATTTTTTTTTTCTAACACCTTTAGATATTGGGCTGATTTTTAGTATGTGAGGTAATCATGATGAGATACAGATCAAGTGTAAGTTTCGTTCTGCTCCGCTTATTTTGCCGAAATTACGGGCTTTGAATTTTGATAAATTGTTGGAAATCACAGTTATACGGACTTTTTTTCTAAATGCTTTCAGATATTGGGCTGATTTTTGGTATGTGAGTTACTCATGATGAGTTACAGATCAAGTTTAAGTTTTGTTCCGCTCCATTCATTTTTGCCAAAATTAAGGGTTTACAACTTTGAAAAAGTGTTGAAAATCACAGTTATGAAGACTTTTTTTCAGCATTTTGAGCTTAGTTTTGTTATCAGTTAATTTATTATAATGAACATATCAATGTGATACTACCATCATGTTTGTGTCCACATGTGTTATTGAAATTGCAGATTTTTCAACTTTTTGAGACGGGGCCATTCGTTTCTTTATGAGTTGGATTTTGAATAAATAAGCATATTCACCTGCGGAAAAAGGATATTAACCGCGCAAAACGTCGCGTGCTTTTACGTTTATAATAACAATCATTTTTCTAACGTTAAGTTGATTTTGGTAAATAACTGTTATTCAATACATTCTCTCTCTCTCGGAACATGGAATAAAACATTTACTTTCTTTTGTTTCGGTAAATATGTGGTTTCATTGACTTTTAAAAAACCTAGTAACATTCACTTCGACTGTTGGCCTCAATGAATATCAGTTTTTAAAAAGTCAATAAAATCACATATTTACCTCATCAAAAACCAGTAATTGTATAATATATTACGCTGACCAATAATAGAAGTACACGGATACAGAGATATCTATTTACTGTATGTGAAAGAAAGCAAACTTTGAAATTGAAACGGCAATACTTTAGCATATATTAAACCAATTAAAGACGACTGAATATGCAGGAAAACAGATATTTTATATACATTTAAAGAATATATGCCAATACTCATACAACTACATAACAAATACGATTGATTTTTTTCATTTTTTTACATAAATAATGCCGTTAGTTTTCTCGTTTGAATTGTTTTACATTGTCTTATCGGGGCCTTTTATAGCTGACTATGCGGTATGGGCTTTGGTAATTGTTGAAGGCCGTACGGTGACCTATAGTTGTTAATGTCTGTGTCATTTTGGTCTTTTGTAGATGGTTGTCTCATTGGCAATAATACCACATCTTCTTTTTTTATATTATGATAAATAGTTTCCTAGTAACGAACGTCAATTCAAAATGATGTAGTTTTCAATTAAATAAGATGAGCGTCATTGTAGTGTTACGCAACTACATTCACTTTGATTGATAAATGCTTCATAAAAACATAATATAAACGCAAATTTTTACATAGTTGTCACCCCTGCCGACACCATAAATACCACACCTACGTTTTTTTCCTAAAAAGAATAAAATTACAAACAACTATAATAAAAATGCACAGAGAAAGTATTTACAGAGCAACATGAAGTCCACCGTAAGCAGCCACTATGACACGAAAGTGAACTCATATGTTCAGAAAAAGAAAGCAGTTCATGTTCCACATGTGTTGTATAAATCCGATAATTATTCGCATTAGTTTTTTTTGCAATCGACCTTATTGGACGTGTTGGTGTTTAGAACAAGATTAAGTACCCGTGGTCATACGTAGTACAACTATTCCTTAATAATCTAAAGTAAACACAGCGTCCATAAAAACTTCGATTAAGTGAAAATGAAGAACTCAACTTAACAACTGAAAATCTTGGATGTATTAGCCTTTTTTTAATAACATCATAATAGCAAACACAGTCCCTAGATTACCATTATATCAGCAGAAAATAGTTTTACTTCATATGCAAAAACTATATACTCCTAAGTAGATAAAAAGAAACTCAACTATCATTTCAAGAATGATTTATATCTGATGATTGCTTGGGATTTGACTGACTACATGGAAAATAGGCAATTAATAACTGATTGTCAAATATTGGCTTCCCCAAATTATTAGGTAAAACCGTAACCGATCATTGTAAACACATTATTTGTGAAAAAAACAATGTTTTGACATTCTTTCAAAGTAAACCGTCATCATAGGGAAATTATTTAATAACTCCATAATATAATTGTTAATTGTTCTTTTAAGTGGAATTATCTAATATACATTAATTGTTCCTGTCATACAAGGTTCGGAGATCACTACCGGAAATTTTCACGAACCACGTCGTTTGCAAGCAGGTTATATTGCATGCGTTAGAGGTGAGTTATGATTAAACTATTTATTTAAAAGATGTAAATGTAGTTAAACTAATCTCTGAACTATGATACTGTAATTATATGCAGAGAAAATTAAGCAACGTTTATATGTGTAAAAATATAATATCAATATTTTTTTATATACTTTTTGTAAAGATTGTCAAACTACATGTAATATGGGGCCGGAATCACGAATCTATAATTTATCTTTGGACATGTATTATGATCCTTATAGGACTATCTAAGGACATATCTAAGACCTCCTCTACAATCAGATATCACCAAAGATAATTATCATAAACCTTAAGCAAGTTCTTTAAATAAGCTTTAAAAATAACAGATTAACAAAAAAGCCCATTTGAATCTAGTTCCTGTTACCATATAACATAAAAATGGATTTCATAGCATCATATTTTTCATCTGCTTTCTAAACCTTATCACAGCTAAACGAACACCCCACTTAGAATTACAATCAAGTGTCCATATTTCTATTTCCCATTTGCCCTTTGGAGTTGTTTTGTAAACGTTTAACATGTTGAATTCTTGTATGACATAAAGCCAATTGGTGAATGTAACGCTACTCTCATCTCAAGGGAATTCAATACAGTTGCACGTTATTTCATTATTTTTATAACTTTGTGTAATATGATAAAGGCCTGCGTTATAATATTTCCATATGAATTATAGGTCTCCAATCTTATTTTCAAGGATATTGGGGTAATCTTTTGTAAACCGAGTTAAGCAAGGTAATTATATATTTTGGATTATATATTCTTCGTCATTAAATAAGATTGGATTAAACCTGAAGCTGTGATAAGTGAAAAAAGTGAAAACTTAACACATACAAATCCATCAAATGTGATATGGAAAACTGACCTTCCTCTTTTGGGTTTGTACTATCATATTGTCGTATTTTTTCCTCGTATACTAATTAATAACAAAAAATCGGAATACTTTCCCTTTGTGAAATTATGCTAGTACATTACTGCATATATTTGTAAGAGTTTTATCAACGTTTGTAATGACGGCATACCATAATTATCGCGTCCACTCATAATTGACCAAATTGAAGGAATAAAGTGAGAAAACTATTTATTTTGAAGTGTTATTGTTAAAATACAAAAGATTACCAAAATTGAAACTGGATTTTTGAACTATACAATCTTTCGATATAATAATTATTGACACACATTGATATAGACTCATTGTAACTAAGACGCACTGAAAAACTATTATTTTTAGTTGCTGTCAAACTAACGGGATGTCCAGAAATCAGATGCAACTCAAAATACGACCAGGAATGTATATAAATAAAAAAATATTATTACGCGGGCGATCGTCTTAAAAGAAAGGCCAACAAAAAACTCCGATCGGATATTCAAATTCATAAGTCAGAAACAAACTGACAAAGCTAATAAACAAAACCGACGAAAAACAAATTGTACACAAAACAATACAGACAACTAAAAACCTAGCAACACAAATCTACCAAAAGGATGGTAATGCTCTCATGTAAACCAGAAGGTAAAACAGATTCTGCTTTGCATGTGGCTCCTGTCGTGTTGCTTATATTTCAGTACACATACAATGATAACACTTAATCGTTTTGTTACTTTCGAAGAAAAGAGGACGGAAATGGTATTTCGATTATTGGAAATTATCCACCATGTGTGAAAACAAATATTCCGTACAGGTTAAACAGTTCATGACGACGTCAGTACACTTTTAGAAGGGAGGTTTTCAACATCACTATTTACAACTCTTGGTTCAATTGCTTCCTTGTACATTACTACAAATTTATCAAACTGCTGTATACCATATATATATATTCTACCAATTCTGAATAATTTTCCGATTCAGATTTACATGTTGTTTTTGAACACATTGTTTTATATTTCAGATCAAAGATGTGTGTTCTGATGTTTATGATACTAGTCCTGTCAGGTAAGGAAAACTAGTGTTTAGTGATTTAACTCATTTGCAGCAATACAACATAGACCAATTTCGTGCAACTTATTATTTTTAATTATAAATGTTTCTCATCTATCCAACTTTTAAAAATCCGAAATGTATAAAAGCATTGAGCACATAAGCATCATCGCAACAAGTAAGGACACATTTAGAAGAAGCTTTGATGTACACTCGCTAATCATAATGAATAACATTTATACAATTCATGGTTATACCAAAACTGAAACATTATATAGCCTTGAGTTGCATTCGAATTGTTTGAAAACGTATGTTAACTAATAACATGTATAAATCGTTTCAGATTTAAGCGCTGCAAATAGTTCTAGCCACTTATTGGTTAAACAAAATAGTAGCATTGTTATATTATGTCCATTCAAAGTCAAATCTCTGCCTATCATTTGGCTTGGTCCAGGGGACGAGAAGTTAACTACTTACAGTCTGGGCACGTTTATAAGTCGCAATATATCAGCATACAGTCGTATACGTTTGCTGGGAAATCATTCAAACGGTGAATACAATTTAAACATAATAAACGTTTCTACAGATGATGTTGGAACTTACCAATGTCAAAGTGTCCAAAATGGAACTGCTGTGCAACGCACATTCATATTGAATATATTAGGTAAGTAAAAAATATCATCAAATACAGAACATAAAGGCAAATTCAAATACTAAAAGAACAAGGAGTAGGTGTTACCTAATGATTTCTTTTGAACACCTCACTTTTGTATAATATCGATATAAATAAATTTACCAGTAGTAAAAAGTATTATATTACATAAATTCTTTGTACCGTCTAAATTGTGTGTCTAGTATATATAAGTTGTGTGGCTCGTTTCGCCTTTCTATTTACTATCCCCGGATATCAATGAAGAGAACAATATGTTGAAATGCCCATTTGTGTCCGAAGCATTGTAGTCATCAATTGTTGATAACAAATTATTTTATTGAAAGGGGCACTAGCTACGAGATATATGATAAATCAAAAGTATGATTTTTTGTTCAATCATTTATGACAGTGAAATAATAATTTGCTTTTATCAGCCAAAATGGTTCAATTTTGTCAAATTAGGCTAATAAACATTGATAATTTGTTATTCACTTGCAAAACCAGACCTTATTAAACCCGTATTCATGTGAACTCCAATTTAACCTCGTAGAAAGAGATAGTTAAACGCATGCATTGTCCGTGTACGATCAATTGAAGGATAAGAATGTCAACATTGAAAGTGAAACAAAGGTTAACAATTTGATTAACTGATTCGATCCACAAAAAGTAATTTTTATAAATGTAAAAACGACAATAAACATTGATTTTGAATCTATAATACAAAATTAAACAGACTTATAAAAATCCAATTGCACGTGTTGCTTAATATATTTATAAATATGTTTATGTTTACATCGCTTATATGGTCATATAAGGTCAACTCGATAGTTAATCAGATGGCGTTTTTGTTAAAATTCCCACGAAACGAATATACATCTGTTTGAGTCTATGTCATGTAAATTTATTTTATACTTTTGAAAATATTTTACATTGTTATAAAAAAAAAATGAGAATTTGAGTCCAATCGGTGAACATGAATTTGGCAGCTAGTGCCCCTTTGAAGGAACGGACAAGGTTTACGATACATTTCAAACTTTTTGATATCTATAAATTTTATTGCATCCTTTAGTTTTGGCGCGGCTCGTGCTGATCAGTCTTCAGATTTCTATGTTGTGTTTTGTGTGCAATCCATGTTTTAGTCGTGACGTTGTCAGTTTATTTTCAACTTATGAGTCTGAATGTCCATCTGGTATCTTTCGTCTGTCTTTTTCAGAAAAACCAACGACCCTTTCCAATATAACATTCTTCAAATTTAGAACTAAAATTGGCATACCCACCGAAGTTGCTGTTAAGGTTTATAGTTTGCAAGTACCGACCATTTCTTGGACTCAAAACGTAGATAGACCTCTTGGTGTTTGGACCACAACAGCAAATGGATCCAACACCTTTTTATTGAGGTCAACGATGATGGAGCACTTTGGAAAGTATGGAATCAAAGTTCAAAATGATGCAGGAAGTATTGACCTAATACTTAAACTTCTTTTAATTGGTAAGATTATTTCTACTGCAATACTATTGAATCTGAAAAGTGTTTTTTGTTGTAAACTTTATTGAAATTTAATTGCAGTTTTAATTTGAATAAAAATGCCTTACTGCATACATATAGTTTCCAGTGAAATGGATACCCAAAACTAACTTTAGTTATAGTGTCGTGTAATATTTAATTCATAAACACATAGTTTTGTCCTCTTTAAATTATGTAAATGCAATTCTGAAAAAAATAAATAAAGAGAAATTAGCGGACGATTACTTGTCAGCTAAGGTAAAAGTAGAATTAATCCACGTCTTCGTTTTTGTAATTCTAAAACCATCAACAACAACACATCTCCAAAATAAGTTGCTGAAACAAAATCTCACATCCATTAATATATAAATGCGTCTTGAAGAAAAAAAATCAACACAACTTTGAAAAAATAGAAATTGTGCTACATTTTGTAACATTAGTGGCGAAATAGTAGCTATTATGATACTCTTTGCTTTCCAAGCGGAAAGATTTTAATAATGCTTTGTTTAGACACATTTATATCAATATCAGCTTATTCATATATGTGTTTCCTTAAGATTTTTTAAACGTCTAAAATATTATGAAATTGGTATAACAAACTGACAGTTTTTCTATTTTATTTAAAAGAGTACCCAGTCACGGTGCAGCCTTCTAACGCGTACTGTAATGCATCGACTAGAGTAAACGTAGTGTGTCAATTCGCAGCTGAAGACGCAAAAGACTGGCAAACATACTGGACGCACAATCGGAATGGCAATTTCATTAAAACTGTACCCGGATTCGTTAATGGAAACAAATCAATACTGCAAATATCATTTTGTGATTACAGAGACGAAGGAGACTACATATGCAATTGGAAGACACAATTCAAAGAGTATTTCGCATCATCGTTCGTAAGAGCTAACGGTATGTGATGTGAGGAAGATCTACTTATAAACTTTTTTTTAAATATTTTTTTTCAAATTTCAATTCGGAAGCAATTTTGTATGAATAGTGATTTCTCTACTAATAATAATATCTATAAATGACTTTCTCTACTTATGTTGTGATTTAAAACAGAGGAAAAATTTCCGAGTTTTATCTCATTAGCTCAATTATTAAAAAAACAACATTGATTTTATTAAAAAATGTCTGCTTCTTTTTTAGTCCACTTAGACCCTAAGTTATAGTTTTATTTTTCATTTTTAGTCCATTTTAAAATGAAGACTTCCACTCTAATAAAAAAAAACACAAGATCACAGTTAAAATGTATCAATTATTTCTCTCCATATGTCTTACTCTCAGTACAGATCTCTGTCTCTAAAAACTTTTTAACAGTTTATTAACATTATTATTGGATTTGTGCGTGAATCATTATAACAACTTGGTAGTTGGTAGTATATAACTTTTCAGTCTTTGTCTGCTTCTTTTTGAAGCAATATCCTAATTATTTATGAAATAAATAACTGTCCGTTTCGATCTAAACTAAACTCGGTTGGTTGCTGTATATAATTATTTGACGGCCGTACGTTAAAGCGGAGGTTTCATCATTTATGTTCATCTCTTGTTCCGCATGCTCAATTTATCGAGGCTTAGATGCGCATAGTTCACTACTCGCCTTGGTACAGATCCTCAACTATTCTGAAATTTATGTTTGCCCAATATTCATTTTCATCCTATGCAAGGTATTTATAGTTGTTTATAACATGCACTTCACACCTGTTTACAGTTTTAAACCGTAGTTTTGTATTTGTTTATAACGATTAGTATGTGTATGAATGTATGAAACCAATCATTTGATTCTAATTTTATGCGTTTTGACAATGCGATCGATTTTAATCAACAGCCGACGACACATATCGATATTTCTGTGCCCTTATTTTATTAATTCGACAACCTCTAGTGAAAACAACAAAACCATATATAAAGAATATATTATGTATATAGCATGTAAATCATTTGTAAACTTCCACTTCTAAAGTAATTCTTAGATTTATAAGTTTCTCATATAACGTTGTTGAAATAGTTTTTTTTAATGTTCTTGTTCCCGTCGGACTATGTTCCTATTTTTTTGACGATAACAATTAATAATAATTAATTTAGGTCCACCAAGAATAACAGACACAGGGCATTGGCGGGAAGAACAGAATATTTGGATGACAGTAGACTTCTATTCGGTGCAAGAATCCATCGTTCATTGGTTCAAAAACGACAAAGCATTAGCGGTTTCTAGACGAATCAGAATTGCGACATCTTCATCAATCGTAAAATTAAATTACACGAACAAAATGATCAAAGAAGATGGTTTCAAATCAAAGCTATGGATTTCCAACTTTAGTAGCAACGATATTACTTCATATAGCTGTCAAGTAGTAAACATATATGGAAGCGTAGAATATACATTTGTAGTTCATTTGTTAAACAATACATTTAATCAGTATGCTTATGAAGGACAATCAACGGAGATGTACACCACCCAGCAAGACAGCGTTGATATGAAGGAAGCATTTACAGATGTCGGTAAGTCATTAGTTATTACAATGAAACAATAATAACTTTTTAAGTATTTTTAACGGCAAACAGTTTGTCTGTAACAATCACCATGTATAAAAGACACTAATTGTTATGGAGAACAAAGAGATAATTAACTTTAGTTACTTTTTTTTTAGTAAATACAAATTGTCGTTGTCGTAATATCGATCTTTTTTACAAATTTTTAACGCCACTTATTATGGTTTGTTTACTTGCGATGAGTGATAACCGTTGAACAGGAACAGCTTAACCTTTTCGGAGCATATCATGACATCACAAGAATATGGTTTGTGTTTGTTTGGTAAAAAAAATCATCAAAGATACCAGTATCAAAATTTTATATACGGCAGATGATCGTTTCGTCTATAAAAGACTCACCAGTGACGCTCGAATATTTTTTTTTAATAAGGCCAAATAAAGTACGAAGTTGAAGAGCATTGAGAACCAAAATTCCTAAACGTTTTGCCAATTACAGCTAAGGTAATCTATGCCTGAGGTAGAAAAGCCTTAATATTTCAAAAAATCAAATTTTTGTGAACAGTAAATTTATAAATATAACCATATCAATGATTATTCATGTCAGCACAATTTTTAGTTTTGTGTGTTGGGTATTGAATATCTATGTTGTCATTCTGTTGAGTGTTTATTGTTATGATTTTGACTAGCCTGTATCATTTCTTCGTTCTATAAGTATCCCAAACAATAACACAATGTGCTAAAGATTATAAACAAAAGAAACAGGCAAAAAACAATCAACACACAACTAGAATACATAAGCTAATTATCAATTAAATTTTAAAGACAAATATTTTACCGGTTCAGGTTTTTATACTTTCATAAAAAGCAATATCATCTGGTTGATGATATATATTTTTAACCTATGTATACATTTTTTGGAAACACTTCCCATTTACAAGACATCTATTATGGTGAGTTCTTACATGTGATATTGCTATTAAGTGACAAACACATTTTCTTCAATAGGTATTCCACTGAAATTTGTTCTAATTGGTATATGTTTAGTTATTGTTGTAATCACGTTTGCGATAGCATTTTTCTGGTATAGAAATCAAAGACAAAATTCAAAAGGTAAGCAAGATTTAAGTAAAAATATCAACATATATAGATACAGTAGATGATTGTAATGATTAAAAAAATACATTGTAAAGGAGTTTGATATACTAACTTTAAAGTTATGAATCGAATATAATTTTTTTTATTGAACTTGAATGACGTTATATAAAAATAAAGTACAAAAAATTCATAACACCTAATTTATAAAGCAAGATAAAAGGTAACAAACAACCCAAAACCCTCCCTCCTTTTAACCACACCAAACCTCAATATTATCATGTATATATTTAAATTATGTAGCCGTACATTGACGATTTAAAGGAGTACAAATACATATCAGACACACAGCTTCATTGTTTTAATTTGTCTTACAATTTATCACTGTCTTTGAATCATTTTGATTAAAAGTGTCTAAAAGAAAAATCACAAAAATACTGAACTCCGAGGAAAATTCAAAACGGAAAGTACCATATCAAAAGGCAAAATCTCAAACATCTCAAACGAATAAATAACAACTGTCATAATCCTTACTTAGTACAGGCATACACAATGGTGGATAAAATCTGGTTTATTGTTAAATGACAATTTCAATAGGCAAACCAATTGTTAAAGAAGTGACATTTTGGTCGCATGTTTTCGCACACAAAATTAGTTACTATATTTCCAATGGATAGAATAATTATAGCACATATCATATGTATTGATTAATACATTATGGTTTTTGTAGAATATGAGGGACAAGAAAACCCTGGGTAAGAAATATTGTCTAAGAAAAGGCATGCAATTTCAAACGTCAAATAATGATTGTTTGTAACTAATTAGATTTTAAGTGTCTTACGATCAAAAATTTACTATTGCATGACAAGTGATGTTGACGCTTTTAAAATTCTATTGGAAAAGTAAGGCTCTTCTTTTTATTAAACCAAAACAGGTATCAACTTACGTACTTTCATAACAAAAAGTGCTTAATACAGGATGAAGGATGTGATATAAAAAAAACACCTTTTTTTCTTATAATCCTGTCTGTCCTGGAACTAACTTGTATATATGATTTGCAGAGGCGATTAATTCTTCAACGTTTCTCTCATTGACTTGTTTGAGATACAATTATCCGAGCGTTACTGATGAGTCTTATGTAGACGAAACGCGCGTCTGGCGTATAAAATTATAATCCTGGTACTTTTGATAAGAAGACCATTCTTGGACTTTAACCAGACTTCGTTTAGATCTGCTTGAAACTAAACTTTCTTGGACTTTAACCAGACTTCGTTAAGATCTGCTTGAAACTAAACTTTGTCACAGCAGTGTTTTGAACCATTTTAGGCTTTAAGGCATACGATACAGTTTTGATCCCGTATTCACATTTTGATAAAAATTTCCATATATAAAATTGAGAATGTAAAAGACCATCTTTACCTGATTAAATCAAATATATAATAAAAATATACCTTCATGTGCCAATTTTGGAGTAAAAGGAGGTCGAAATTTTTTTTTTTTGCTCAACATTCGGATTTGGGGCCGTATTATCCCTTTTGAAAGATAAACATAACGTTTTTGGTGTAAAAGATAAACACCTTTTTTTATTCAGAAATAACTCATATTCATCAACTGTTCATGAATGTAGAAAAAAACATAATTTTTTTGCTATATATTTATGAATTAAAAAAAAGCACTATTTACGTTTCACAAAAATTGGCACACATGATTTTCTCACGTAATCAAACCAAATGGCATTTCAAAAAATAGGGGTCAATGAACTCGTTTTCAAGTTAAATAAGTTTGAATGATAAAAATCAGTCGAAAAGTAAATCTTTTTCCGATAAGTCATAGTTTGACGTCGCGAAAATAATAATTTTTATGTTAGAAACGTCATGCCTTCCCTGTAACTGTATTGTTTGCCCTTAAGGTACTTTTGTGCAGGGTCTGCTTTGTTTCCTAATTAATGAACACGTTCATAGTAACCTTAACTTTCTAGTCCACAAGTAAAATACCTAAGGACGTAGCACGCACGTAGAACAATACGTCCGTAATGAAAGTAAAATATCTTTATCACAGATGATTGGATGCATGGTACAATGTTATGCTATTAACCAAAGGTAAAGATATGCTTGCTGTAGTATCGCTTGTTTTTATATGGGCGTCTTTTATGAAAATGTTGATTTTCAGAATGTCAGCAAGACACATCCGTAAGGTAATTCAATCAGCCACATTTTGATAATGTAAATCGTTTTCATTACGAATATTAAAAATAATAAATATTCTTTGACCCAAAAACTTCATTCTTCTTAATCAAATACAACCATACAGTCTTCAAAAACACATATTGATCCCAAGGGTGACTAAGAAATAGACATATGGCTACTTAAGTCTTTTGCCGACTAGAAGTGAAAATCTCGCCAAATTGCGGCGTCCGTTTTGCTAGGCTGGATGTGTAAAGAATGCATCCACATGCGGTCAGAATGGGAACATTATATCTTAATCAAATTGCTCGTGTAAAGAGGGTACCACGCTCTCTGATCGTTCATAACTCTTGCAAAAAATCTTCAATGAGACTATGGGTGACCTGTTGCAAGGCTAAATCAATATCGCTATAATATATCATTTGTTTTCTAAGTGGCAGTCGCAATTTTCCGACTCGATCCCGAACAGCCTTAAAAACAACACCTGTCAATTGAATTATTTGCCACTTGACATTAAGTTATCAACAAACAATCAAAACTAGTGTATTACGTATAGTTAATTCGTATGCAGATCAATCATTAAAACATATTCGAAGATGCATATAACTGCAATTGCGCATAAACAGAACGCTTGCCCTAGTTTTTCAGTCTCATGAGTCAAGTAGTTTGCATCCCTACTTCTTTAATACAAACCATTGTTAATCATTTAGTTAGACTTCATTACACTTCAAACTTATATAATAAAACTTAATAAACATCTTTAAACGACGCAGTCAGTACAGTGATATATCTTTATCTTCTTTTCAAGCTCCAACGAGCAAGAACCAATTGAGCATGAACATGAGTATGATGACATAGAAAGTTTTCCAATGAATGAAGTCGATTACTCAAACACAGAAAACAATACGAGAGATACAGTTGATACCGAACGAGAACAGGATATAAGGAATCAAAGTGGAACGACAAGTGAGGAAAACGGTTACCTAGACATGAACGAGTCAAAATTTGCAATGTACACTTACATTTAAATAGTTGTATATATGTTGATTCGTTATAAATGCAGTAACATTTCCTTTTTTTTTTTTTTAAAGAAGAAGACTATACATAAAATTGAATTGAAATTGAAATGAACCTCACATTCAAATGTGTTATTGTTATCCAATTTTGTATAATGAATTTTGTAAGTGTGAACAATACTGCAGATTTATATCATTGAAAACAGATCTTACACATAAAACATGATGAATGTTATTTTTTTTGTTGGATATGTCCGTATATAACCAAATAGTATGAAACAATAATAAAGAACTCCGAGTAAAACTCTTTTTTTTTAAACGGAAAGTCTGTAAGTTAATGGCAAAAACAAGAATTCGTATTCATTAGTTGATAAATCGTTCTTTATTTCCGAAGTGTTTTCTATTTGAAGTCGGATTTATTAGGTAGCTTACACTTGCACGATATTTAATTAATCTTAAATACACCTATTCGCGTTTTCATTTGCACAGGCATAATCGATCCTGATCGATCTTATCAAATCTAGTTGACAATGAACATTACATTATCATCGTACAAGAATATAGTAGACGTGTCCATTTCGCGCGGCAAGTTTAACACTGAAAAAACATTGGAGGAAAACGTAAGGTAATTTGAATTATGCAGATTTGAATAATTTTACTTAAATCACGTGTCATTAGTTGAAACAATTAACAAAATAAGATATTCTTTCTTTAAACAGAAATATAAATGCATTTAAATATTAGGGAATAACAACAAAGGAAAATAGTTTATCGATTCTGTAGAAAGATACGAGCACGATGGAATCTATTTCTGTTATAACTTGTCTCGTACGCCCGTTCTGACAATATAAAATACGGATAAAAAATAGATCAATAAAACAAATATGTGGTATGATTGACAGTGAGACAATTCCCGACAAGAGACCAACTGACACAAAAATCAACAACTATACGTCACCGTACGGCCTTAAACAATACACAAAGCCCATGCCAAATTATCAGACATAAAAGGTAAAAAAAATGACAAATGTCAAAACATTCAACCGAGAAAAATAATAGCCTAATTTATGTAAAAAAAAAATTAACGAAAAAGAAATATGTAACACTTCAACAAATCACAACCACTGATAAGCATTCATTTAGTATTATGTCGTGAACTCGACATGCAAAGATCAGTTTTCACATCTGAACCTAACACTGTGAATTTTAAAAGGATCAATCCCCATCAATCTTAACCTTTTTTTTTGAAGGGTCGATTAAACAACTCTAAATATCTTACCTTTTTTATTTTTTACTATTGTTTTTATGTTACAGGTGTTATTTTATGCACCATTCCGATATATTTGGTAAGGCCATTTCCCAAGGATATTTTCCCAGTTTTCTTTCCAAGGTTGTGTTGTTGGATTACCGTCATAAATTAAGAGAGAAATGGAATGTTTAACTCCGCTATTATTTTTACATATGAAGTCAGTTTATCTGTAGTCGTTTGTAAACTGTATTGATTACAATTAGGCTGTTAGTATTTTAATATGAATTGTTTGATATTTCTCTTATTTTTTAAATATCCACGAATTTAAAATCAAACTATATAGTGCTGGATTTTCTCATTGTTCAATGTGACCTATGATTGCTTGTATCTACGTCATGGTGTACAAATGTCGTATCGACAATCAAACCATTCCGTCACATTGGTAAATAAACAGATCAATATTCCAATTTGTGAAAGGTCGTTCTATCAGTAATTTTTAAAATGATCTATTATAAACAGGGTTGGAAACATCAAATTAAAGAGACCATACAAAATAATCAGTCGAAAAAAAACCAAGAAAATATAAATAACAATGGAAAATTCAAAACTTATAAAATGACAAAAAAATACATTAAGCGAAAAACAATGATACAAATAAACAGTCTATAAAAAGAAAATTTTGAAAACTCATCAACACGAAACCCACCATATATAGTGAACGACAGTCAAAAGGTATAATAGAGCAAGCAGATCATACATAACAGGTTGTATTTCTGTAAATATAGAGAAATTCAATTTTGAATTGGATATCCTTTTGAAATATTAAGGCTTTCCTACTTCAGTAATTGATTACCTTAGTTGTATTTGGCAAAATGTTTAGGAATTTTCGGTCCTCAATGCTCTTCAACTTCGTACCTTATTTGGCCTTTTAACATTTTTTGATTCGAGCGCCACTGATGAGTCTTTTGTAGACGAAACGCGCGTCTTGAATATATTTGAAATTTTGATCCTGGTATCTATGATGAGTTTACTTTAACGGCTAAACTGACTCTTTTACTTTGAAATTTCGTTAAATATTCTATCCTAGAATGGAAAGCGCGTTTGAACTACTATTTGTTATTCAAATGCCAAAACATGGGCTGTGTGTCATATTTTCAGCATTTATATTCTCCGAATTTCAATGAGTTTTTAAATTAAATGCTAAAACTCTGTAATATCCCTCTTTCCGCTTTGGATCTTCCTTCGAATTAAGGCGGTCGCTATTTATGTTAATTTATGCTGGTAAAATTCCCAATATATGTCTCTTTGAGTTGAAACATAGCGATCATTTCTTGGAACCAGTACATAACAGAATAAAATACCTTTGAATAGTATATATATCTCCCCAAAAGTTTGGAATAAGTCTAATTGTCAGATGAAACAAAACCAATTGTGTCTGCATACCGTCTTAAAGTATTTATTAGACATAAATAATCTACCACCAAATATCGTGAAATACGATATATCTCCCCTCATGATAATAGAATTATGAATATTTAATTTAGTGGACAGAACTGTTGTTCCTACAACTGAATTATATTCCTTAATCACCTATGACTTATATATGCCACAGCACTGAAATCTACATTATACGTCTTAAATTTCAAATAAACCTTATTCTAAGTATCAGTGTGATAGTTTTATCCTGCTAATTAAATAAATGCGTGTAAATGTATAAACTATTGTTTCCATTATATAAACATTACATCACATTTAATTTAAACTTTTTATAGACTCTAAAAATAACATGTGTGCGATGCATGATAGGAATAGTCAAGTTATGAATATTTCATGAAATACATTTATGTGAAGAGGCTTATGAATACTTATTAATTGAATATTACTTATGAGGTTGATATCGTCGTAACATTTTACACATTCGAATCTCTCTTTCGATTATATTGTAAGTTTGAATAAAATCGTTCAAATGACAAAAAAAAAACTTTATTAATAAGAACAATAGAAAAAATAACATTATTTACATACACCATATAAACATAGATTATTAACAATGAAATATAAATAAATATATTGAAAAAGAAGTAATGCAAAAATATTAGATAAATGCCAGTTTTACATGTTTAACATATCGTATAATAACAGAAAATATAATAATACAAAATTAATGTGTTTAATCTTGAAACAATGCGTCTTCTGAAGACAACTGGCCGCATGAGATCAACTGAATGTTTGAATTATCTTTTAGTTTTATTTGCTTAATAGCATACATATTAAAATATAAGAAAACAAGAATGTGTCCATAGTACACGGATGTACCACTCGCAATATAATTTTTTATGTTCAGTGGACCAAGAAATTGGGGAAAACACTCTAAAGAAGAAGCGAGACAGACGATCGAACGGACGAACAGAAGAAAGTACACACAAACGAACGGACGCACACACCAGAAAACATAATGCCCCTCTACTATAATTACAATTAAAATTGTTTCCTAACATCCAAATATTACTAACGTTGATACACTGTATATTTTCATACAATTGCCCCATATATTTTTAGCAAGTAAATCAAACTAATAAAGCACGAGTACATTGCTCGTATTTATATTAGAAAAAAATAATCAGTAAGAACCCTTTTTATTACAACAGTTCTAGCCATGACTGTATAAGTTATCTTAAAAAGTTTTTAAATTTGCCCGAATAAGCAATTTGAAATAATCATCTCTAACCTTTTTTTTTAATGATTTTTCCTTTTCCTAACCTCTTGATTATTGATTCATTTGATCTCAAGTTTGATCCTACGTTTTTAGACTATTAAATGAACTAAATATTTGAACAAAAAGATATTTCTAAAGAAGTTGCATATTCATTAAGTTACCAGTTTGATATAAAATTATTGAAAATTTGTATAGAACTGAATGTTCAAATATGTTTTTTAGCATAACTTACAATCCCTACAGGTTAAATTATCTGGTTTTTTCCCCCAAAACAATTTGGTGGATATGGAAAATATCGGCATATTCTTTTTAAGAGAATACAATAATGCAAGTGTTATAGAGATATGATTGTATATCTAGCTTGTATTAATTGATTCCATATTAAAATTAAAGTGCTGTCAAGTGGTACACTAAAAGAGACAAAACACAGCATGCTATCAAACATAAATGGATGTCAATCATTCTGTAAGTTTATATAAGCACTGCTCAAACATTACTTGAATATTAGGTATCTCCCTACGAGAGGCATGATTGGAAACTCAGCAGTATTTACAAAGTTCAACTTCTAGCATTGTAGACTATATACATAAATGTCATGCACATTTATGAAAACAAAAATGTACTCGTAACAGTATATAAAACATGTCCTAAAACGATGTACAGCATCATTGTTTAATACACAATTGCAATTAAGGTGGTATTGGGGTCTTCCTCCATCTTGGATTGTAAAAAACAGAGAACCTTAGGTCTAGATTTTCAATCAAGTTAGCAAAATTTGATTCAGGAATGCAGATATTCAAAGTGAATTTTCATTTAAAAGAACCAATTAATAAGAATATAACTTATAAATATTAATACTTTTGTACATGTTGATAATAATTGGTAGTTAATATTATTTTTTTTTAAATTTGCACTTTAAGGGGAGGTAACTATAAAACAGTGCATTTTCTGAAGGTTTCTTCATGGAATTTTCCTATTTTGTATTTTAGCCGGAAAAAACCTACGGTGACTCTATCTTTTCTTTCGATATTCTCAATAGAGCATTGTCTGAAAGCTATCTTTTCCCTAAGTTCTTTACAATTCTATCCTTTTGTTTAGTTTCTGATCACAAAATGGTGTTTTTTCCTGTATAATCCATACAAAATGTGCCATTCTGTCACGCCTGTAGCTTGAGAAAATGCACGGTGACCAATCATTTTTATTATCTTTTTCAACATATATCAATAGATACTACGTTTTGGCAAAGTATGAACAAATTCTATCATTTTTATTTTAGACTCCCATACCACCTTAAAATGACATGTAATCATGTTTCAAAAAACAATCAAGACATACTTAATATTTAAAAACTATGGCCAATTGAATTCTTATTCATCTGTAGTTATTTCTGAAATATTCAAATTAAACAACATATATTAATATTCATTTAAACAATCAGTGATGCAGCGCTGAAAATGTTTCATAGTAAACCCCATCATCTGAATATCACAATGATTTAATATCAATTTACTCGCACATGCAAACTTTTTTAATTGGCAAAACATGAAGTTAATGTTATGACATGTATAATATTATATGTCTAAAGCTGAAACCGTCTTCGACATTTTGAAAAGAGATATATAATGATTTCAAAGTCAGGAATATAACAGTTGTCGTCCATTATTTTGATGTGTATGACCTTTTGATTTTGCCTTGTGGGTAGGGACTTTCAAATTTTGATTTTTCCTCGGAGTTCAGTATTTTTTTTTAATTTACTTTTTCCATGCATTTTTGTTAAATAAATTACGCTAATGTACGCTACGTACATTAAAGGTAAACAATGATATAAATAAAATATAAAAATACAAAATTTTAATCCTGGCATCTTTGATAAGTTTATGAACATGCAAAGCATTAGACTATTTCTATATTTATACACCTCATCAAAGTTACCAGTCATTAAATTATTAAACAATCTATGTATATTTGAAGGGACAATAGGACACAGTTTTATTTATAATAGACTGCAAAACATTGCTTCGTTAAATTCCTGTATATTTTAAAGCCATTTATTTCATGTCGGTTCAGAGTCAGATTCTCTTATTGGATAAAAAGGGGCCACATGACATTCATTATGCTTCAGTAAAAAATTCAATCGGTCATTAACAGAACAAAACGGACCAGAAAACCAGTCGTTAACGAACTTTTGACATGATAATGACCGGTGGGGCGTGGTTTCCGTCTGATAATGACCGTTAGGGCGTGGTTTCGCAGTAAGTTAGTCTCTTTAATAAAACATTTTCCTGTTTTCAATATTATATTTTAGTTGTTGAATTGTTTATATGTTTTCGTTAATTATAAAATTGTAGAACACTTGATTAAGTATTTATCTACTGAAATATTGCACTTAAATGAATGGCAGTATTACTACGACTGGTATTCACACTTTGACATAGAAATCGTATAACTACTCAAGTTTGCTTAGGCATTTTGAATTTATGAGAATTTCACAAAACATGGTTTCTCGATGAAATAAACACAATAGTTCTTGCGACAGCGATAATGACCTCAGTCATTATCACTATCTTAGTCAATACCATTGTCCTGTGGTCAGTCCATATATCACGATAATGACCAGTTTTCAAGGACGATCTGCAATCTGAGATTTAATTGATTTGTCAGAAGATTAAAATTAAACCAGTCACCACAATTGCAAGTAAATAAACAATGTTCCTACTTAAAAAAGGTTTTATCAGAACTAAGGGGACTGTTGAAATATTTCCTGATCTTCTATTTGAATATTTGCCTTAGATTTTTTTTTTATGGTAGATTTAGTTATACAGTGCATAATACCAAATTGAATTTACTTAATAACCACAGAGTTTGTTAATTCTTCATTTCGCGTAATTTATCTTTAAAACTTTGCATTTCCGTTCTTTTTAACTGCACGGTTAATCTATATTTGTGCGATTGTATGTTTCGGGTATTGTCAGTTAACCGCAGATCGTCAATCGATACTACATATACAATATATTTAAGCACATATATAAAGTTCTTGTTTGAAAGGATAATCACGTGTGCTTAAGATTATGTGTTTCGATATAAGTTAGATATGTGCAGGTCAACAGAACAAATATGTGTTATTTACTTCAATAAATAGTCAGGAAATATGACTGCAGTGGTACAGCGTCTTCATACAAATAGATTTAGTTTTTATTGTAATTGTTTACGAATTTTGTTTACAGAACAATGTTTTTATGTTATTTTAGAATTGATAAATGAGGAATGGGGCCATGAGACACATATGATGCTCCACTTGCATATAACATTTTAAAGGGGCATAACTCAAGAACTACAAAAGTAGCGGTAACCAAATTCAAACTTGATCTCTGGTTCTTTGTAAATACCATTGTTTATAAGATTAATAACATTTGGTAGACTCAAAATTAAGATAGAGAACGTATGGAAACCAAAAAATCGGCAATTTTGCATTTGTTAAGTTACATATCTCAAGATAGATAAAAGTGAGGCCACCCAAATTCAAACTTGATATGTTTTTTTGGTTCTTAATACTTGACGAAGACAAACCAAATATCGGGACGTACGGCCGGAATTCCAGCCCGACAAGAGCAAAAGTTTATCCCCCTTCCGCAACAAATAGGGCATAAACCAATCGATAAGGTATCAAGATGAACTTTCGATATTTTAAGCTGATTTCTTTGAACTCACAGATATATGAACTTGTGTTCTAACGATAACTTGCTTAGCAAGAAGAACAAACCTGCAGTTAGGGTATTCGATTTGTTCAGTTTAGTCATTTCTTCTGGATTAGTTGACTTTTTTGTGTTTCCTCTAATTCTCTCTGCTAACCGTTTTACTACAAAATATACCAATTGCACATAATTATTCAATTGGGTTTTGAATTTATTGATTTTATCGAACGTACATCCAACGGATGAATACTGCATAAAACGGACACCCTTACGGAAGCTTACTGGATAAAACATTTGGACAAGATATACGGAAAAAATAAAGGCGTAAATCGCATAAATATTCAAAACGTTTCTGTGTAATTGAAACATCCGTTTTATCTGTTGAAAGTACGATAGAAGCTTTTAGATTTGCTATTTAAAAAAAAGAAGTTGAATTTGAGGTACTTAGAGCGTATGAAAGTGGAAACGGTTTTAGGCTGCTCCGAAACCCCAATTCCACTTTCATGTCGATGTTCAGTAGTCTTGATCTTCAGAAAATGGTGCTGGTAAAATAGAAAGTACATTTTCCCAAATTTTATTACTTTGTTTCTTTTCATTTGTTTTCTCTTATTTTTGAGTGTAAGCGTCGTTTGGTTTTTTTCTTATTTGTTGAATGTAAATTCACATTGCGATAAGACGTGTCACGATACTTGTCTATCCCAAATTCCTGTATTTTGTTTTGATGTTATATTTGTTACTCTCGTGGGATTTTGTCTGATGCTTGGTCCGTTTCTGTGTGTGTTGCATTTCAGTGTTGTGTCGTTGTTTTTCCTCTTATATTTAATGCATTTCCCTCGGTATTAGTTTGTTATCCCGATTTTGTATTTTGTCCATGGATTTATGAGTTTTGAACAGCGGTATACTACTGTTGCCTTTATTTAACTTTGAAATGAATACGCGCAAATGTAATACAAAATATGAGCGTATACGTATTGAGTTTTCGTGCGATGCTAGTTTGTTTAAATTATTAATTCGAATTGCAAACATACCACTATTTTTGAAGCCATCTCGTATGCTGATAGTTTCTGGATTGCTGATCAGGCAGAGCGAGACTTGAGTCAAGAACATCGATGATAAACAGAGACCAATTGGTTTATGAATGCCGTCACTAACATTTTTGTCTGTAAACAAGAATTAGAAAAGTAAACACGTGATAATTTACAGAGAAAGATACAAAGCAGTTACAATGTTATTGATCACTTAGAAATATAATTTTTCTTGCAACATTTTAAGAAATATATCATTTTGATTATTATCAACGATTTTAGACATAAATCAGAAAAAAACCCCAGAGTTTTCTGTAACGTTCTGAAAGGTCTAAATCATTCGTCAATTGTATACAACTATCCATGAAAGAATCAAAGGAACTCCTTGAGGGGTGACGATTGAAAGCATCGAGGTGATATTCGTATCCCACAAGCCATTCATTACCTAATTTACATGAAAATCCTGACTACGAAATTTCATTGCAGGGAAAACAAAAACATGAAAGTCACGGTCCTATTTCGAAGAGAGTTTTCTATCCCTGTTGCCGTAATCCAGTTTTAAGATGATTAATCAAAAAACTCACCGTCATGTAACAACTGCTTCACTGATATGTACTCCGTATGTCCTACTCCATAAATTGATCCCAGAGTACATATTACTGCCAGAATAGGTCGCCTCCATTGAAGGAAATTTCGTTCTGATAGTTTGGCGCCTTTTTGATAGATAAATTCAAACGAAATATTAATTCAATGGTGAATCTATTGTTTTACAGAATTCGATACATAAAATAAAAGGTTAAAGATGAGGGAACTTCAAAATGAAAGGGACCAAGTTCGTTAACAGAATAAGTGTATCAAACAGACAGCACCGAACAGACAGGTCTCTGAACATCTTATTTACATATACACAGAAATATAACGTAGGTACTCAACTCGTATTTTTGATAGATGACAATCGGTCGAGAACTTCCGTTATATCATATATTATAATTATTCACTGCGTGAATAACATTACCATTTTGGCTATTAGAAGGCGAAATAATATATTGAACTTCAGATTTTTTCTTTATAACACTTTTTGTTAAGTATTTGTGTCATTAAAACCAACTCTGTCAATGAAGTCTAGATTTCTAGTATTTGTATTCAATCATGTAAGAGCATGTAAGAGCATAAAATATAAACGCCATCCAATACGACAAAGAGTGTTCATAGAGGTAATTTGGTATTTCATAATAGAAATTATATATTCTTAAGATAAGTAAAAGGACATTAAAGTAGAGACAACTACAGATACAGATCCTAAATAAGAGTTGACTATTTTTAACATATTATATAAATGACGAGCAATATGCCTCTAAACTAAAGTTTGAAATATGGGCAATTTTCACCATTTACAAATGTTAAGTTTAGATCGTACACATAAAACATTTTTCAAATAAATTTAGTCTTTCTTGTAGAAAGAAGACATTAATTCGATATATTTATGTACTGTTTAATTGACTTACAAGTGCTACATATCTTTCCCCAGTTTCTGCATAAACTCCATGTAAGAAATACAATGCATAGGCATGTAAAAAACAAACACACTATTGGCACCGTAACCACATGTTTGATTAAAGAGAGCAAGTCCCTATTATCTGAAATTACCATGTCAATAAATAAAAAATGACATACAAAACTGAAATAAAAACAGTCAAAAGAATGGAATACAACCCAAAACATAGCTAACATATTCATTCGCGTTTCGTCTATATCGGTGGCACTCGATTCAATATAGATAAAAATTATCGAGTTGCCAAACTAAATACAAATTTGAAAACTTTTTTTAAGCATAGAAAACAAGAATTCCGAAAAGTTCCAAGTACAACTAGGTCATTCATTCAGGGAGTAGCATACATAACCTTAGTTTTTAAGAGAAATTCAACTTAACAACTTAACTATGCGTTGTTAGAGCTTCCAAATTGAAACACATTCGTGTTTAGTTTTGGGTATCAGTTTTATAATAGATTAAATAAATGTTATTTAAACCTTACAAAATTACAGTCATGACCCAAGTACCTTATGTTTGACAATGTTCCAGGTTATAATCCTGTTATTAAGTGTTTGTCGTTGGTTACTGTCGATCATAGATGTCTTCGACTATTTTCTAATGTCTTAGCATACCTTATATCGGTTGTTTTTTTCTCTTGATTTAACTGGTTCTGATTTTTTCATGTCGGACTTTAAACAATAAAGCGGCCATAAGGTATCATGGTATTTTCTTATTGCTCAGGATCACACGGTGACCTATAAAACCTGAACTCCGCCTCACAAGTCTCCCGATGTGTTGAAGACGTTTTGATGGCCTTGTTGGTTTTTTGTTTGCTTTTGGTCGGGTAAATTTCTCTTTAACACATTCCCCTTTTCAATTCTAAGTTGTATTGCTTGCACATATACATTGGTTAGGCCAATTTTAAGATCGTATAATAGTAGTTAAACATGTTAAAGAAAATGAAGCAACATGTGTATGTCGAATGTGAAATTGTCATTGACTTCTATCAATATTACAACACATAATATACGGTTTCTTTCAACACACAATATTCTAAACAAACGGCATTAACACTATTTCAATAATAAACAATTCATTTAAAGATTAGAAAAGAGCTCAATTACATTGACTTACTAGAACAATTAGTTATTTCTGAGGTTAATATTGGAAAAAGTGTACTTCCAACCAGGCAGCTTATATTCAGTTTTACAGGGCAGCGTACTTCATCTAACTTGAGTTTGAAGTCAAAATATGAGCTGTAGAAATTGCCAACACGATTAGCACTCTGATTTATATACTCATCTCGCTTTTCACCCTAGATATAAAAAGAAACAAATTTGTTTACACAATATTGCTTTATATCCAGAAGGAGTAATTGTAAATATTGCTTTTAAAAACTTTTTTTATATTTATCAGCCTATCTTGCGAAACATTAATGGTTCAACAAATGTATGAAGGAAATATTTGCTAATGTTATAATCTATTGAAACAGTGAAATATTTCAGATTTATTTCTTTTACTTGTCATATTTTCCAACATTTAAGATGTTTTAATCATTTTGAACCATTTTATAATGGATAAAATTCACAAATTGCAAATATTTAGGAATCATTCCAAACAAAGAAAGTCAGTTCATAAAATGGTAAGTTTTACGTTAAACTTAAAAAAAAATGTATATCATTGAAGTTCATTAGCTAAATAGAATCACCAACTTAGTAGAAATTAATATAGTATATACACATTATAATGATGTTATCAAATCTGTTGTTTACCATTACTACTACCACTGTCAATTCATATACAATACATGTACATTGTGCATACATTTTATACTTTCCAGAAATGTATGTATACAATGTATTGTTTTTATCTTAAGATTTACTTCCAACACTTAAAACTTAAATTATTAAAGTCTAAATCATTATCTTTAAACAATCTCTCAAAGAAATCAACATATTACTAGTAGTTTAAACGCAGACCGCTAAGAGGACCCCAAAATGAACTCGTCCGAAAAAAAATATCAACATTACCGCTTTCTAAACATGAAAGCGGAATAACAGAGGACTGTATTTGTACAAGTACAAACAAATCCAAAAAATATTTGTATATCTGTTATGTGTACACAAGTTTGCAAATTGCAGGATGAATTGAAGTACATTACAGGTTAACAACTATAACATAGGTATACTAACTCCGATGACAAAAGAACATTGTGGCACTGGATACACTCTGGATATGTTCACAGAAACAAAAAGGTCCTTCGTCGATATAGAAACATTCTTGTGAATGTCATGTTCTTCAGGATGAACTACATTAAAAAATCATACATTTACTTTAAAATGGAAACAATATTCAAATTTCATAAAATGTCAGTTATATTTATGTACTTTTAATAGTAAGTAAACATTATTGATCAAATGTTTTTTTTTATGTATAATTCCAAATAAATCATTGATCCTTTTCTAAATGAATTTAATAATTGAACTTACATTAACATGTTCTTCTGGAAGTTAAAACCTCAAAATACTTAGATTTGAGTTCCATGTTCACATACCATAGATTCAACAAGTTCTTGTAAACAGCATTTATAAAATAAAAGCCGAGAAACAAAGGCGTTAGCAAGAACAGAGGAAAATACTACAATGTATGCGAATTACTTCATTGGCATTAATATTTATTTCTGGAACACCTAAACCAAAAACTGTAGCGGAAGCGGAATTTGCACATACTGAGGATTTCCATTTTAAAACACAAATTTCAGAAAAGACCTTGACGTTTATCAGTTATCTATTATCTATGCATTTCCTATCATGATTTTCTTGATAGAGGGTTACTGCTCACAAAGAAGCTATCAAACCAAGAGTTCCAAATGGTGAAGTTGAAATCATCCCTTCGTAAATTTTACGGACGCCATCGCGAGTTGGTTGACCGTTATGGAATAACCGTTTCACAAATGATATCGGATATGTTCCTTACGTCGTAACTACAATCCCCTTCCCTTTCATGAATTTGACCTATCGAATTAGACTATTTACCGGATTTGTAATCACATAAGTAACACGACGGGTGCCGCATGTGGAGCAGGATCTGCTTACCCTTCCGGAGCACCTGAGATCACCCCTTGTTTTTGGTGGGGTTCGTGTTGTTTATTCTATATTCTATGTTGTGTCATGTGTACTATTGTTTTTGTGTTGGTCTTTTTCATTTTATGCCATGGCGTTGTCAGTTTGTTTTAGATTTAGGAGTTTGACTGTCCCTTTGGTATCTTTCGTCCCTCTTTTATCTAGAAAATTAAGCATTTAGATAAAACTGTTAAAGATACACGGAAGAATACAGTAAAACAAGAGAGGCGTAATGTACATTGTATCAACCACTGTAGCTACTGGTGCTTAAAAATGAGTATTTATTCTAAATTCTGGACTAAAAATATAAATAGACTTACATTCGAAGTTACCTTCTTTCAAGGGAAGCTTCAATCTACACTCGGAAAATCCAACTGTACAACAGTAATTGTGATTCAGATCTGATTCCGATAAATTTGAGATCAATAATTCAAAGTCTGAGCAAGATTGTACTTTTTCAGAATACCTTCCAGCTCTCCTCTTTGGAATTCCTTCAAGTACTAGTAGATCAAGGTTTTCCCCACCCATCCACACTCTAGATTCATTTTTAACGCAGATCGAGAGATTTGTATTTGTACAAAGTATACTCAGTGGTTGTCCGAATATAGCTGGTTTAGAGCCGATGGTACATTCAACTGAAATTTATGAAGGAAAAATGTACACGTCATACATATCATTATATTGCACTTATACGCGACTGACATGCACTTTTTAGTCTTTTAGTTTGTTTTTTAGTCTTGTGTTGTTATGTTACTGTCTTTCGGACGTTTATGCATTCAATCATCTTTATATACATTTACGTTTATGTATTATGCAAAAACAGATTCTCTATGAATGTGTATCTGCTTTCTGAATTGTCAACAAACAGGAAACCCTTTTTTAGCCTGGTCGATTTGCCTTTTTGATTGACTAAGCTGAAAAATCGAACACAATTGACAAGGTGTTTAAAAAACAAAAAATACCTTCGCCATATAGCTCGGAAAACTTTGTTGATAAAATAGTCAAGAAGTGGAATATGAAACCGAATACACTCTCTGAGACATCCATTACATATTAATCTACAAAAAAAGGAAACAGCTATAATAACTTGATTCAAATGTTAGTAGACATCTGCATTTAAGACTGAACCGGGGTAAGATGTACACTAATTTTGATCGGAGGCGATTCTGACACTGTTTGAAAGAGTCATAATTATTAAAAACTCACGTTACCGATTTCCGTATCCTAATATATATATAGTTGTTTTTTTTTGGAAAATGGAAAATCTAGATCGATTAATGCAGAAAACAAAAGCGTGGCTTTGAAATGAAATTCAAAATAAAACTCATTAATTTAACTAAAAAAAAGGTCAAGCTTCCATGGTGTTGCTGCCTCATTGCTGCATATCAATTCATTCGTAATATATAATAATAGCTAAAGTAATAACCTTGGTTAATTATATTTTAATGTTTTCATATAAAGAAAACTTTCAATTGAAAGTAAGTTGAATTATAACATGAATTATTGCAGAACCATATCATATCAATGAATTCTTCTCGAAAGACATCATTGGAACATGAAAATTCGCCATTAGTGGTATCTATTCAATTAGGAGATGTGAACTGCACTATACTGAAAGTTAAAATTCAATCCTTAGATGTTGCGATTACAGGCGGTTCGGTTCGGCCAATTTCCCGAATATTTAAAAACTAGGACCATTTCCCGCAGTCTTTTCAATACGTGGTATTATAGATTCAATAATTTAGTGATTGAAGTATGTGACAACATTCTGGTGAAATTTTAAACATAACCTTTAAGTTACTATAATGGCTTAAAATTGAAACTATCGAAGATTTGGTATTTTAAAAGTAAATATAAAAACATATATATCAAAGGGCAACTTTAAAAAAAAATATAATCCAGAGGATCTAAAGCAATTTATTTCATTCGAGTCGTTGTTATACATCGACGTTCTCCGATGAAAAATATAACAAGCAAAATGAAAATTGCAATATTGAATTCATTTCCATTGGACAAAGAAGCTGGATTAAATAATACATGATTAAGGTACACAGTTTAGTAAGCAACTAAATGCAGGAATAAAATACTAATTTGAAATCTAAATGTAATATAATGAATTTTAAATAAAACTTTGATTTAGCGTCAAATCTGCCGGATGCTCATTTTACTATACTTTATTATCTCAATCACTGTCGTCATTCACGTGAGTCAATGGAAACTCATAGGTCAAACATGCAATGAGAACGCCATGACTAAAAATTAAAAAGACTCAAAGAGTGAGACAAACAATAGATCACGCAACAAAACACAGAAAAATAAAGATTGAACAATACGAATCCCATCAAACCCTGAGCTTAATCTCACTTGCACCAGACGGGTAGGCAGATCGTGCATCATATGTTATTTAAGTCGTGTTTCTCATGTAAGTACACATCCGGTTTTAAGTGTAATTCGGTAGATATCATTCACTGAAAGGGGCAGATAATAGTTACGACAATTGGAACATACATGCATGTCCATCGTCAACAGATATTCCATAAAAGAGGGACGAAAGATACCAAAGGACCAGTCAAACTCATAACGATTAACCAGCTCGTAATTGCGTCCGTTTAATTAATTTATAAAGGGAAGATTTCAAACTCTTGGTTCTAAATCTTCCTAGTAAGCTGCAACCCTATTTCAAGGAAACTTAACAGGAAATACACATCTTGAAATATCGTATCAACTGAGAGATATAGTTGCAATCGATGCCGAATGTTTCTACATGTATGTAAATGGGATGCTGAAATCGTCTCATTTGTCGTAAAGCTTAGTGTTAAAAGAATTACATTTAAAAGTACATTTATTTGCAAAATAAATAATATGAATTAAAAGTGAATGCATTAGAATGTTCGAAATATTTTAAACAACAAGAATATGACCAAGACATGCATGACGACCATGCAATTGGTGCTAATATAAGCAGGGCCCTTGAGTATAGAATAATCAATATCATCTGTTACAGTAATTATTTTTCCTATTTAATATCAAACTTCCTATTGCACTTTTTCGTCCCTGTCACACAGAACTGTGCTAGAATTGCGCGAGTGGATAATTATGTCATGATGAAATACACACAGTTATAAATAAAACATTACATAAACATCCGTTTAATAAGTCATTGCTTGAAGATTTATAAAGAAATTGAAACAAAATAAAGAAATGCTTCTTCGTTCGCTCTAACTTATCAGTGGTCTATTACCATGATTACTGATTACGATTTTCTTTAAACGAATTTACAATAATATTAAAGTTATATAACTAAGTCGCAGGAATCCATTATCATACATTGCTAAAGGTCAATGACCCATTGAATGTTGTGTTTTTATCGTTTTTTTTCTATTTTGAAACATATATGATATTACAGGATGTAGACATGGTAGAAGAAAGATTTGCAATTTGACAAATAAAAATGTGTCTATGACTTTGTGATATCGTGTTATACATGTATCTAGTATATGAATTAAAACCAGGTTAAATTGCGTACATTTTTGACAATACTTTTTTTTTGCAATTGCAAAATAATTCGTCATATTAAAATAATATAAACTTTTGGTTGCCATTAGATGTACTTACCTTCTTGAATATATTTTTTACATTGTAAGTTGGCAAATCGCTGGAAGTTTGAACTACGCAAAACAATATTCTATTTTTATCATCATTACGTCAAAACTTTATACCTGTCGGAAATCTTAAGTTCTTACTAAGTAGGTCAGGTCAAGGCGATGTGTTATTTGTAAATATAGAATTATAGGCATTATATGATATTATAATAACATAAACTAGATTTTAAACACGCCACTCACTAGATCCAAAGGAAATATAAATTTAACTACAAACACAAACAAACATGCAGAACAAAACAAATCAAAAATAAAACATACACCAAATCACTTATTCATTATTTGGATAATATGGGTGAGTTAACGGTCATCGGTATACTATCATCAATGTATTTTACACCGTAATTTTGTTCATCTCCAATTGTTCCATTTGTTTCTCTGTGTGTAGCATATTTGGCCATCCTCGACGCAAATATATCTCAACTAAATAATAAAAATGTTTAGTAGCAGAACTGAACAGTAAATAAGCGACTGTATAAACCGTAACATCTCTTGTCTGTACCATGTGTACTTTCTTTTTAGAGCTAGACAATTTGTTGTTATCATTTTTACAGCGGATGACCGTGAGGGTATGCCTGTATTTTGATATTGCCTAGATTTCCATTACGTAATATTCGTTTTGGTTTTTTAACCAATTTATAAAAATGATAACTACGCAGATATTAATGAGTGCAAAATAGCATTCCTTATCGTTTGCTACAAATGCATCTCTTCAATGAATACTGATACAAATATTTATGTTTAGAACATAAATTAATAATAGGTATTTTTTTGTCGTTAGATATATATTGTGAAGCCGAAGTGGTCGAGTGGTCTAGCGCGTCGGATACAAGTGCAGGCGATTTGGTGTCACGATATCACAGTAGCATGAGTTCGAATTCCAAATTTACAGATACAAAATTGTTGGGTTGATGTGTATAAACTAAATACAAAAAACAATAGAATTTCATGATTATTAATGATATAGACTAGTTCTATTTGTATGGGCCTTGCTTATTGTTGAAGGCCGTACGGTGACCTATAGTTGTTAATGTCTGTGTCATTTTGGTTTGTCGATTACCTTGCTGTATTTGGCCAAAAAAAATAGATATTTTTGTCCTCAATGCTCTTCAAATCAGTCCGTTATTTGAAGCGTTATTATCATTTGTGGATAGTTGTCTCATTAGCAATCATACCACATCTTCTTTTTTATAGTTCTAATTTATTTTAGCTTATACATTGAAAACTATAATACAGAAAATTCCTCAAACTTCCGACTCTTTGTACTTTTCGTTAGCTATAGGTCGAGCATGATCAAACAATACAGACTTCATTAACCTAAGGACTATCAGTATTTCTTTATTAAAATTACGACTTTCTTTGTTTTCGAAAAAAACGCTTCATATAAACCAGAATTGAAATTTTCTACAAAAGACTCATCAGTGACTGTTGAACGAAGAGAAAAGGTTATATCAAATAACGGACTGAGTTGAAGAGCATTGAGGACAAAAAAAATCGATTTTTTTTTGCCAAATACAGCTAAGGTAATCGATTGAGGTAGCAAAACCATAGTATTACATAAATTCAAAGTGTAGTTAACATGGTAAACAGTCGATTTATAATTCTTGTATTTGTAACCATATCAATGATAATTCATGTCAGTTTGATTTTTGTTACTAGCTTAATTAGTTTTATGTAGCAATAATTTTGTAATAGTCTCTTTGAATAGAACTGACTTCTCAATGATATGTTTATATATACTGAATGTCAATTGTAATCCGTCAACTAACAAATGACTAACAGTATAAGACTACTGTACAAGGCATCTCAGGAAGAAAATTACCAATCATTTATGGTAAATTAAAGAACCTTTGTTTCGTTCAAGTGGTATTGACATTTAACTTCAAGTTGACTGACGTCAACTTTCGCATATGTAAACCCCTTGCGAACAACCTATCATCAACATTTTAACAATATTTCTATGTTTTTCAAGTTGAAAGTATTTGTCTTTTAATTTTAAGATGTGTTCGGTTTCTTTTCAAATATGATTCTAAATCTTAATTTTGATCCCATGGTATAAGCCCTCTTTTGAAAACAAACATACATTCTATTTAAATCTAATAACTAACTAATTTGCCAAAGTGACAGGATCAATGGGAATATATTCTCAACAACTTCCGATCATATTTAGATTTCTAATTTTAACATATGCTCTATAGAATATTTCCGTGAGTTTATAATCACATTAACACATAGAAAACGTTGCAGCCTAGCAAGGTATAATTTCTTATTCCATTTGTGTTAGTTAGAGATTTAATACATAATACTGTCATTAATGAATTAATATTTAATATATTTATAATACTTATAATTTTGTTACAGTATTTACTTTAAAACATTTTCTCACAGTTATAAATTAAAATGTAGCTGTTTTGTATTTTTTTGCTCATTGATTTTATATCAGTAAGATTGGGGACATTTTCGTTCAAATGAATAATAATACATATATCAAATTTTTTTCCAGGAATATGGTACTTGTCAAAATAGTACTCGCCACTGTTCATTTATCAGGTGAGATTTTAATAAGTATTATTGAATTATTATTCTGTTTATTCTGAATTTAAATCGCCATGAAAGCAATACAACAAATAAAGGTTTAACAGGTACAAAATGCTAGTAAGCTGTTTTTTTCTAGATTTATTTCATCCTGGACGCTAAAACCCAAAAGATATCATAGCCATGCATTGATGTATAAATACTTGAATACCTGTATAGTGTTTTGTTATTCACAATACAAATGTGTAAGAACTTCCAGATCAGATTCCAATGTCATCAATCCTCATTAGTTCGATGACTTCGATATTTAAATGGTAGCACATTAAAGCAAATAAATATTTAAAAAAAAAAGAAAAACAAGGATCAAATTGTTGCATTCGATTACAAAATTGAATTGAAAATGGTTTAATCTATTCTTGTAACATGAATGGTAAATTGTCCTTTGATATTCTGGTGAGTTAACTCTATTATTTTTAGCAGAGTGCGTTATCTGTATGATTTTTTTAGTTTCACTCTCCAATCCCGCCGTAGAGAACTTCTCGTTTGAAAAGCAAAGAAAGGGAGGAGCTTAAACCAGTGCATTGACTTCCATCTCAAAAGTTGTTAATTCACAGTCTAGCTCCGCCTCCTTGGGGTAGTAATTAGGGAGCAGCCATTTAAACTCCAAGGGGGCTATGTTTTTTTTTCTCAGTCGGAAATTTGTTTTCCCACAAAGCGCGATCACTCTTATGTAATTTTTCAACGCTATCAATCAAATTATTTTGTTCAATATTTAACATTATAAGGTATGGGGAAAATCTGTATTCATTTTTTTTGGTGTCATATACCTTAACCAGAATAAATATTTTTTTTCCATTAAATTGGGAATAAGAATTAGAAAACATACCCCCGCCCCATATAAAGTTCAATTGTCGTGTATTGAACAAGCTTCAAACATTAGTCCCTGGACCTTACATGAATTCAACACGCATCAATTAACCGATCTTCCCCAGTTTTTGGGGAACGAAAGAACATTTTGCTTTACCTTCATAATTGGTATTAGGGATATGTTCCCTTTTTATCACAACGTCCTTTGAAACTTCAAGTCTTCTTTTATGTTTTGATGGAAAATAATCATAGAATGATTACCCCTTCCCTTTTTTTTCTCTCCCAACCACACCCCCTTTTTCAAGAATTTTTGGGACGAAAAATAAATGACTATCTAGTATAAATCAAACGGCAACAATTCTTTGAATTTTAAACGTGCCTTTATCGAACAAACAAATCCAACTGACATTACTTTTCTGAAATCAGATATAGTAACACGCCACTATTTGATTGACGTATCTAAAAGTGCAGAAATATTTTATTGGTTCGGGTTTAACCTTTAACATGGGTCATAGCCCATTAATGTTACAAATCATATATAGACACACCTTACTCATTAATATATTTAATCCACTCAAAGCTACGCTTTTCGTGAATTAAATAAGTTACTTTGTAAATGGCAAAAGGACTCGGGAATAACAGAAATTAGCAAAAAACTATTGCATAGTTCACCAGACTATATAACACGCATTTAAACAATGTCATTTGCAGGTCTTTTTCATAATGGAAAAAGCCATCACCAATAATTTACAACACATCCAAATACAACACTCTCAACTTTGGAACTATAAATACTATGGTATTGTTATCTCCTTGCAATTTGTAACTAGTTTAGTAGTGTGACGGAAGCATACATTATCAGAGAGTTGTCTGTATAATAATATCTTTTTTAAATAATAATGAATAATTCTTATATGATTTGCATATTAAGGTATACGTTGATATGAATAGTGGAGAGGGCTCCTGGAAGTTGTTCTCGAAGTTGTTTATTTTTCGAAAGACGATGTTGACCGAACCTTTTTTTGTAAACATTATGAACAAGATGGAGGTGATTTAACTCAATCCAGCTCGGCGTTACAACATTTATTTTTACTTCGCATTACTCGTTAAATTAAATAATAAACACAAAACATTCAGTTGAATGAGAAATTAGAGTTTTTGTAGTTAATTTAAATTAGAAAGCAAATTTCACGGAGAACATATTTTTGCGGTAACCAACAAATATTTTCATGCGCCAGGCCAATACAATGACAAAAATATACAATTTGCGTGTGATAGAGGTACCAAGTGTGGAAAAATACATTCCTTGTCTGCTATTTTTAGAATTATAAGGATTAAACGTTTTTTTAAAGGAATTTATTGGTGTATAAACTGGACCAAGTCACTCACAAACATATCATAAAGGACTTTTATTTGTTTGTGAGTAAATTGACCGAACTTATACACCAAAAAATTCCTTTAAAAAGGCGTTTAATCCTATAATAAATAAGAACATGTGGTACGATTTCCAAAGAGATATGTATCCACTTTAGAATATGTGACAAGGAAATAAAACAATTGTATTGATTTAAACAAACAGTTATGAGCTATTTCCGACCTCGTTTTATTCGAACTCTTTTCTTCCCTGTTGGATACATTTGACCCAGTTTAAAGGCACAGTCCAGAGCTACACGTTTTAGTTTCTATGTTGGTTCTGAAAATAAATAATAATGATGAAACAAAACATTTTTCAAATTCTATGTATGTTTTAGTTGCTTCGTCATTTTAATATTAATATCCATACTCTCTATTCGATAAGCCTTTACCAAAAAGAAAAGAAAGGAAAACATACCAAAAATACCGAAAAAAATTTAAAAAAAAGAACGTCCTTTAACTAATGGCAAAATGAAAGCTTAATACATCAATCGAATGAAAAACATATATTCCTTACTTGGTAGATACATTTCCATATGTAGAATATGCAAAAGACTTCTGTTTTTTCGTATTGCCATTTTTTTTTTAAAGTCACTAATGCATTTTCCTTTCAGAATGGAAGATTATGCCTTTCTCTAGATGTGTGTGTTTTGTAATTAAGTAGATCTTTTTGTAATTAACCTTATTCATTTTCATTATATGGAATGCGTGATTGTAATGAAAATATAAAATAAAGAAAATACAGAACTTAAAGAAAAATCAAAACGGATGTTGAAACACATCAAGCGAAAGAAAAATCCTGTCATATTCCAGACTTGGCACAGGAATATACTTTTGTAGAAAACGAAGTATACCTCATATATAAACTTGGATAAACGGGCTTGGCCTAATATAATACAAGCACTAACATGTTGAAATATATCTCTCGCTGATTAATATTAAGTTACCTTCCAAAATTATCCAAAGATGCAATGATTTTTTATAACTGCTATGGGCACATATTCTGAATCGTTTTTATTAGAAATGAACAAAAAAGATAAATGTTTAGATTCCCTTTTGATAAAACAGATTTAGATCTGATAACAAGCACTGTGACAGGAGACGAAGTCTGTAATCCAAACATGTTAAAAAAAGAAACGAAAATACCGTAACGTTTCCGATTTTGGTTCTGTGGTTAGGGATTTTAGTTAAGGCGTTATTTAAGTTATGACGTCATATGCAATGTAAGCACATTAATATAACTGTTTAGAAATACTATTATAATATAAATGTCCATTCTTCTTCATCAATTTTTAGGTGTACTCCTTCTAAACACATTGATAGCTAAATATGGAAAATCTTTTACATTTATATGTCCATACATGTCTACAACACATTCTGTACTGTGGTTTGGTCCAGAAAATCTTGTCAGCTATACGAGAAATGGAGTAATAAACAAAGTAGTAAAAAGACAACACCGATTGATAATCAGAGGAAATGCTTCCAAAGGAGAATACAATTTGGAAATCCGAAACCTTAGCAGAATGGACGGTGGATTATACCGATGTGCCTCTGTTGTAAATGGAGAGTCAATGACAGCTGATTTTATACTCAAAGTATTACGTAAGACTAACAGATTATAATAAGGCTATTATCATACAACGCATATTGATGTCAATAGTTATCAAGAGAGACGAAATTGCAGCAGTAAAAACCGGTTCTTTGAGATACTGTTAAACTACCTACTCTAGCGATGGTGCGAATAAAACAAGACCATGAAAAATCAAAAGAACTTTCACACTGTTGAATAATCTCAGCTCAAAGTTTTATCAAAATAACTAGTCTAACTGTCTTCAATAACAGAGAAAGGCAATCGTTGATAGATATATCTTTTTTTTTCTTAAATTCATTATTTTTAAAACTCGTTGATTTGTTCAAAATTTGCATTCTACCTTTGATCATTGTTATCATATTTTGTTTTTGCCAGTCACTTTGTTTTAGGTTATATATTTGTTTTGAAAAATGTACTTTTATTTCTATAGAAGTCGCACTTCACTATACTACTACCTGTCGATACATTTATTTTTGGTATTGCACAAGTCATGTCTTCTTTGACTATTAATGACGTTAAAATACTAAATCCCTGTGATGTGTTTTAGTCGATTTTAGTCTCTGATGCATGATTTTTTACTATTAATTGGTTTTGGCTTTTAACTAGCTGTCAGTAACTGCGAGTACTCTCAAATCGTATTTTCTTGTTAATTCGACCTGTTGATACTGTTTATAATGCTTTTTTGTCATTTTTTATTTATATGGATCTTGTCTGTATACCAGCTTTGATTATTTGTAATATCTTCAATTTTTCACTTATTCTTACAACATTTGTATAAACTTCAAGATTATAAAAAAACGGTTTTTTTCTAAAGTGAACATTGATTGGTTAAATATTTCTCAGTGTGTTTGAATTTGTTTGTTAGCCTTTTGGTCATGAATGTTTATCTCTAATATTTACTTAACTGTGCATTTGTATTCAGATATCGCAGATCTAATTTATTCGTTCATTGTGTAATCATACGTTTTTTGATTGAGTTAAGTCTGCCAATTGATATTTTATCGTATGTTTTTCTATGTTGTGATGTTATGCTATTGTTTCAGAAAAGGGAGAAGGTTTGGGCCCATTAAAACGTTTAATCCCGCTGCAAATGTTTGCACCTGTGCTAAGTCAGGAATCTGATGTACAGTACTTGTCGTTTGTTTATGTAATATATACGTGTTTCTCGTTTCTCGTTTTGTTTATATAGATGAGACCGTTGGTTTTCCCGTTTGAATGGTTTTACACTAGTAATTTTGGGGCCCTTTATAGCTTGTTGTTCGGTGTGAGCCAAGGCTCCGTGTTGAAGGCCGTACTTTAACCTATAATGGTTTAATTTTTAAATTGTTATTTGGATGGAGAGTTGTCTCATTGGCACTCACACCACATCTTCCTATATCTATGGTATATTTGACGTATGCTTGTGAACAGATATATGCCGTTAAGCCACATGTTTTGATAAAAACTATTCACCAATAAAATGCAATGTAAATACTGCTAAATTAATCTTTTACTTGGGTACAATATCCATGTACAGTTTAACCAACAGTTAATTTGTAAGTATAGCCCCAACAATATCAATTCACGTCGACACCGAGGTACTTTAGTTGTGTTTTAGAATAAAAATGTGAAAAAATAGACATATACTATATTACTTTACATCTTTACAGGGAAGCCATCTTTCTCGAATGACCAGCATCGATTCAAATTTCTGTCTGAAGTAGGAAAAACTACTAATGTATCACGTCATGGTGACTCATATCCATCTTCTACTTTTTCATGAATGTCATAATCAGGGGGAAACTGCTTACCTGGACAAATAAATATGCTAGTGGACAATTTACAGTAACTTCTAGTTCATGCCAAATATAGCTAAATTAATCTATTACTTGGGTGGAATATCCTAGTACAGTTTTACCAACAGTTCATTTGTTAGTATGGCCTCAACAATATCAATTCACGTCGACACCGAGGTACTTTAGTTGTGTACAAAAATAAAAATGTTCAAAGATAGAAATATTCTATATTACTTTACAACTTTACAGGGAAGCCATCTTTCTCGAATGACCAGCATCGATTCAAATTTCTGTCAGAAGTAGGGAAAATTACTAATATATCACTTCATGGTGACTCATATCCATCTCCTACTTTTTCATGGATGTCATCATCAGGGGGGAAACTTGGTATCTGGACAAATGAGTATGCTAGTGGACAATTTACAGTTACTTCTACAATCTTTCCAACATTGAAAAGTCACGTTGATGAGTATAAAGCTCTTGTAAGAAATAGTGAGGGAAGTGTAGAAATAATCATTATCCTAAACGTATATGGTAATTATCATGTTATTATTGTATTTAATTTTTCAAGGATGAACAAAACATAAAAAAAAAAAAAAAAAAAAAAAAAAACGCCAGTGTGTGTGCAAATTGTTTGGAGCAAAACAACTCTTCTTTGAAAGAGTCTGTGGCTTTTTTAATTTTATACTGAAATATAGTCTAGATTTATTTTATAAGATTTATACAATAATTTGAAATACTTTGGACTTTTGTTAATTTGAATTCGAAATAATATAAGGAGAATTTGATAGCAAAGATCAATAAAAGTGATTCTCATATTAATTGTTCAGCACAACTTGAGTTTGAATCTATAATACATATTAACTTCCTCTTTCTTTAATGTTTTTTTCAGAACCTAAAGTTATTGTTGACTCAATGGTACCATGCAATACCTCAAATGATATAAGTCTGACTTGCAGCATCAATAACACAGACACGAACTTATGGAAAAATAGCTGGAGACATTACCGTAACAATGTGTTTATACGTTCTCATCATGGACCTGATTCTTTGATAGTTTCAGTCTGGAACATTAGATATTGTGATTACCAGGATGCAGGGGAGTATGTTTGTTCCTGGACATACAATCAGACGGAAGTTACAGCGACATCAGTTGTGGTTGTTTATGGTAAACGTGCTTTATATATATAATAGTTATCAGAGGTACCAGCTTATAAATTAATACGCCAGACGCGTGTTTCGTCTATATAGGGCTCATCAGGGACGCTCAGATAAAAATAGTTAAAGAGCTAAATAAGTATATAGTTGAAGAGCATTTAAAAATACTTACATTAAAACATGTCCCATCAAATCATAAATATATACAACATAGCAATACACTACAATGGTCGATAACATAAATTGGTTAAATGTGTTTTGGAAAGATATTCGCCTAAGGACTCCTAGATATCAGAAGTGCCGTCTTTTTTTATACATTCCCCCGTATTCGCTCTTTTTAATGTATATTTACGTATTTCCTGTATTTATGTGATATGCTTATTTCATTATGTTTTCTTTTTTAGGTAGACCGGTTATATCTACAAAGGACATGACTATAGACGGACAAACATGGATATTGTCTGTTTCCTTTTTCACAAGTTCCCTTCCATTTGAAGTAAAGTGGTATATCAATGATACACATGTCCAGAAAAACCATTCATCAATTATCAAAATTGCAAACGTAACTTTAATATGTTATGAGAAGAATATTTTAACTTTAGGCTATCGAAGTGACTTTTTGTTGACAACGTCAAATGGGAGGCACTTAAAAATAAATTGTCACATTAAGAACACATATGATAGTGTAGAGGGATCATTTGAGAACGTTTGGTCAGCAACGAATAACTTGATAGGATCAACCGATATGGATTTTACCGAAACAATAGTATCAACAGTCGCAATGTACAGACAACCAGAAGGTAAACACACATTTTCTTATGTTTAAAGTATGATATTGAAAAATGTATGGCCAAATGTCTTATGCAGTGTATAAGATGCCAGAGTTAACTAAGTTTTATATTAGAACACTAAAACATATATATATATATTTCGTCTGGTTTGATTTCAGTTGTTAACCAAAATCGACAAATAAGTAGAATTTTGACTTTAGATATTATGAGATTTAAAACGTTCTATTCATAATTCTGAAAGAACATTTTTAATGCATATATTTTGTTTAGTCGATGGAGGAAACTTTTCATAATTTATTATCTGTATTTTTTTCAATTATTTTAAGGACATTTTATAACTGTAAAAGACTTGTATATCTACATATCAATCAGTAGCGCAACAACACTAATTATAGCTCTGATTGTAGCAATGATCATAATTCGCCTCAGGAAAAAAGGTGAGTTGTAATCTGTATCACTAGATCGGGTTTTACTTATTTACAAGCAAGTTATTAGCGAATACCTCAGCGTGCCAGTTGGATACAAATGCTGGTTTAGATTTGTCATATCAACATGTTATTGTCCTTATATGCGTGTATTTATTGTCTTTGCCTCTGAACGTTAGCAGCCATACATTCAACCATCCATATTTCGTATTGGTTAAATGATATATTTACGGTAGAACTTTCTCAGTCTGTGTTCTATTTTTATAGAAGGGATAATGGATTGTATTGGATAACATGTATGTATAAAGAAATATTCCAACTCATAAGTCAAAGAAAAACTGACAACGCCATAAAATAAAAAAAGAGAAAAAGACCAAAAGTAAATAAGAAAGAAAATATAAGGTGCTCTAATCAACCTAAATAAAACATCTGTTTTCTATTCCAAGGAAAGAATGATCAAATATTTGTATGGTTCATTTATAAAATACAAAGGTTTCTCTTACAGGAAAGCTGGGTATGAGTGTAAATACTGAACGTGTAGATACAAGGTGAGATAAAGCAATAATCTGTAGGTTTCTACCGATATATCGTCAGTCAGTTTAAATGTATTGTCAATTGTACAAGGCAAGGACTGATAAACAATACATTCTACTTAAAGTTCTGATCGTAATACAAATCGGAAGCAGCGGCTTGTCTACAAGCCAGATGTAGAGTTCGTTACCGTCTTCATGCATTAAAAACGTAATATGTACCATGCATGCAACGGACTGCATAACATATCTTTTGACAAGTTCCAGTGATATTTTTTGATGTGCAACTGACCTTCTACGGACTTCTCATTTATTGGAATAACCTTTCAACGTACAGTCGGTATGTAATACATACCGGGGCATCAACATTTACAGATAAGTGAATGCTTAAGATTGGAAACCAAGAACTCAACTCTGACGTCAGCTACTTCAAAAACAATAAATATTTGTTTTTATCTGAAATAACTACACGATACTTACAAAAAAGTATCCAATTACATTATAATGTGACAAGTTAACATATCTAAGTACCTTCAAATACCTGCCTCATTATAAGAATACACTTATTTTGTTTTGTTTTTATTTTTACCACGGTTTTGATTATCAATTTCATCAGTTCACCCCTGTGAGTGTCTTCTTACTTATTCGCTGTTGTTGTTTGGTTAGATGTATGCAATTCCAAATCAAATTACAATTTGTGTTCTGTTCATAACTGAAAGGGTTTACAAGGCTATTATTTTAAAAATATTATAAAAACAAAATGTTTGCAAAATCAAATTCAGACATGAAGGCATAAGTAGACAGAACATGATACTAAAAAAATTAAAAGGGTTCTATAATGATAACAAAAAAGAACGTTTCAGAAGCAATTTTTATTGATATTAAGGATTTTTATATTATCAATAGTAACATTATATACGAATAGATTATAACACGGAATTTTCATAAAAGACCCTTTATCGGAATTTCCTGTTATAATTTTGTTTTCAATTCAAAGTGGAAAGCAGATGCGTCTTTTCCTGAATTATCCGATGGACGTCATAATGCCATGCTTTAACGTAACAAAATGGAAGCGGTTATAACCGAAAGCATTTGATAAAGAAAGTAAAATAAAACGGCTAAAAAAATATTTTACATTTAACAGATAAATGTTCAATTTACAGTTCTATTAAAGAGTCAAATTATACTTTTATTTTCTATAATTTTATGTTAAGTTAATTGGATTCATATATTGAAGAAATCTCGGTTTCAGTAATTTCAAAAACATACATTATTGGTATAGGTTGTCACCATTTATACTTTTTTTTATCCATTGTGCTTAAACACGAAAAATCATTTCAGTTTAATATAACATTGATATTTTGAAGGGAAACCCATCCTCCGCTCGAAATACAGAATGAGTCACAGTACGAAGAAATTGATGATAAATCGTATAATTCAGTTTCATGGCGAAATTATGACATCAACTCTACTTCCTCAGTGGACGCATCAACAGATGGATCGGACAGAAATAGTCAAATAGAAATGTATAACAGTATTCCTAATGTGTACGTTGAACTGGAGAATTCACAGCCTGATACTCACCATTACCAATCAACAACAGTGTATGAGATACCTGTTGATACAACGTTGGAACAATCTCTAGTTGACATCAAGGTTATGAAATAATAGTCGAACTGTGCACAGATATTGTGATGTCCTTCCGTCAGAAACATATCTAATCTCGTTTTGAATAAATTTCCATATTTGTTTAACTTATTTGTAGTCTCATTCTCTTTGGCCGTGTTATTTCATCAGTTTTGTTTGTTATTTTGTACGGGATTTATGTAAATTTTACAGGATTTGTAGTCATGTAAAACGAAAACATGCATCACATAATCCTCTGAGACCGTTCTACTGAAAGTTCTGAAATATAGTAACTGTTTTTTTCATGATATTTTGTTGACCAGATTGAACCGCTATTTTGACTCAACTATTCTTACAACATTCATTGGACGTTGTCTTTTTTTGCTGTATTATGACAATGACATACGGTGTGATCTTACATTTGAATTTTGTAGTGATGATACTTTTACTATTATTTTTGATCGGTATCTCGAAAATAGATCCTTCTGAATGCCACTTTTCTATGATGATATTTTGGTTATATTGTTTTTCACCATAAGTTGTTGACCATATTATACCGTTATGTTGAAATGAAAAAGTAAAGAGGAAGAATTAGTATATTTATGAGGTCATCTGGTACAAAATGTACATCACAACACGTCGGAAACCATTCTACTGGAAATTTCATACTTGAACAGGTGGTTTGTTTCCTATCATGTGTAGTTAAACATATTAATTATTTTTTTATTATTTTTTTCGGTAGTTATGGGACATTGACGATATTGTGACTATCGTACATGTACCACAATGACATTTAGTGATTCACAACATGCACAATTTGATTCCGCGTTAATATAGATCAGGTGATATTTCAACGGTATAGCTGTTTGTGAATTGTTAAAGAAATAAAACAATAAATTGAAATAAACCAATTGTTCAGGTTTCCACCTTAAAAAAATCTATTTTGATATAGAACTTTAAAATTGATTTTAAAATATCATATCAAGCGTCAAAAGATAGCATAATGTACATTGATTCAAAAAAGTTTGGTTCCTATGCAATATTTTTTTTAAATAAGGGAGATACATTGTAACTTCCGGTTTGAAAAATGTATCTTCAGGTTTTAAGTGGTAGTTCACTTGGTACTGATTCCAAAAAAATATGCTCAATATACTTTTACATTAAATCAGTACAAAAAAAAGTTCCATGGCTTATTCATGTATACATATCAGGGAAGAGCAAAGGTAAAAATATAGAACGTCAAATTTACGTGCATGTTTATACATGTATTTTAAATCAACCTATAAAGGATTGAGATATTTGAAGTCCTGTGACTGAAGATCAAAATGTATGTTACTTAAAGCCATAAGTTTCCGAAATTTTCGTAACGCAAAATCGGCAACTGTCAAATTTGCCGGGATCATTATTTAAGGACAAACAATACTTTCAATGTATAATAAAACGTTCGTAACAGTAATCACTGCGTTTTTTATGAACAAATCACCTTTAAGTATAACTATTATTTTTGGATTAATAGCCCTTATTAGATGCATCCATTAAATCAGAACATGTATGATATCTAAGCCAGCATATCAGTTGAAACGTTCTTGAAGATAATGTCTTAAGTTAATACATTTATAAAAACAAACACAAAATGATGTTGCATGCAGTGTAATTTCACAAAAGGATTAAAGCTAATGAACTTGTATACTTGTTATGTTTTCATATCTTGTGTGTCGTGTTTTTTTGGAACTGATTTATTTTATATCTTTAACTTGAAAAGATAGTATGCGTACCAATTAACTTCTCTACATATTGAGACTGTAAAATATAAGCTGCAGCAATTAGTTTCTTTAGATCTTTAGATTTCTGTTTACTGTATTGACTTTATAACTTCTAGATTTTTCTTTGTTATTTGTGCCGTAGGGTTGCTATATCATTTAACATATACTCCACATTTCGTGTTTTTTTTAATTGTTAGTTGTTTTTGCCTGTTTTTGTGTCCACTTGTTGTTTCTCTAACATGTAAAGTTTTATTCTGGCATAATGGATTAAGTTATACTTGAATTTTAATCCTGTTACTTTGATAACTAGTTATCCAATACTTGTGTTTCCGTCTATGAGTAAAATAGTAAAGAGTAAAGGATAGAAATAATATATAGATTAATAAACAGCTGAGATAAGACTAAAAATCATGCAAATCAAATAATACATATTGAAACTGTTGCTAGAAAAATGAAACATCTAAAAGATATTACATTAATCAATAAGATGGTCCTTCAGAATAGTGCTTATTGTAATTATTGCGCATACAGCTGCATAAAACACCTTACAAATATCATCGTCTTGTAGACATTGTTTCACTACTTAAATATCTATTGTACGGTACGATCAAACATCTGGTTATATAATGTTCAAATAAGGCATTTGAAAGTAGAGGATTCTTTATTTCGTTGGAAGTACTTGATAAATTGCATGCTTATATTGATGATTTCAATCTGTTCAAAGTTTTGAACTTTCTAATGTAATTACCTCATTGACAAATTGGTTCCTGCAAAAGCAAAAAGGAAAATAAAAAAAATCAAAGGAAAATCAAATCGGAAAGTCCCTAATCACACGGCAAATTCAAATGACAAAACACATCAAAGCACTTCAGATCATGTATTAGTCATGAAATGTCTTATTGGCAAATATAATCAAACAGGTGTAAAAAATAATGTATTTCTGCTTTATTGATATAAAAAAGTCTTTGATAGATTTAATAAATAGTACAATATACCTATTGACAAAGTTCTTAGATGTATGGCTTTAGTAAAAGCGCCACTAAACGGTGTATTTAGGATTTTTCTATATGCACGGGTCATCTTCACAGGGTTGACACTACTAAATTCAATAATTGTCACATTGTTCCCTATTGTAGTATTTTGATCAGTATGACTTGCGAAGATTACAACACGAATATTAAAAATCTGAACTTCAAATAAGGCGTATAGGTACTGTTTTTAATTTGTTAGCCGGCATGACGTAAAACAGCGTATCATAGAATTCACTTTATTTATAACTAATATAGGACAATGCTGTCGATTGAAATATACTCTATTCCAGGCCCTTTTGTTGTTTTCCAAATAATTAATATTACCAATAATTGCTTAGTTACAGGTCTACAGGTTCAAACAGAAATATTTTGAAAGGAGAGAAAACTTTGCATCCTATAATCGGCATGACTTTATCAGATTACAATTCCAATATTAAAATAAGGCTAACATGCTAACGCATAGTTAAATGATGTAATTCAGTCACGGATCCGCGATATCACGGGTGTGTTCTAGTAGTATCTATAAATCGACATCTTTTTACTTTTCACTTATGTTTATCATTACAAAATGCACCATATATATGGACACACCTTTGATATCTGTTTTAAAGAAGATTGGCTGATCAAGAATTAGAAAAATTGAAGATGGGGCATACATTCTACATGGTATCATTTCTTCTTCTTCTGGGGGTCAACCCTTATATCCAAGACAATCTCGACCTTACAGAACCATAAAAGTTTTCCGTATGATTTGGTTGACTAAAAGACAACATCGGTCCGATGCAAATTATATTTACTGGTATGATGTTATCCGACTTGCTACAAGATTTGATCTGTTCATGCAGAGGTATAGGTATAGGGAGAGTGTGAGATCTCAAAAACATGTTAACCCCGCCGCCTTTTTGCGCTTGTCCCAGGTCAGAGCCTCTGGATTTAGATGACTTTTTATTTAAATTTCTTATATATATTTGAAGTTTAGTATGACGTCCATTATAACCTCAAACTAGTATACAATTTTGTTAAAGGGCCAGCTGAATAACCCCTCCGGGTGCGGGATTTTCTCGCTGCTTTGATGACCCATTGGTTATCTTCTGCCGTTACCTGCTTTTTGGTCGGGTGGTTGTCTTTTTGACACATTCCTCAATTCTATTCTCTATTTTAAAATCAATCTGTAGTGGATCTTGTGTCCGCTTTGAGCAAAACCTCTGCTGTACTGATATATGTCCATGCCAAGGAAGTGGTATTTGTATGAATGTGTTGACCGACAACAATGATGAGATTACAAGTTAACCATAATATTCCGATATCGCAATATTTCGACACCTTAATGGTCCAACATCCCATGGGTCCGACGTTTCGATCATTTAATTATACTATAACTGAATATTAACATAAATAAGCTAAATAAAAGGTTCAATATTAGCAATAGGATAACCTTGTCCTCCGTTTGAAGCTGTGATTAAGTAATACTTAGTGCCAAAGTAGTCGAACTTCATCACCTCCGTTAGTTAAAATACAAACTTCTTTGTCAAGATGTTGATTAATTAGACATCTCAAGGTACACGCCAGCCGACCAAAGAAAAATCAAACACAGTTTGACGTACAATGAGTGATCATATTATCCTTGTGATGTTTTATATCAAAATGGTCTATTTGTTGATATAAATATATTAGTAGCACTTTACTTATTTTAGTAATGTTAGTTAGTACTTTTATCATATCTAATTAAGTGATGTGAATACAATTGCGTTATGATCATGATCCAGACTCAAAATTATTTTATCAGAATAATAAAAAAAAAATCTGCCCTATACATTGTAGTCTGATCTTGAAGCGGTTTGCAGGCTTAAAAACAGGAGACCATACGTTTCCTCAATTTTCATTTACAGTTCATCATGGGATTTTTCTATGAAATTTAAAAATACGTCATATGTTATATTTTCCCCTTGCTTCAAATATTTTGTTTCGGATTATTATATCAAACTTGCAGAAATATGTTTGTAAATAGGTGCAATCAGTTGATATGGAGATATTATAAGATTTAAATAATGCAAGGGCGACTACAGATACATTTGTGTGAATTAATGGTTGATTTTCAAAGACTCAAAGGACCCAAAAATAACTATGTAAAACAATTCAAACCGAAAAAAAACATCTAATATATACATATACAAACGGAAAAATACCTATGAACCACAACAACAAAACAATGAATAATTTTGTTTCGCCGGCAAACGGTAATGCAGTCGAAGGCAAAATTTCTCCTTCTGCATACTTTATTCTAATAACCTGAGAACTAACATCGGCATTAATTTTTTTTTCATTTAAGCAATCTGTGTGAATGCTTAAAATAGTTTAAAGGGCTACACTTGACGTTGACTAAAACGCTAATGCGATCGCTTTTTATCGTCTTAATGTTTATAAATAAAAATGACGCGGGGGATAGCTTAAACAATTACTTTTTCGGATGCGGAAAGCGGAAATATTAACAAAAAAATCTGCGGACGGGTCCGTCTTACAAAAAATTAAATTGGTGTGGCCTCATAGGAAAGTTTCCTTAAATCTTAAAAACATGCAGTTGTAATCTCCCAACCCTCTACCCCTCTCCCGTCTTTACCTAGTTATATTATTAACAAAAAATAACTACTGTGGTTGTTATATTCTTCTGCTTGTCTTTAAAAATATATATATATAAGAGAGGTTATTAATCACATTAAACCACTTGTAATCAGTAGTATAAAATAATCTGATTAAGTGATGTGAATACAATTTGCTTTATGATCATGATCCAGACTCAAAATTATGTTATTACAATAATAAAATAAATCTGCCCTATAGTTGTCTGATCTTGAAGCGGTTTGCAGTTTTAAAAACTAACAGGAGACCATACGTTTCCTCAATTTTCATGTACAGTTCATCATGGGATTTTTCTATGAAATTTAAAAAATACGTCATATGTTATATTTCCCCTTGCTTCAAATATTTTGTTTCGGATTATTATATCAAATTTGCAGAAATATGTTTGTAAATAGGTGCAATCAGTTGATATGGAGATATTATAAGATTTAAATAATGCAAGGGCTACTACAGATACATTTGTGTGACTTAATTGTTGATTTTCAAAGACTCCGAGAGAAATCGCTTTGCAGCATGCGTTACCGTTAAAATAGACAAAAAATGATTAATATTTAATATGATAGAAATATATTTTCCCAACAGTAATACAGTATTTTCATAGTACTGTATTGATTCGTTTTTGCATTTGTTATGACTCGATTTTTCTACTGGAAGCATCCGTAAATTGAAATTGCACCCATGACCTTTGACACTGATTTAAAAACAATTGCATCTAATTGCTTTTGACAACTGGGATATTTAAAAGTACACATTCTTAGCTTTCCAGTGATGTATAATTTTACCGTATGTTAGATAGGTATATTAAACAATGTAAATTTGTCTCTCATATCACTCGCCATAATAGCTTCCTTGTTAGCGGCAAACCTCTATAAAGATAATCATGATAGGAAATACAGGCGCGGGAATATCGTATTAATTGGAAATGCAAATTTTCTAATGTTTTAGGCGAAGTTTGAAAAGTAAAGTCGACCGATTATAATATTTTTTTGAAAACATAAAATCATAGGTATTGACAATATAAATCAATAGAAGTTGTTATAAAACTCGAATTATGGCTTGGGTTTTGATATTTCTTTACTTTATCAACTGCCAAATGCTTTTGTCCAGTTCAACAAGACATGTAATGTGAACTCATACTTGCAGCACATTTATGACTTCTTGTATTAGGGAGCAACATTTGACATGAAGGTGAAGTAGGGTTACAAGGGGGGGGGGGGGGGGGGGGGGGGTCGGAGGGTTTGATTTTCAGTCTGAATTTTTCATGCAAAACGCGATCAATGTTATTTAGTTTTTCAAATTATATTTTTTTTAAAAACCAACAATATAAGGTAAGGGGGAAATGTAACTTCAGAATATTTTGTTTTGTCATCTGCTAGACCAGAATATTTTTTCCACCCAAATTTGGGATCAGAATATTTTCTAGAAACAAATTACTCTCCCCCTTTTTCCCCTTTTAAAGTCAAATGGTTGTTCCCTTTCCATGCTCACTATTAATTTTAGCTTCTGGTGCATCATATATTGAACTGTAAATTTGAACAATTATTTCAACTGCTTTAATTGATCTCTATTGAAAAGCTATATGGTAGATGCATTTCCTCCTTCACAGGACATGACCTATAACTAGCAACACGGAGGGTGTCTTGCAAGAAGCAGGAACTGCTCATCATCCCAGAAAACATGTGTTCACCTTCCGTTTTTTGTAGGGGCTAGAGCTATTCTTTGGTGTGTGTACATTCTACTTTTTTGTGTTATATGATGGTTGTCTGTATTATATATCAGTCGATTTGGTGTTCTCATTTTTTTCTTTGTCTTTTTGGAACCTTGTGTATAAGTATAATAAGATGTGGTTAGAGAGGCATTTATACAGTTCTACATCCAAGTCATTATTTGTTTACAACTAATACAGGTCAGAGCAAAGCTTTCATTCTACACAATACATTTTCCTACACCAAACAGCAAGCTATAAAGGACCCCAAAATGACTATGTAAAACAATTCAAACCGAAAAACCTTCTAATATATACATATACAAACGGAAAATATCTAGGAACCACAACAAAACAATGAATAGTTTGTTCCGCCGGCAAACGGGAATGCAGTCGAAGGCAACATGTCTCCTTCTGCATACTTTATTCTAATAACGTGAGAACTAACATCGGCATTTTTTTTTCATTTAAGAAATCTGTGTGAATGCTAAAAATAGTTTAAAGGGCTGCACTTGACGTTGACTAAAACGCTAATGCGATCGCTTTTTATCGTCTTAATGTTTATAAATGAAAATGACGCGGGGGATAGCTTAAATGATTACTTTTCCGGATGCGGAAAGCGGGAATATTAACCAAAAAGTCTGCGGACGGGTCCGTCTTACAAGAAATTAAATTGGTGTGGTCTCATAGGAGGACATAGGAAAGTTTCCTTAAATCTTAAATGCATGCAGTTGTATTCTTCCTACCCTCTACCCTCTCCCGTCTATTCCTAGTTATATAATTAACAAAAACTAACTACTGTGCTTGTTATATTCTTCTGCTTGTCTTTAAAAATATATTATATGAGAGAGGTTATTAATCATATTAAACCACTTGTAATCAGTAGTATAAAATAATGTTGATTGTTCTGCCCCTTGTAGGCAATACAAATATTTTTTTGTTGACTCATATTCATATTTCGAAAACAATCACACACCTAATCTAATGGGCATTTAAAAAGTCATGGAGTGAATGTATATGTTCAAACTCTTTTCTGTCATTTTATAGAACAAAAAAAAAACGATGGACCTATGTCAATTTGACCTGCTCTGATACCATATCTGGCCTTAAATTTTACTTGATTTCATTTTTGTTAACCACCGAGATTTTGTGTATCGATCGGTAATCGGAAATCAAATAGGGACTATATGTGTACTACTTATTGCGGACCTGTTTCTGTATTGTTATTAGTTGAATTTATGATTTAAAAAATCATCAAAGATCCGCCGAAACAACATCTAATACCAAAATTCAATAACACTTTTAAATCAGGATCCTGCTTAACTGACTTTATATGAATCTAATACGAAGAATAAACACCGCTGTTAGATTAATGTTGTTATCTACATCTTCAAGCTTAAGGGGAAGCTTCATAACAAAATTTATGGTAAAAGAGATTGCTTTTCAATTCCTATTGTAAATATCCATTTTTTCATGTTGATGCTTCCTTGTCACCATCGTATGGTGTTTATATATCTCAACTTGTTCGATTCGCTCGTTAATGTAACAACGTATTTGGTTTAAACGAGAATTATTACACCAGTGTTTTCAAAATTACAAACGAGTGAAAATAATTACAAAGTTTTATCATCGGTTAACGTACACCATTCGTAAATAACAATCAACATGAAGACATCTTATACGTTCAGGTATTTCACATCTAATTTTATATGGAAATATTATATACATTGCACAAAAATGTCGACATTTACTTCAAAATTAACAAAACCGTTAACAAGACTTATTCAGAAGGGATAACGTTACAATACAGTTGTCATTACAGATTGCATGTTTTGGAATTAATATTGATTTACTCTAAGGGTCTTTGCATCGGAAATAAACATATTTATTTTAAAACCAGTTGTTGGCATAATACGAGTCAAGTTATTCTCATATATTTTATGATGGTTTGATACAAAACACATCATGGGGGGGGGGGGGGGGGGGGGGGGGCGGTGTGTGCTTGTATTTTTATAGGATGAAGACATAATCTTACAATGAATTTAATTGAAATTCGGAGTTGGCATGTAAGTTACTGCTTGCATTGTTGTCTTTTTGCTTTATTTCTTTTGTCTACTTTTTTTTATCAACGGACTTGAACTTCTTTAAAACTTAATTGTACTGTGTGTATTGTTGTGTGTTTGTTATTCTGCACTGACTAGGTGTATAGTGCGAAGGTTGACACCTCACAACATATGTTTAACGCATGTTTGTGCCTTTCCCAAGTCAGGAGCCTCTGTCCTTTGGTAATCTTGTATAAATTTTTAATTTTACTTCATTTAATATATAATTTGGGGTTTAGTTTGACGTCCATTTTCACTGAATTAGTACACATTTATGTTAAGGGTCCAGCTAAAGCCCGCCTCTGAGTACGGGATTTTCACGCTGTGTTGAAGATCCATTGGTGACCTAAGTCTATTATCTGCTTTGGTCGGATTGTTGTCTCTTACTCAATCTCCATATCCATTTTTAATTTAATAACTCTGGAAAAGCAGATCTGAGATTCTAAATTTGAAAACAAATTTCCTTTCAAAAAACAGTTTTTTACTTTATAAAATTGATTCAAGTATACTTGAAACCGAGTGTTACGTGCATGTGAACTTTTTATTTTTTTTAATTCTAGAAAGCCTTTTTTTGAAATTTTAGTCGATAGCTATGATGCTTCGACCAGTCCAAACAATAATGTTAAACAATCTAACATCTTGATTTAAAAAGTTGCATCTTACCAATCGCTCTAGATTAATAAATAAATAATTAGCAAGGAAATCATGATAGGAGATGCAAGGTCTGGAATATCATACAAACTGGTAAACATAAACTTTATATGCAGGCCCTGCTAGGTTGTTGCTACATAGAAACGGAATGTTCATAATTGAAAATCTATATATCAATATATAGCTTACGTAGAAAAGTTTTTGTCTGATACAATTGAGAAAGGAAATGGGGAATGTGTCAAAGCGACAACAACCCGACCATAGAGCAGACAACAGCCGAAGGCCACTAACCCTTATTGTCAATGTCTAGATAAAAAGCACAAAGGCAATATTGCGAATCATTTCTTATTTTAGATCAGACTGGATGAATATAAACAATTTAAAGACAAGGTGTCTGTGCATTCAAGAACTTAGTCTTATACTACTGAAAAAGTAAGTTGTCGTTCTTAAATATTTTTTAATATTTTCGAATCAGAATCTCTTCAAATTGGTAACTTTTTTTCTATTCAGATCGATGAAACATGATTGACAGTAATGGGCAGTGATTTACAACCGAGAAATCGCCAAAAAAATTAAATGAAAACGTTAATCGAAAACACTATGTTAATTAGGTGAAAACAGCAGCTGGCAGATGCATAAAAGGTGCGTTTTCAACAAAAACGAGCATTTACAATAGGTCTAATTTATTTTCAAAAAAGACATCAAGAATTGTAGTGTGCATCAAATAAGTTAATTATAGAGAACTACACATCATATTTCATCATCGGAATTGATTCTTGACCACTTTTCTTCTTTTCTTCTATTTTTTTGGCTACAAGTTGAAATTTAGAAATGATTAGTGTATGAATCGACTGATGTTTTTTTCTTACCTTTCATTTTCAAAACTGCGTCTAACTATAATTTCAAACGAAGTAAACAACACTATGACACGAACTGATTTCCAAATTTATAATATTCATACTTCAGAATTCATTCTATTCTTCTACACTGACAAGTATAAGAAGTCTATTTTATCTAGGTTCTTTACCCAGGCAGAAAAAGATGAATGTTACTATTATTTAAATCCTTAACAAGGACCATTGTCTTCTCCTTACGTTTTTTCATTTACATTGCGTCATAACCAGTTGTAGCTATTATGAAATAACGGCAACATCATCTATCTCGCAAATGAAAACAATTGTTACAAATGACATAGACATGAAACAATCGGTGAGTTACCCAGATGAAGAAATTTAAATGGAAGCCAAAATGGAGCAGGAATCAAACAGGGTTCCATCAGAATGTGTATAAAACCAATTTCAAAAGACATTGTGTCAAAATCAGTTGTTTTATGATGCAGAGTTGGTTGCATCATGTATATCGAGCCTCAAAAGACATCAACATACTAGACTAAGCTAATTCAAATAACGTGTTAAATATTTTAATCGCATTCACTGTTTCAAAGTTCAACGTTTACGAGGTCTTATCAACTGAACTCTCAAATAAGTCTCAAAATGAAACTGTGCGACCAAATACATCATGCAACCATATAAAATGTGATCCTCTATTTCAATTCCAAATTAGCAGAAAGATCAGTTTCATTTTTCAACATTATACCAAAAAGTCTAAGTTCGTTATGCGGTGAGATGACACGTACAACCCGCAGCGAAAGCTGAAACAATTTAATAAAATACAATGCAGGGTTTTGCTTTTAACCCACCCCCTACTCTTACCCTCCCTCAAAAAATAGTTTCAAATTAATATTTTTCATTTCGATCATCGAATATATTCATGGTGTTGATTAATTGGTGATTTGGCCTAAGTTGAAGCTAAACAAAATGTGTACAAGTTCAGTGAGAATGTACCTATAATGTTTACCATTAAAACAAATATTTATACATATAAAAACAAAGTTTAAATAGCATAATAAAAATAAAATTCGGTTAAAACATTATGACAGACAGATGTTACAGTATTAAATTTCAATTTACTCTTATCCGTTTATTTAATTAAATTTGCACAATTGAACATTGATCAAATCAAAATGAATAACAACAATATATGTGCTGTTCTTTAAATTTGATCTAGTGCTTTCCTTAATATACCAGTTTTGTGGCAAGAAATAGTGCATATCATACCACGTCTTCTCATATATATATCTTTTCCTTTATATTTCCTTCCTCACCTTTGTTATTGATATGACAAAATGTTGAGTAGCAAATCCGACTACCATGCATAATACTGGGAAGAGTCATTATGATTAAACCTCATTCTACCTTACCGCAATCACACGGAATCCTTGCAAATATCAATATGCATTACCTGCGCCTGCATCTTCTCTTTTATGTGAGCTGTTTACACAGACAACCGTTTCTGATCTATCAGAACATGTCTTGCCTGTAATAATTAAACAAAGAAAAAGAAGTAATGGACTTCAACAAAGGATACAAAAACAATGTACTTTGTTTTTTTGTTGAATTTACGCTACAACCAAAAACGTCTCAAGATATTATTGCATGCATTGAAGATTCATACGATTCAAAAGTTTAATAGGTCAAAGCATTCAAACATGTATGTTGTTTTTACGTATTAAATGCATAACCTATGAATTCACGATTTCTCAAAAACACCATTTGAATAAGATATAGAAAAACAAAAAGAATGCTTGATTTGACCAAGAACTCTAAGGTAAGATCATACTGATGGGAAGTATTCTTTCTGTAATTATATAGGTTTGTAAAAGACTTGAACGGGTGAATTATGTGAGTATGAAGCGGAGAAATGGGCATCAATTTACACTTCCACATCTCCATAGATCACAATATGAAGCGTAAATATTCTGAAGTTGAAAAAAATATGCAAGAGAGAAGCGCATTATCATAATGACAGTTTTTCTTGAAATTTTACTATAGGTCCAAAACGGTTTATAGTTTACAATTAGAACTAGTTGCACACAGTTAACGCGTAAACCGATACCAATATTGGTATCAATATTGAAAATAACTTATACATATTGAAAAAACGCTTACACATATACTTACAAGAAGTTCTGAATCCTTCGCGTACGCTGATAGTTTTCGTATTACTGATGAGAACCAACGATGAACATGTCAGAAGAAACGTAAGTACACAACTTATACAAGGGATTTGATAAACATCATCTGCAAAAAGCAATTGTACACGATGTAATGGTTATATTTTGTGGAGAGATACAACCAGTCCATTTGCAAAGACAATATAAAGACAACGAAAAAAAGTAAAATCACGAAAATACTGGAATCATAGGAAAATTTAATCGCAAAGTCCCAAATCACTTAGCAAAATTAAATGACAAAACACATCAAACGAGTGGACAACAACTGTCATATTTCTGACTTGATAATAAGTAAAAAGACTTGGAAAACACTACTAGTATATCGTAGATGCATGATTTATTTGAACTAGATGTCAGTAACTTTGAATACTCTCAGATCAGTACTTTGTGTCTTTTTGTTGTTGAATATACAAGTACCCGGCCACGTTCACTCTGTGTTTTTTTTGTTAAATGTATGTTATTTGTATCCATCTGAGTAAAGCATTTTTCAACTGGTGTTTATAGTTCGTTCTTATGATGTAATGTGACATCCCTGTCCAAGTTTAGGGAAAGGGGTTGGGATCCCGGTAACATGTTAACCCCGCCACATTCTATAAGTGCCTGTCCAAAGTCAGGACCCTGTATTTCAGAGGTTGCCGTTTGACGATGTGTTACATAGTTGTTTTTCTTTCATTTTTGTACATACTTTAGGCCGTTAGTTTTCTTGTTTTAATTGACATTTGTCATTTCGGGGCCTTTTATAGCTGACTATGCGGTATGGGCTTTGCTCATTGTTAAACGCTGTACGTAGACCTATAGTTGTTATGTTTTGTGTTATTTAGTCTCTGGTGGAAATTTGTTTCATTGGTAATCATACCTCATCTTCTTTTTTTATATAATTTTATATATAGCACAAATTAAGACATTCATTTAATACAAAAGATAATAAAAGTATGGAACAAATGACATTGAATATCGAAATCGAAGCCACTTATAATTTGTAAGACAATATTATGGACAAGAAAAAAAAAATCCTAAAAACTCAACAACACATTAAACATGTTAAAGAGAATATTCATGATTGAGCAACTGAACTCGTATAACACGTTGAAGTGTGTCATGATTATTTATATGGAAGAACAAAAGGTAGGGTAAACATAATTTTCTGCAAAAAATAGCAAGACTTGATTCCTATTTTATCGATCACTTTAAAATGTGATATTATTTTTGCATACAACGGGGCTTATAAACGGACTGCAGCTAATTAGAATGGTGAATTAAAACTCAATAATGAATCTAGATATAAACTGACTAAATCGCTGTTTAATTATAGAAAAAATAATTCTACTGTAATTGCACGAAGCAAGTAAAATGAATTGTTACGGTGTATGCGAAATGCAAAACAACACACGATAACCATCAAATGTGTCAGGTTATTTTTTTTTATGTCTTAAATGACTTTTAATTCAGTCTGAGTGTCTTTTGGATCGATTCTTCAATCCAAAAGTACCTACATATATATCGGGATATTTACTTTCAGAAGTCTAGTGTAATATCAATTCCATAAAATGCGTAAATGTATTATATGAATCATCAGTTTAATATTTATTAATAATGATATGATACGGATCTGTTCACAAGTGTGTTGAACACTTTGAAACAGTGTCGGAAAAGACAGGTATTTTTCCGTGAGGTTAATTTCTGACAAATACATTAAGTTAATAGTGTTCTTCAATGGAGATTTGATATAATATGGTGTATTTATTTTATTAATATGATATTTTGTGAATTGAGATGGTAAAGGTTAATAACCACTTATTAACCATCAATGGTTTGTTTGCAGAGGTTTGCAATACCACAAATCTATGTTTCACATGTTTCAGTCACGTTGATAAATGAACAGTGCATTGTAGCTACCTATTTTTAAAAACGTTAGAATAGAACACGATGTCGTTCCTACCGTTACCAGTGTGGCTAAAATTGGTCTCCGACGTTCCCAAAATGTTCTTTTAAGACGATCTACAATTGATAATAAAAAACATGATAAAAAAACATTTCACGACTGTCATTCGGTACATGTATATTGATAAGTATAATCGTTGAAGAATTATTAATGGCCAAATATGATACTGGATTGAGAAAGATCAAGTAAAAAGTCACGGAGGACATCTTATCGACAAGATATGGTTTGAGTGATTGTGTATTAGATTAGACCAAAAGTTTTCAAAAATTGGAATATTTGAAAAAAAAAAAATCCGGCTCGTGAAATGTTAGTACCCTTATTTATTATTATGAAAAATTAAAAAAAAAAAAGAAGAAAAATCACAACAGAAAGTCACTTATCATCATTAATACAAAGTTATAAAATTAACGGTACCAATTTTCTTGCACCAGATGCGCATTTCGACAATACATGTCCCTTCAGTGATGATCGTGGCCAAAATATTTGAAATCCAAAGCTTATATAAAAGATGAAGAGCTAAAATCCAAAAGGTCCAAAAAGTATAGCCAAATCCGTGAAAGTAATCAGAGCTTTGCATGAGGGAGATACATTCCTTAATTTATAATAATTTATAATATTTTGAAACAGCAAATTTTAATAACACAAAAAGTCCGTATTTTCATGGCAGTACCGAAGTACTGGCTACTGGGCTAGTTATACCCTCGGGTATGAAAAAGCCCGTACCAAATGCCCGTACCAAGTCAGGAATATGACAGATCTTATCCATTCGTTTGATATGTCTGAACTTTTGATTTTGCGATTTGATTATGACTTATATCTGGAAGTTGACTTTAAGGGTCAGTTGAAAACAAAACATTACGACAACAGATATAATTTTAGCTTTCCAATTGTTACCTTTTCATGTTTAAACCAAGAGATCCAAAATGGTGAAGTTGTAATCATCACTTCGTAAACGGTCACCATTACAACTACAATACCCTTCCACGAATGTGACCTACACAATAAGACTGTTTATCGGCTTTGTAACAACATGAGCAACACGATGGGTGTCACATTTGGAGCAGAATCTGCTTCCCCTTCCGTAGCATCTGAAATCATCCCTAGTTTTGGTGGGGTCTGAGTTGTTTATATACCCCTATTTGTGACATTTTTTCTTCATGCATTATTGTCAATATAATTGAAATTGGTGCGATTGTCGTACAAGTAGAGGTTTAGCGCTATAAAACCAAGTTCAATCCACAGTTGTTTACATTTGAAAATGCCTGTACCAAGCCAGGAATTTGACAGTTGTTGTCCGTTCGTTTGATGTGTTTTATCCTTTAATTTTTGCCATTTGATTCGGGTGTTTTCGTATTATCCTCGGAGTTCACTATTTTGTGAATTTACTTTTTATAAACTGAACAAATCAAAAGCTGAGACACATCAAACGAATTGAAGACAACTCTAATTTTCACGACTAAATACCGGGATTTCATTTTGTCGTAAATCGTGGAATAAAGATGGATTTATATATCAAAATAGTTCGAAAGCCAAACAAGTTAAACAGTTGAACGTCAAACGATTTAATGGCTTCTAAGTTCAAGACATTGGTCTCGTGATAAAAGGTAAGAGTTTACGATTTTTTGGTAAACGTGCATGCCTCGTGGTTTTTGGACTCGAATCGTCTTATTTGTACTCGTACATTAATAAAAACCAAAGTGTTCAAGTCTAGATTGAATAAGCTTTCTTATTTTATATGATTATAATAAAAAAAAGTATTGCTAAAATGTTACAAATTCACGAGTGAAGTGAAACTTTTTTTCAGACAATTTGCGTAGATCCATGGAAAATCTTTAATAAATCCTTAAATAGGTTTGGTAACGTGGTGAGGGGTATAAAATATGAAGTAAAACCATTTTTTGCTCCTACTATCACAAAATCAGATCACAAAAAACCCGGATACGCAATTGTGTCAGTTTATTCGTGGCGAAGCGGAGATCAAAAGGAGATAACTCGGTACGCGCATCGTGGGATATTGCAAGTTCACAACAGTAAATTTGAGTAAAATTAATGATTGCAGATCTATTTCGACGAGTTCTTGAAAAACTTTCAATATTTCATGTTCCTCTACTGTTGTAATATTAAAATAGTCATGGAAAGGTTGTATATGACATTTTTATCAAGTTCTTACAGGTTTTTGAACACTTCCAAAGAAGACAATTACATGTACATTTTATAACCGACTGACTTTTTTCTCTGAAACTTGAACTTATTGTTTATTTATATATATATTCTCAAACACCCTTTTGGTAGATAGAAGGATACAAGATGGGTTTATCAGTCATTTGTCAGAAGAACCTGTGTTACAATAGAAGTAGAAGCAGAAGATTACATTTAAACAAAAATATGGAAAAAAAGGAAATATAGTCTTCAAAATTGTGACCATTACCATATTTTGAAAATAAAATCAATCTGCACTGGCCAGAAGTACATGTACAATTTTTTTTTTTTATTATAGCTGCTTTAAGATACAGTTGCAGATCTCAGGGAGTATGGTGATTGGAACCTCCTCTTTTTATGAAAGATTAATGCATTTGAATGAGATCATACATATAGTTGGAACCCTCCTTTTTATCCTTGGTTGGGAATACCACCACTTATGTTTAAAATTTTCTGGATTCACCCTGAGATAAGAAACTACATAAGTTGTACAAGTTCTATTGATTGCCTCAATCAAGAGAAAAAAATCTGAACATTCAAAGAACCAGAAAGAGATTTAAAACAAAATAATCAACCCAAAGATAACTGAACAAAAGTTGTATTGCAATCTGATATCCTGCAGTTATCATAAACCCTATTATAATGTAATATTTCAAGTTTTGCTTTATGTTTTTTCTTCTTTCTTATATTTGAATTCAAAAGTCCTGCAACCACTTGTTAATTAAGTCCTTTCAATTAAATTATTGATTGGATAATAACCTAAGCTGACCAGTAAATAAAATTTGAAAATGCTTTGTTGAAATAAAATAGTGGTATTATATCATTAGATATACTGAATCCACTTCAAATTTAATCCAAATTCACATTCACCTGCTCTTAAATGCATAGTCAATTGGACTACAAAAACCTTAGACTACTTCAATGTATAACATAGAGATTGTGGTCACCTCCCATGTTATAGTAGTCTCAGACAAAAACAAAACTGACTTAAATACAGTATGTTTAGATTTTTTTTGAAAAAGGACAACAAAAAGAAATTTATTCTTATGATATCAGAAATAATCTCATAGTATCGAATCAGAATGTCAGTTCTTTTAATTGAGATAATCAGTTAAATCACATTATTTACTTTTATAAAAAAAAACATGATATTATCTGGATTTACAATCATTGACTAAGCTTGTTATCAACTCACGTACTTTAAATGCTTTTAAAAGTTAACCTGTCAGTACTTAAATAAAGAAATGTGGTATAAGACAAGATATTTTATTCCAATTAAAGGTCATATGAAGAGCAAAGCAATGTACATGTATTACAATGATTTATATATATGTATATATAATGGAACAATGATGTTGATATAAATCAGATAAATATGGAGATAACCAACTCCATTCTTAGATTTTAAACCACAGCCAGTTCAGAGCCACACATATATTTGAAAAGGCATATAACAATTATATCTTCAATTAACAGGCAAATATTCCCTAAGGCCTAATTAAAACAATATGTGTACTCTATATATTGATAGTTTTCTGAGTTCAAAACATTTATTTAAATTGCAACACTTTTCAATGCCTCTAGGTTTTCTTGAATGGAAAGCCAATTAGATTTGGCACTTGTGCTTAACTTTTCAAATTTTAAACTTATTATTATATTATCATTATTTTTTTTCTTAAAACTTATCAAGGGGAAACTGACATTTATGGTATAGTTGCCAGTGAGATAACAGTCTGGAAACTTATCACCAGAGTCCAAGTCTCTATTAGCAGTGACAGTTGAATTACAAGTCACTTTACATTCATCAACAATCAATACATTCCATTGTTTTATTAGGGCAGATGAGGAAAATAAGAGTTACAATAGCTTTTGCCTTACTACATGCACAAGAGAATATTAGATAAGGATATATCAGAGGCAAACATTACAGGACTTAGCCACTGGACTTTTAGTAACGTATGCCCTTACTAATTCTTAGAGGAGCTGCTGTATACTAGAAAAAATGATGTCTGATGATTTGACCCCATCAATCAGCATTTTAGCATTACATTATTGTCAATTGCTATCTGCTCTAGTTGTTCCAACCTGTTATGAGAGTCAAAATGTATACCTAGGGTGGGAATTAAACCCATGTACGTTCATTTACTTTATTGTTCTTTGTGTACATAAAATGTACATGTACATGAAATATATCAAATGCAAAAAATGCTGTAATGTATCATTACACCCTCATTAGTTAAGGACTAAGTAAAGGAAGTCCGTGCACCTACCTTGACGTATTTCTTGGGTAAGATGTATTATATAACTCTTGAAAGTATAACACGATAAAGGTTATTGGTGAGTAAAAAGTAACATCAACGTGCAATTCAGGAAAATAAACTGTCAAACATAAACAATTTACCACGTGTTTGTCTGCTGTGCTTGAATTCAAAACGACCCATCAGGCTTATTTACACGAATTTTTGCTTAAGCAGACAGTTAAGTATGTCCGTTTACCTAATGGTTTCTTTTAAGAATGGCTATGTTGTTATAAATTGTGTAATCATGGAAATATAAGGAAGATAACATTGATTTTTACCGTAACTTTTGAATACACAACATTCCCAAGGTATCCCCACAAAAGACATGGCTTCTTTGTAACGACGGCTGGTAACGTGTAGCCACTTTCTAACGGCAAATGTAATTGGATGATCTTCAAAGATCAATAATGAAATTGCTAATAAATGATTGGATACGAATTTGTGTCAGATTATAAATAGGTAAAAAAATGTAAACATTGAAATCCGCCATCTTGACTTAGGAAACAAACTAATTTTCAGTCTTGGATTTAAGGACATTGCGCACATTGCCAGCGTATCATGCATAAGCAGTCATCTGCAAATATATCTTTCAATTTGTGTTTTACACTTACTTTTCTATGTTTTAGTTAATTTAATGTTTTAATTTACTACAGAATGGGACATCGTTCTCAAAGATGCCATAGAAAAAATTATAGGTGGCGCTGTTTGTGGGCGTAAACATTTTACATACGGGTTCTTTTTTTGTCGACAAATTGACCTCTATCTGTCAGATTCAGGCGTTTGCCTTCCAACTGAAAGTTGCAGAGCATGAATGATTCAAAATTCAAAAAAATTGTGCCCAAATACGGCTGACGTTTTCGATGCCTGGGATAAGAAGATCCTTAGTATTTAGAATAATTCATACTTTTGCAAATAGTAAATTTGTAAAAATGACTATGTAATTGAAATTCATTTCAACACCGAAGTGCTGACTAACTACAGAATAAAAATAAAGAATGTAACACAACAGAACCTCGCATTGTCTGTTACACGATTCGATTGACGCCACAAAAGTGACGTCACCGGTAAATTTACAAAAAAATGATATAGTCCAAGATCAGGTTGAAATTATGGTAATTGAAGTATTGAAAAACACAATTACAAGACTATTAATATATAATTGTGGTTTTTCGTATAATTGTTTTACATGTACTTCAAATTATCTATTCATTGATTCCAACAAATACCTATGATTTTAAATTCGGCGGATTATCAGCTAATTAATAATGCTCTGTTTGCTAGAATTTAATGCTTTTCGAAATTTTTGGGAAACACGTCCTCGTTGTGCACGTTAGATACGACCAGAACTGCAATATATGGATTTTTGTTCAAGATAATGTGTATTTGTTCTTTTCTTGTTTAAAATATATTGAATGTTTACTACTTACATGTCGCAGCTATAAGGTTCCAGTTCCGAATTATGCTCAAAAGAACAAGGACTAAACAGACACCCACAAATATACACAATATCGTCTTTTGTGTCAAGTCAAGTGTAACCAATATATCATTTTCTACATCTAAATCGAAAAAAAACAAAAACCTAGTGAAAACATGCATATTTGCTATAATATAGTATCAAACCTTCTAAGAGATCAACACGTCATCACACATGTACTTGTTTTATTGATCAGTAGTTTTTGCAGGGTTGTAAAAGCCTTGATCGTGTGCACAAACTTTGAATATTATGAATATGGTGCTTCAATTCTTACCAAAAATGATTGCAACATAAAGGGTAACACTAACACAAAAATATCTGGAATGTTGTGGCATTGCACATGTTCATATTTTTTGTGGGTGGACTGTTAATGGCGTCCTTAAACTAAAATAGTTATCAAAGGTACCAGAATTATAATTTAATACGATAGCAAGTCATACAACAAGATGCTATTTTAATCTTTAAAGCATACACATATGAAGTTTAGAAAGAGGAGACATCAACGAGTTTGATTGATTATTTGACCGCATTTTTTCCATATAAAAAAAATCAGACACCACCTACTTGAACAGTTTCTGTACTCTGAACTTGCGAGATGAATGTATGTGCTCCCAATTAAGCAAGTGACATTAACCACGATTGGACAGGATTTCACTGATGCTTTATAAACCAGTCTAAGTATTGTTCGATAAAAATACCCAAGTCGAGTTGTATTCTCCTGTATGAAGACAGTCAAAGGTTTGTCCTAAGATAAAGTAGTAATTAAGAGCATGTTCATTCGTAATGTTGTCTTATAACAGAATATTGGGTTTATATTTCTATAAAAATTATTTACTTGAATTGTTCTCACCTAGTGAAACCAATATTGTCAAAAAGAATTATTTCCAAGGGACTTAACGTATGTGCACATATGTAAACTTAGTGAAACAATGCACCGATAAAAAAAGTAAGGATTAATATACCAAAATGATATTAAAAGACTAAAACAAAATGATATTACCAAAAAAAGGACGAACATATACCCCCTCCCCACAAAAAAAAACAAAATTAAAAACCAAATAATCAGAGAACAATTGAAGGTCTTTCCATCCCTAACGGTATAGTTGATATAAAAATACAGAAAAATCGGTTTAAAATGTCAGATAAAGTGTTTAGTGATAGCTCATTGTTTTCTGATTCCAACAATATGGTCTTATACAATTTTGTTTCAAATAAGGAAGGTAATTTGTTACTTTTTTAACGATCATATGGTTTGTTACATTATGTAGCTTTAGATGTATAAGTATAAATTAAAAGCTAAATTCAAAATTTAAAATACAAATTTACTTATAACCTTGACCTTCATTTGTCATCAGATCACCCTATAAAATTGAGAATGGAAATGGGGAATGTGTCAAAGAGACAACAACCCGACCAAAATAAAAAAAACACAACAGCAGAAGGTCACCAACATGTCTTCAATGTAGCGAGAAATTCCCGCACTCGGAGGCGTCCTTCAGCTGGCCCCTAAACAAATATATACTAGTTCAGTGATAATGAAGGCCATACTAATTTCCAAATTGTACACAAGAAACTAAAATTTAAATAATACAAGACTAACAAAGGCCAGAGGCTCCTGACTTGGGACAGGCGCAAAAATGCGGCGGGGTTAAACATGTTTGTGAGATCTCAACCCTCCCCCTATACCTCTAACTAGTGTAGAAAAGTAAAAGCATAACAATACGCACATTAAAATTCAGTTCAAGAGAAGTCCGAGTCTGATGTCAGAAGATGTAACCAAAGAAAATAAACAAAATGACAATAATACATAAATAACAACAGACTACTAGCAGTTAACTGACATGCCAGCTCCAGACTTCAATTAAACTGACTGAAAGATTATGATTTCATCATATGAACATCAGGCACAATCCTTCCCGTAAGGGGTTTAGTATCATACCATCATAACATATATGAGAAGAACAAAACCCGTGTCATGCCAACAACTGTTTTTAGAATAAATGTTTTTATATGTATTAAATATGTATGTTAATGGGTTTTAACACTTAATGTATAATTCTATATATTGAGAATAAGCAAAAGTTAAAAATTAAGAATATGACCTTGACATTTGAACTTGACCTAAGTTTCTTTTTTATTCGACAAAGGACATCGAATCAAAAGATCTTAAGTCGATATCACTTACGGTTTACAAGTTGCAAAACTATATCACTAATATCAAATGCATAAGGCAAAATATCTCTCAAATTGATGATATATGTCGAACAATCTGGTAAAATTAATTGGTTAGTTTCTTTTACGGTTGCAAATTAGTAGTATATACAAGAATAGTATTTTGAAGAAAACTCTCACACGGAAAAGTATTCAGTTCAGCGGTAACAGTTTCAAATATGTTCCCTATAATGTACCAAATATCTACGCAATATATTAAAATAAAGTGAAAATAAGCCAAAACTAAAAAAATAGTGAAATTGACCTTTGACATTAACCTTATTTTTTTTCTTTTTGGGTCCAAGAACCTCAAATAAAAATATAGCAAGGCAGCTTATAGTTTGCCAGTTACAAATTCATTTATTCGTATGCAAAAGGGGTAATAACTCTCATATGGAGTTTCGATATCTCTTCTGTCAAAATAAATCTCCATATCCTGAGGATATAATGAGAAATTTGGTAAGGAAACATTGTCTTATATTTTGCAGTTGCTAAGGAGCAGTACGCACAAGAACTAAAGTGTTCGAGGAGATAAGTGAAATTGTTCGTTTATGAGGGGTAAGTTTCAAAAGCGTATCAACTATATCATACACAAAATATCTCAGCGACATCTTTAAAAACAAGAATACACCGCATGAAAAATTAGGCGGATTTTTTTAATAACATAAAATTCGATTGGTAATAAGCCAATATATAACCCTACGAAATCAAAAGTATAGAGAATGGAAACGAGGAATGTGGTATTAAGACAACAACCCGACCAATTGCAAATAGACAACCTGCATATCCTCTTAACTAAAGTAGAGCATAAGGCTGCCATTAGATTTTGCCATCTAGTTCTGTCTTTAACCTTTGTTTCGGCTTCTCCCTGGTTATGTCTAGCTCCTTCAATTCTGTTTCGATCGTACCACGCAAGGTAGTTCTGTGTCTTCTTCTTCATGGTCTCTTCCACTGTGGTGTCTATTTAAGAGCTTTTCAGGTTAAATTGGAAACATACATCCGAAGAATATGTCTTTTGTAGACGAAATGCGCGTCTGGCGTAAGTGTACAATTTTAGTCCTGGTATCTATGATGAGTTATTAATGCACCATTCATCTGCAGCCCCTCTGTTGTATGTCTATGAGGATATATGTGTCATTTCATTCGTTTGAAATACGGTTTGGCCAGAAGATTTGCAAATTCGCATTAGACATCATTTTGGATCGAAACTTAAGTATATAGTAGAATTTCACTTGCACTTTAGTTGTCAGTTTGTTTTAGATTGATGAGTTTGACTGTCCCTTTGGTATCTTTCGTCCCTCTTTTATACGTGTTATAAATATAAAAAAGAAGATGTGGTATGATTGCCAACGAGACAACTGTCTACAAGAGACCAAAATGACACAGACATTAACAACTATAGGTCACCGTACGGTCTTCAACAATGAGCAAAGCCCATACTGCATAGTCAGCTATAAAAGGCACCAATAAGCCAATGTCAAACAATTCAAACGAGAAAACTAACAGCCTTATATAAAAAAAATGAACAAAAAACAAATATGTAACACATAAACGAGAACCACTGAATTACAGGCTCCTGACTTGGGACAGGCACATACATTTGTACATAAATAATGTGGCGGGGTTAAACAGGTAAGGGATCCTCCCCCTAAACTGGAACAGTGGTACAAAGTTCATAATATTTTTATATTGACTTAGTTTTAAAAGTAATATTTATATATTTTAAGTTAGTTTAGTATGCTTAATATACAGTGAACCAATTTATTTCTGTGTTGTCCTGTAGTATTGTTATGACTTCCAAATAGTTCGTAGTCTTTGAAATGCAGATTTTGCATTGGCTAGCCTACTTGTAATTCTCTATTTGTCTTCTGTACTTACCACAATTCCAAGTAAATGTATCTTGTTTTGATAACAGAAGTGCAAGAGCATCATCAAAGTCAAGGCCATCTAGGGTTGTGAACATTGACCGTACGATGCCTTTTTTCTGGTCACTGGTGATAAGATCTTCTTTATAACCCAGTCAAGTGCGAAAAGTATACCGTAATGAAATGCACACGTGCTTTTTAAGGCAAATAGAAATAACAGATTCATAAAGAACAGAGGAGTAGTTCCAATAAGACTCCTTTCTGGCCCCAACATATTGCAGTTTTACTAAATGGTTAAAATGTTTACGTTTAGTTATTAATTTTCAAAGATGTCGCTGAAATATTTTGCGTATGATATAGTTGATACGCTTTTGAAACTTACCCCTCATAAACGAACAATTTCTTCTTCTTTATCAATAGGGGTTGTTTTTAACAATACAGTGCACATGCATCGGGTACTATCATCATTAAGTCATTCTTTGTCAATTTTTTTCGTTCATTGTGTGTTAATTTACGTTTTTTAATTGAGTTAAGCCTTCCAGTTGAAATTTTATCGTGTGTTTTTCTTAAATGAGATGTTATACTATTGTTTCAGAAAAAGAGAGAAAATTCGGTACCATTGAGGTAGATCAAAAGTATGTATTTTTCTAAACAGAATTTTTTTATAATTTGCCAAAATGAAGATTTTACTATGCTCTTTTCAAAAATTTAATAAAAAGTATGGGTCGCCGCGCTATTTTTCAACCTATGAGTCATTGAAAATTACCAAAATTTGGTTAGTTTGTTCATGAAAAACCCCATTAGTATGCATACAAAAATTTCTATGAGATAGAATTTTGAAATAAATTGCGACAAGAAAGGTTTCATAATATGTTTTAAGAAAATAAAAAGAAAACATGGTGTCATTGAGCTTGTTTTCTTGCTTCTTAAGTAAAAATAGAAAAAAATCCTATTAGCCCAGTATAAATTTGGTACTAAAAGAGTTATCTCCCCTTAAATGGCTCATTTGAAAAAAAAATGATATTTGTTAAATTATTTTGTATAATACAATTAATAAACAAGTTTTCTTTAAATGAAAAAAACCCATTCTAACCATTGAATTGCAAATCTGTCTCCAAATTAGCAGATTTAGGCAAATAACTAGACCGATTTTGTACCGAGATTGTACAATCCAAGATGGTGGTATACCATGAATCTACCTTAAAACGTGTAATATCGCTGCAAATATTTTCACCTGTCCTAAGTCAGGAATCTGATTTACAGTAGTTGTCGTTTGTTTATGTAATTTATACGTTTTTCGTTTCTTATATAGATTAGACCGTTGGTTTTCCCGTTTACACTAGTAATATTGGTGCCCGTTTTAGCTTGTTGTTCGTTGTGAGCCAAGGCTCCGTGTTGACCTATAATTGTTTACTTTTATTAATTGTTATTTCGATGGAGAGTTGTCTCATTGGCACTTATACAACAATTTCCTATATCTATTAATTACTGAAATCTTCCCTATTTGAGCATTTTAGTCAAATATAAGACGGTTTCCGTCTTGAATGAAAGTGGCCGCATTTTTGTACATTCCTAATATTGAAGTGTAAGTTTTATTTGATGATAAGACATAGCATATATAAAGTTCGAGGATGAACACGGATGCAGCCACTTTCATTTTTGACCAAAACTATATGAAAAGTGACATTTTTGGCATATTATATTAACAGATGATGATGATGATGATGATGATGATGATGATGATGATGATGATGATGATGATGATGATGATGATGATGATGAGAGATGATGATGATGATGATGATGATGATGATTGATGATGATGATGATGATGGATGATGATGATGATGATATGATGATGATGATGATGATGATGATGATGATGATGATGATGATGATGATGATGATGATATGATGATGATGATGAGATGATGATGATAGATGATGATGATGATGATGATGATGATGATGATGATGATGATAGATGATGATGATGATGATGATGATGATGATGATGATGATGATGATGATGATGATGATGATGATGATGATGATGATGATGATGATGATGAATGATGATGATGATGATGATGATGATGATGATGATGATGATGATGATGATGATGATGATGATGATGATGATGATGATGATGATGATGATGATGATGATGATGATGATGATGATGATGATGATGATGATGATGATGATGATGATGATGATGATGATGATGATGATGAGATGATGATGAGATGATGACGATGAGATGATGACGATGAGATGATGATGACGATGATGATGACGATGATGATGATGATGATGATGATGATGAATGGATGATGATGAACTCACCCCATAGAAGACGTTACATTTTGGAATGGGATAAACAGGAGACATATCCACAAACAAGGAAACAAAATCATCTGTTACCGTGATGTCTTTTTCTATTTCATACGCATGTGGATGATCTGGTAATGAATAAATAAAAAGTAAAAATACAAAATAAAGAACTGAAGTTTATTACTTTACCTTACGAATCGATATCATGAATTTTTTTTTAAACTGGTAATCCAAAAGTGAGAGAGACCTTTAGATTTTGGGTCTTTGGTCTAAAAACAAATAGGAAAAAAAACCAAGGTCAAATGTTAGGATCATATTCTGAAATTTGATGTTTGCTTTTTTCATTGTATTTCGTCAGTATATTTTTATTCAATTGTTAGTTATGAAATGTCGTATCACATACATTTTCGTTTAACTGTACGTTTATATTAGTGTTGTCAAATCGTACACTTTTGCCTAACCGGTTACTCGGATAATCGTTCGACCGATTAACCGGTTAACCGGTAGTTTAAGTTGGTGTTTGAAAGTCTTTTCAATAGTACCCTTCACATAAATATAAGAAGATGTGGTATGAGTGTCAATGTGAATACCTTCCCTTCAAGTCATACATTTACGTTTTTATAATACCATGAATTGAAGTTTGTCCTTTGGTATTATAAGGCTTGTCTGTGAAGATTCCTGTCGAAGTTTGATTTTTAATAAAATACACGGTATCAACTATGGTGTTTGTACTTCAGATTGAAAAATATAAAAAAAATAGTGTGGTCAAAGGATAACCGCTTAACCGGTTAACCGTTCGAACGACCGAATACCGAATACCAAAAACGCTAACCGGTTAACTGGACTTTTTTTTTCAATTTTAATAGATTTGATATAAATTTGTATAGAAATCATTAAATATTTATGTTGTCTTTAAAAATTGTCGTCGTGGTAATTAATTTGACAGATCAATTGTCCAGTATATTGATTGCTATTGTTAATCCAACAATATAAAACTAATTAGAACTTGTCTCTCAGCTTGGGGCAAGATATTAAGGAAACATAATTAGTTGCATGGTTTTTTAACAGTAACTTTAATTCAGTAATACGATTAAATTTTACGATTTACTTCATTATTTCATTTTGATCTAATATTGTGTAGACCTACATCTGAATGTGCAATCTTCGTGCAAGTCTTTGTCATATTTTAAACAAAAAGCTGACTCAAAAACTATAAAAAAAAAACAAAAAACAAAAAAACCGTGAATGTAATCAATATATACTTGATGGATGGATAAATCAATTAAAATTAAAATACTTCACATTATTTTCGGAAACAACAAGTGAAAATGAAAGAATCATCGGTTTCGTCGACATATTCAAATCTACGAGATCAAGATTTTTTTTTAGTGTTGTCAAATCGTACACTTTTGCCTCGTCATATCTACAGGAGGATTAGAAAGATCGTTTAAGTCAAATCTTATAATCCAGAGTCTACAAATGTTAAAATTACCCCTATTACATTTTATATATTATTGAGTGCTGGTTAACCATAAGAGATAGAGACCTAATGCGCATAAAATTGAGACCTTTGTAAAAATAAAAGAATAAGGTCAAAGTCAAGGTCCAAAATCATAATCTAAATTTGATTTTGGTTTATACTTACTCCTTTTCATCAACTGTTAATGTCTGAATGTTTAGAAGAAACATGTTTAGTTTATTGATATATTGCTTACCGGTATATGTTTACCGCCATACGTACTTTTCATATATTCTGATAACAAACGGATTTTTTTTTATGTCAGTGGTAAATATGTATTTACGACAAAAGAGACGATTTTTCATTTCCTATTGTTAATTTTCTTTTTTTTAGACGGCGATGTGCCTTTGGCTCCATCATACGGTGTTTATATATCGCAACTCGTTCGGTTTGCCCGTGTGTGTTCTGATGTCATAGATTTTAACGAACGTAATCAATGCATCACTGGTAAATTGTTGTGTCAGGGATTTCGATACCATAAATTACTTAAAACTTTTACTAAATTCTTTCATAGATACAAAGATTTGATTAGTAAATTTGGCTATACCTTATGACTTATGAAAGCTTATTAAAAATGGTAGTTCACATCCTAAATTTTATGGTAATATTGTACTTAAAGCGAGAAAATCACTATGTGATCCTTGTAAGCTCATCGAACCTTTAAACAAACTTATAAGTAAGGGTTATCGTACCAATATTGTAATTAGATCTCTGAATATAGTTCACATTGGCACTTATATTGATTTTGTCATTAGCAAATTAAAACATAACTAAATTTCATTATCTTTTGAGGCGAGATGTATAGAGACACAGACACGTTAACTTTTATTTCTATAGAAGTCGCTCTTCACTATACTACTACCTGTCGATACATTTATTTTTGGCATTGCACAAGTCATGTCTTCTTTGACTATTAATGACGTTAAAATACTAAATCCCTGTGATGTGTTTTAGTCGATTTTAGTCTCTGATGCATGATTTTTTACTATTAATTGGTTTTGGCTTTTAACTAGCTGTCAGTAACTGCGAGTACTCTCAAATCGTATTTTCTTGTTAATTCGACCTGTTGATACTGTTTATAATGCTTTTTTGTTATTTTTGATTTATATGGATCTTGTCTGTACACCAGCTTTGATTATTTGTAATATCTTCAATTTTTCACTTATTCTTACAACATTTGTATAAACTTCAAGATTATAAAAAAACAGTTTTTTCTAAAGTGAACATTGATTGGTTAAATATTTATCAGTGTGTTTGAATTTGTTTGTTAGCTATTTGGTCATGAATGTTTGTCTCTAATATTTAATTAACTGTGCATTTGTATTCAGATATCGCAGATCAAATTTATTCTTTCATTGTGTAATCATACGTTTTTTGATTGAGTTAAGTCTGCCAATTGATATTTTATCGTATGTTTTTCTATGTTGTGATGTTATGCTATTGTTTCAGAAAAAGCGAGAAGGTTTGGATCCATTAAAACGTTTAATCCCGCTGCAAATGTTTGCACCTGTCCTAAGTCAGGAATCTGATGTACAGTAGTTGTCGTTTGTTTATGTAATAAATACGTGTTTCTCGTTTCTCGTTTTGTTTATATAGATTAGACCGTTGGTTTTCCCGTTTGAATGGTTTTACACTAGTAATTTTGGGGCCCTTTATAGCTTGTTGTTCGGTGTGAGCCAAGGCTCCGTGTTGATGCCGTACTTTAACCTATAATGGTTTACTTTTTAAATTGTTATTTGGATGGAGAGTTGTCTCATTGGCACTCACACCACATCTTCCTATATCTATGAATGATTAGAAGAAAAATGTATAGTTTATTGATATATTGCTTACCGATTTGTGTTTACCGCCATATGGACTTTTCAGTTGTTCTGATTACAAACTGATTTTTTTATATATAGAACTAAAAGACAAATGGGAGGTGGAAAATAAAATTCAAAAGAAAAGCTTTTTTATTTTCATTTTTTAATTTCTTTTTTTTATATGTTCAAAGTGTGACTTGAAATAAAAGAAAACTATATGACAACTAGGTTATTGCATTGAATATATACAACGTATAAATATAATTTTGTTTATTACATCAAATTGTCTTTTGTATTGATTTTAATATAATTAGTAAATACAAGTATATATACAAGGGCTAAAAATATTGATTTTTCGGAATTTAAAGAATAGAGTTACCTCCCATAGACCATACACAAGGTAATATCATTTGAACTTTATATTGTTAATATTGAGTTTACAACAAAATAAGAAAGATTTATATGCTCAAATGTCAAATTGTAATAAAAATTTATCTATATCCTCATGGAATGTTCATGGACTTGGAGACAAACTTAAAGATGAACTGTTTATTGAGAATTTCAAAGGTGACATAAACATACTTTTAGAAAACTGAAAGGAAGAATCTAAAGAATTTAAATTGGAAGGCCATTGTATTATCTCTAATTTCTTAAAAAAAGAAAAAAAGCAAGAAGGTGTAGTGGGGGCATTGTTGTTACTATAAAAAAGCCATACTTTAAAGGCATTACATATTTAAAAGAAGCAACAACCTCGCCAAATAGACTATGACTTAAGTTGAATAAGAACTTTTTTGGATTTGTACATGCTATTTATCTCTGCGCTCTTTATATGCCCTCCTCTTCATCATCTCACTATGATAATGACTTAGATTCTTTAGAAAATGAGATATCTTCTTTCTCCATGAATGGACATATTGTATTGATTGGGGTCTAAATGCTCGAACTGGCCAAAGAGCTGACTTTATTGTAAATGATTTTGATCACATCAATAATTTTGATGGTTTTGGTTTACTCCCTGAAAATTATATTACTGATTCAGAAATAAATAGAAACAATCAAGATACTTCTGTAAATACAGTTGGTACAAAGTTATTAGACTTGTGTTTGTCTTCAAGGCTGCGTTTACTCAATGGTCGATTTTTAGGTGACACATTGGGATATTATACATATATGTCAAGCAGTGGATTCAGTACTCTGTGATTATGCTGTTGTTAGCGACAGTCTCCTGTCCTCAGTCTAATATTTTAAAATAAACGATTTTACTTACCTATCAGATCATGTTCAAATTACTTTATATATGAAGTGCTCTATAAATATAGATAAAGAAATTGGCCTTGAGGGAAAAGGGTGGCACTGGATTAAATCATATAAATGGACAGACAATTCTAAACTGAAACTTATGATGCTTTATTGACTGAAAATGTAAAGAATGAATTAATAGAGTTTGAAATGGTTAATTACGAGGAAAATCAGGTTGGTGCTGATGAGGCTTCAGAAAAATTGACAAAAAAATTAGATAATATTTCAAGCCTTTCTTGTAAAGCAACTCCAAAAACTAAGAGGAGGAAGTAGAAAAAGGAAATTTAAAGAAGTTTGGTCAGACAATGTTATATATGAAACCAAGCGTCAAATAAATAAAACAGGAAACAACATAGGGAATAATCCAAAGAATAATAGTTGTAAGCAAAAGTTTTTTGAGTTAAAAAAAAACTTGAACAAAATGATTAAACAGAAAAAGTATGAAACTATAAACAAAAACTTTATAATTGTTTAAGTAAATATATCAATCAAAATCCAAAGGAATATTGGAAAATTTTAAAATCTCTTAAGAATGAAACAGAAAAAGATGAAATACCAGAGGAATTAAAAGATGAAGAAGTTTTAATAAAACATTTTCAAGATCAAGGTAAACCTTCATCTATAAATAATGCTTTTATGATAGACATTGAATCACAATTAAAGCTATTAGAAAATGATTTAGACTTCAAAGTTGAAACAGATGCTCCAATATCTTGTTCAGAAGTAAATAAGGTAATCAGAGGACTAAAACTTCAAAAGTCTGCTGGACCAGACAGAATTATAAATGAAATAATTAAAACCTCAAATCAAGTAATAATTAAGTCAATTGTTAGAATATTTAATTTAATTCTAAAAACGGGTATATACACAAAATCATGGAAGAACTCATATATAATCGCACTTCATAAGAAGGAAGACAAATCTGATCCCAATAATTACAGAGGTATATCTTTAATCAGTAATCTTCCTAAAATATGCAATGCTGTACTCAATAATAGACTAATCACAGTTGTGGATAAACAGCTGAATAACTGTCAATTTGGCTTCATAGAAAACCACAGAACTGCTGACAGTATTTTCATATTAAAATCTTATATTAATAAATATATACACAAAAATAACAAAAAAAGATATGCATGCTTCATTGATTTAAGAAAGGCATTTGATTCTGTATGGAGGGCAGCCCTTCTATATAAATTATGCACAACTGGAGTAGGAAAGTCTTTTTACAGAGTAATACAACAACAATATTTAAATACACAATCCTTTTTAAAATATAAAGATCACATTTCAGTAATTTTGACATTACTTTAGGTGTGAAACAATGGGATTCATTAAGTCCTACTTTGTTCTATATCTTTATAAATGATATCACTAAAGGTTAAGAGGATGACAACTCAAGTCCATTGGAGGTTATAAATAGTAAACTAGGCTCCCTCCTGTTTGCTGATGATCTGCTTTTACTATCATAATCTAAGGTGGGTCTCCAAAATAGTCTAAATAAAGTTTCCATGTTTTGTGAAAACTGGCAACGTCCTCTAATAATAAATAAAACAAAAAGTATGGTCTTTTTAACAAAAAAGCAAAAGACTGAAACATCTATACTTGTATATAAAAACAAAAAAAGAATGAGAATGTTTCAGAATATCCTTACTTGGGTCTGCTGATTAAACCGAATGGTAATCTCAGTCATAGTACAGCTGAATTACAAAAAAGGCAAAAAAGGTTTTGTTTTCTATTAAAACATATACTAATTCTCTTGGCAGCCTTCCAATCAGCGTGTCAAATAACTTAGTGAGACCTGTATTGACTTATAGTCCTGAAATAACATATTTGGACTCATATATAACATATTTCAAAACTAAAAAAAGAGCTTTGGTGTCTGGAAAAATTGTGGACCCATTTACCGACTCCAATAGAAAACTTGCATCTTGGTTATTGCAAGTTTACCCTTGGCACTAACAAGATTGCCTCAAATTTTGGTACAAGGAACGAATGGAGAAGACTGCTTATTGAATGTCATATAAACTATTATGTATTAAGCAAGGTTTTTCACCTCAAATTTGAATCTCTTATTACATGAATCTTTTCAATTAACTAAAACTTTAGATTCTAGTGGCTCCTTTTAATTTCATGGTTCACTTTTGCAAAAGATATTCTTTCTGACTCTAACATTGGTATAGATAGACTAAACACCTGTGATAATTTAAAACAATTAAAAAATATTAAAAGCTATATTAAACCCCAAATAAACTCATACTCGTCCTTTTTCTAAAAAAGTTCATCGGAAGATACCCAGAACTTGTTGATAAATATTCCGTATCAACTTCACAAATAATACAAGATGGTCTTGAAGTATAGATTTTGCGTACTGACGTTTGTTATCATCTTAATTACGTATTATAGTATTCTTTTATATGTCTTTTTTAGATATTCATTTGAAGTGACTCTGTGGTTATGTAAAACCACATATTTTGAACGGCAAAATTATTTCATTTATTGATATTACTTTTACTTAAGGATCTTGACATACTATGAATGACAAAACTATTTTATTCAATAAGACTACTTTTTCTGTTTAGTCTGTTTTTTTATGATATACATTTGACGTGAAACTGTACTTATGTATCCCGTCATACTTTGAACCACACCATTATTGTATTTATTATTTTTACTGTAAGTCTGTTTTTTGTTATATCTACTTTACGTTAGTCTGCATTTATGTATGCCGTCATACGACAAAATTATTTTTATGTCTACCTGTACGATTTTCAAACGAGCAATTTTACACCAGTAATGAAAACCTTCTTTCATTTATGGGTAAACTTTACATAGATAAATTCAGCCGTATAAGAAAAGCAAAATGAGAATGTTAAATTTGATGTATGCCTTTTTGTGCTACTTTGTTACATTTGTTGTTTATGTAGTGATATTAAGATGATAACACAATATTGACTGTTGTACCCTATTTTAGATATTTTTACTCTTTGAGTATGTTTGTTTTGTTCATGCATCGTTGACAATGTAATGGAATTTGATGCGACTGTCATACAAGTGAGAGGTTTAGCTAGCTATAAAACCAGGTTCAATCCACCATTTTCTACGTTGAAATCTATTGATGATAAAAGTAAACCCAAACTTTGAATTTAGAAAATTAATTACAAAACTTCGAATCAGTGACCATTCATTATTATTTGAAATAGGATGGCATTTTAAAATTCCTCGCGAAGAGAGACTTTGCAAAAAATGCAAATTACTAGATGACGAGAAACATTTCTTAATAAATTGTTGTCATAATTCAAATATTAGATTAACATATTTTAATTGCATTAACAGAGAAAGTAATTCATTTGCTTATCTCACTGACAATGACAAAGTTATATATATACTTAACCCATCAACACCAACACAAGTGAATAAACAAGGATCCTATATAAAAAAGTCAATGGAACTGCGGACAGGGGACCCTTTAATATTTACCTGAATTTGTGTATATATATTGAGTTACTTAGTTATTGTCTTTATTTGTTTTTGTTGTTGTTATATGTCACACACTGTAAAGTTTATATAGCAATAAAACTTTGGATTGAATTGAATTGAATTGAATTGTTAATAAAATATTGACAACATATTTGTAGTAAATTGTCATTTATACATCATAGAACCAAAGGACTTAGTGCATTTAGATAACCAGCAATATAACTATGAAATCGCAAACCGGAAGATCAAGTAAGCTTGTGTAAACCTTAAGTGTATATTTTCTGCACTTATTTTATAGAAACATTTATGAATCAATACATTTAACAAGCAGTGTAAATTAACTTTCAAATCATACTGGGAAAGACATTTTTCCGACCGGAAGTTAAAAATTAACTCCCTTATTTTAAACCAAAATTGTGGAGAAACCTTATATTTTTTTTTTATCATTTAACACTAGAAATAACATTTCAAACCAAATTTTAATATTTTTATATCAAAATAAATTGTTAGAAGTGTAAAATTCTTCAATTAATAAATGACATGACAACATCCACAATAAAATAAAGATATATATAAAACAGATTTTAACACCCTTACATGATTCTTAAATTTTTCAAATACAGATAGGTAAATCAAACTACCTAATATAATAATTTGATTACATTAATTCCAGATAGAAAGAAGAAGAAGAGGTATGAATGCCATTGAGACAGCTATCCACAAACGACCGAATGACACAGAAATTAACAACTATAGGTGACCGTACGGTCTTCAACAAGGATCGATGAGCAAAGCCCATACCACATAGTCAGTTTTAAAAGGCCCTGAAATGAAGTCCAGAATTGTTTGATATTTGTTAGTCCTCTAACAGGATTAATAGAGTTCTATGGTGTTTTACTACGTTGGAAAAAATTTGGATGCACAAATAAATTGTATTCCCCACAAAATCAACATTCAACACTTTGCTTTTCCAGACAGCTTCAGCTTAACTTTTTTAAGTGAGATGTCACGCAAGACTAACATATGTCGCTCATCCTTGACCTCATCTTAGTGATTAAGTTTGAAAAATCTAGCTTCTACAGTTCCGTTAATAATTGTACATTGTATTTTTTCTCATTAATTAGAAGTTATGGGTCAACTGTATTTGGTATCACATACCTTTAAATATTTACTTGAATTTCTAACATATGTCACCTGGATTTGACCTTATGATCAACATGTTAACCTTTGTGTTGTCAAGAAAAATATTCTTTGTTTACAAATACCCCATCTTATAATAATGTGTTTCGCAAGTAAGAATTGTTTCAATCGAATCTTATCTAGCCTTTATAATATGACTAAATGTGACAGCAGAAATACATGCCCAATATGAGCGACGCCATAACGAATTGGATGACCATTGCGGAATATCAGTTTCAAAGATGACGAGCCTGCAGATGACAACGGGTATGTTCAAAGTATCGTTAGCACTGTCTGCATTAAATACAACTTCAACCTTCATTCGTTGACAGATGGTTGCAGTAAATAAAGAATATATTAAACCAAGGATTATATTAATATTCATCATTTAAAACTTGTATAGACACCCTATTTACATTGGATTACCGTTGTGGCATATCTGTTTCATAGAGGTCAACAAAAATGTTCAACGGTTGTTCATTGCATTTCCAACCGCATGTTCTTTGAAAGATTTTTATTTCTAATTCGTTCTGTTATAAGCAAATACAAACGAGTTTCACATGTGGAGCAGACACTCAAACCCCTACCGGATTACATTATTCCACTCTCGGATAAAATTCTCGATAAATCTATACTTAGCGCAGACTCAGAGATGTACATAGTAATGGCTGTTAAAACACACCTCCCACGTAAATCCACATATATCGTAACCTGTGTGCAACCGCTATAACGATTTCCCGAATGTAAAAATTTACAATTAAAAACCCCTACAGAACCATTATTCCGATTTTGAGGCATAACAAAAAGAATTACTAATAATGCATTTTAAGACTTATATCTCGAATTTGACATACACGCTCATCTCAGTACCAGAGTCTATGACAAACGAGACGATTTTAATTTTGATATAATAAATTTCTTTACCTTGGTAGCTATATACCAACTTCACCTGCATACGGGATATACATTTCCCAACTTATTTGATATTCAAGAGCTTGCAGCTCCTACTCAGACTTTGTAAAACGTCACCAGTGTCTGAGCAGAAAGTTGATGAACCAGGGGTATGTCAACGAACGTCTCGTCCTTTTCATAAAAATGTTCACCAGAAGGTACCAAGACCTTGTTGATAAATATTTCGTATCGACTTCACAAATAATACATGATTGTCTTGATGTATAGATTCTGTGTGCTGACGTTGTTTATCATCTTAACAACGTGTTATATTGTTCTTTCATTTGTTGCTGTTCTATTGTTATTATTACTTTTACTCTTTTGATTGTTTTTGTGATATCCATTGACGTGGCTCGGTACTAATACATCCCGTCAATGTCTTTGTACTATCTTTCATTTTTGCTGGTGTGTTTGTATTTGCGACTTTTTTTTTTTTTTGGTTCACATAACGTGACTCTGCACTTTAAAATAACCCGTCATTATGTTATTCTTCTATTAAATGTCATTATGTTATAGTTCTATTATAAATTAGAAAATACGTTGAACGACAAACGACTAAATTATTTTAATCAATTAGTGGTACTAACCATTTTTGGATTCTGAGAAATTCTAAATGTCGGTCTATTTTTGAAAATAATTCTAACATACTTTTGATTTTTAACCCTGTATACCAACATTTCCCTCTGAAGTTATAAAATTGTTTTGTGTAAACATCATGATCATTGAACGACAAAATTTCTTCCTATATGACGTATAAATTTTCTGAAGACATACACGCGAAGCAATGAATATGTTTTTAATTTGATAGATGCTTGTGTGCCTTTTTAGTAAAATTGTTTGTTTTAAAATTGTTACACAGTGATGACTGCTACTATACCCATATTTTGTCTATTTTATTTATTATGTCTGTTTTGTTCACGCATCGTTGTAAATATAACGGAATTGAATGAGACTGTTGTAAAAGTGAAAGGTTTAGCGCTATAAAACCAGGTTTAATCCACCATTTTCTACATTTGAAAATGCCTGTACCAAGTCAGGAACATGACAGTTATCGTCCATTCGTTTGCTGTGTTTGGTCATTTGATTTTGCCATGTGATTAGGGACTTTCCGATTAAATTTTCCTCGGAGTTCAGCATTTTTGTGATTTTACATTTTAGAGATGGAAAAATGAAAATATAAAAAAAAATAACAATTTCGGGAATTACATTAATGTTTTTTGCGCATTAACGCCATTTTAAAACACGACATCATACGAATGAAAACGACAAAGCTGAATGGTTAACCATTTCGTTTTCCTTTTTTACTTGGATAATATTGCATTGAAATAATATTTGAGGTAGGTGATACTTTTTTTTCTATTCTATTGCATTATTCACACATTTTCGGATTTGAGCAAGTCAACAATTTGAATCTGTCGATCATTAGAAAACGTCAACAGTAAATTTGACGGTTCCTTACGAGAAAGCAAATGTAAATTAAAAATAGCAAATGTTGGGTTTGAGAATTAAAAGAATTAATCACTTTTTTTAGCGGTAATTTAAGAAATGATTCATGCAAGGTATATATTCCTTAGATGTTTTGTACATTTATCTAATAGTTGTTAAAATGGACAGACATACAAACGGCATATCACCCTTGCTTCAGATTCTTAATGACAGTATTTGTCCTTTTAGAATCAAAATAATTCGCTAAGGCTCAGGATAAGATTTGAATATCACGGCCCAGGCCATGCGTAAATTTCTAACAAATCTATGGCTTCCATGAATTGTTTCTGAAATGAATTATCTGAACGGTTCTGTATTTGCCACAGTGTCATCAAGTTGACTGAAAAACTGAATGTAATCAAGTAATTTAAGTAAAGAATTTTCAAATGATATAAAATAAGTCCGTTTAAGACTAAAATGCAGTACGTAACTAATGTCATGTCAGATTGTCTTCGATAAATGAGTTTAGATATTCGTTTGAAATCTTCTGCATCTATTAAAGATAGTAAATACAGAATCCATTATATGAAATTGCTGAACAATATGTGAACATTTCTATTCTATGAAGTATACTCTTAACATTGTGAACTAATGGAATTATATTTCACCTATTTTTTTTTATTTTAGGAGGTAAGAATAGATTGTTCGTACTCCAAACAAAATGTTAAGTTCTAACAAACATTGTATGGGATTGCATTTTGGTATGACAATGATACAAATTGTATTTCCTTTTCCTGTTGTTCATGCCCTCTACATGCCAACGGATATTTCACGCTGATTAAAAATTGAAGATATATGCAAATGTAGCTAGTTATTTATAGATTACTTACATTCAAAATTTGCTGATTCCATGGATAACGGCAATACACATTCTTCAAAATCATAAGAGCAACGATATGTATTGTTTAAGTCACTCGTCGAAAAATTTGCTATTACTAGTTTCAAATTCTGAACAGGATATGTTATTTTCCTCATATCTTTCTGAAAAGTGTGATTTATATCCATCCATAAAAAGCAAGTCTTTGTTTGGACCTGTTATCCAGGTTCTTGTCAAGTTTTCAAAACAAATACCGTTGTGACGGCAGGAAATCCTGACGTCATTTCCAAATACAGCTGGATTAGACTTGACATCACAGAAAACTGAAAATAAAAGAAATTAGAAAATATGATATTTTTTTGTGGATAATCGGAACGTTACAATTTGGTTTTCTCCCTTCAAGTGACGTTTGTATTTCTAAATTCAAAAAGAACGTGTTTCAGATCTAATCAAGTTATTTCTTGATTTTGAAGCATTATAGTTGAGATTGGTATTGAGTTACAGTTTTTACAGTTTCTCTTAAGGTAATTAATGTTGAATTTAGGTATAAAGACTTTTTCAATTTTATTTTTATTGTTTAACCTGATAAAGTGATGTATTAAAGCATTCTTAACTTTCAAATATTTGGTTTTCGAGCGTTCCAGAGGTTAATCAATAAATCTATAAAGTGATAGTTTATTTTATCTTTCATGTGTCTGTAAACTTTCTTGTGTGTCGTTGAATTGTTGTTTAATAAACGTACATCCAATAATTATTAACATATGTAAATATCATCTGTTCTTTTGTATATTACCTCAGATACATTCTCTCAGTATCAGTTGCATACTTATCAATTACAGTATCATTCTAAGCGTCATTTCTAAACTCTACCTTTGCCTTATCATTGTTGGCAGAAAAACTTACGTATAAATACAATCAGTGTTAAATTTGTGTTCAAGTGTTATACAATTTACCTTTTATCTCGCCGGATACTCCGTTCGATATTATGCTAATAAAGGCGAAAAAATGGAACATCAAATATTCTTCAGTTTGTGTCAAAGATTTCAAACTTGAAGCGAATTACAATTTATACCTGTAAAATTAAATCATAATTAACACTAAATTGTAACCGTTAAAGACGCAAACGACAAAAAGAGAAGAATGTCCTTTAATCTGAACAAGTTGAAGTGAAAAGCGGAAACAAACAGCAAAACACAGTATAACGCATGTATTGTAAAAAATGTCAAAGGAAAATGGACATCAAATGCATTATTTTACATTTGCAAATATACTCAATTTTGGTTTTATCATAATCAAAATAAAAATTAAAAAAGGACAACATACATGCACTTCTTGTATCTATTTCGAAACGTTAGATACTAAACCTTTCATCACAGTTTATAAAAATAGTTTAGAGTGATAGAATTTTGAAAATACGGATTTTTTGTGTTATTAAAATTTGCTGTCACAAAATATTAGAAATTATTATAAATTAAGGAATGTATCTCCCTCATGCAAAGCTCTGATTCCTTTCACAAATATGGTTATACTTTTTGGACCTTTTGGATTATAGCTCCTCATCTTTTATATATACTTTGGATTTCAAATATTTTGGCCACGAGCATCACTGAAGAGACATGAATTGTCGAAATGCGCATCTGGTGCAACAAAATTGGTACCGTTGATTTTATTGTTACAGATTTAGGTACATGAAGGATAGGATTTAAAGCATAACGAGATGTTAATCAAAGTTTTATTGAAATGGTTGTTATCAATGATAGATAACCTAAAGGCCTTCAAAAATACGAAAAACCCTTACCGTGTACTCGTCTTAAAAAAGTTCCGACATGAACAATGTGAAACGTCTGACAAAATAAACGGACTAATTAAAAAAAACCGATAATTAACGAAAAACTAATGTGACAGTCATGAAACAAAGCAACAACTGAATTACATGCTCTTGATTTGTTAAAGGTGGAAAATATTTTCTATAGGAGAAGCAGAATAACTTGTCTTTAAAACCACATATACAGTAGATACATTTGGTAGCTTATTAAGTATTTAACAAATCATATGAAAAGGGTTTACTTTATATAAACAAATATTTAATAATATATAATAAAGTATTTAGGAAACCTCAGGCTGACTCGAAATCAGCAACAGTTTGACATGAGTGAAGTCAGGATGAATTGTATAATACAAATGACAGCAATTTGAAAACTTTTTGTTATTCATATTGTTTTGTAAATCATTTCAGTAGTTGTGATACCTTAATCAGACTGGTACAACAAAATTATTTGACCGCATCAACCAAACTTACCATATTTGCATTATATACATGTAGCCGCATAGTAAATCAGTTATATGTTTATGTCAAGACAACTTGATTAATACAAATGACACTACTATTGGAACACAATGATGCAAAATTTTCCCACAACCAATTTTGATTGCCAGCTTGTCCTCTTTTTATTCAGAATATTGATTCAGAATATTGTCTTGCAAAAAAATCAGAAGTTTTGAGACCTCAGGCTGACTTGTATAAGAAAATTATTAGACTGCATAAACCAAACAAATAATATTGGCACTATATTATGTAAATATATATATGCATGTACCTGCATATTAAATTAGTTATATTTTTTTTGATACCGCAATCAATCATCGATTATTTTAAATATATTTTCGGAAAATATGTTTCCACAAAATAAGATGTTGACCAATATTTAAAAACAATTATAATCAAGATACCTTATGCACAAAGGAACAATCTTTTAAAATATGCCTGTCAACAACACAGGGATAAAGGAACGGCGAACAAATAATTCATTCATTGGGACATTGTACGCCCAGTGGTTTGAGAAATGTATAAAAGAGGCAAACGTGGTCAGAAAATGCATTATATAAATATAAAAAAAAGTCAAGTAATGCATTCAATAAGAATGAAGGCAAAATCAACAGTTTAACAGTTTACAGAAACATGAATAATCTTACTTAGTAAATATTTGAAAAGGTTAACTAAGGTAAATAGAATATGAACAAAAGTTAAAATCACAAAAATAATGAATTCCAAGAAAATTCAAAATGGAAAGCCCATAATCAAATGGCAAAATCAAATGACAAAACACACCAAACTGGCATATTTATGACTTGGCACAGGCATTTTCAAATGTTTGACTGTTTGACCCACTTTCAAAAGCAGTGAATAAAAACTCCGTCGGAATATGCAAACATACTAAAATTTTTAAGAGGATGAATATTTGAAAGAACTGTTATATTGGAGTGAATTACACATTTTGGCTTTTTGGCCATATTCAGCAAAATAAAATCGGTTTCAACAAAATGAATGGTTCAGGTATAGAGAAATTACAAATAACTCTCACGGCAGCAATTATTTATTTATTCTTTGAAGTGTTCTTCGTTGTTCATCTTTATTCGAATTCATTGCTGACAAAAATTTGAGAGAGACACTTTTAAAAGTGAAAACATGAACACGACATTGTTATTTTAATTAGGTGTAAATACCCATAAATTCCGTTTGTTACTAATTTTTCGCGTTTAAAGTCCTTCCGTGAACTTATCTCGATAAGTTAAAATTTGTACATATTGTGTTTAAAATGAAAGTAAACATCAGAATTATACTAACGCCAAAAAAACTGTTAAAATATATCGCGTTTAAAAGATAAACTCCTGTGGAAAAAAAAGGTTTCAATATAGATTTTAAGTTTTACCTATGTCCGAATGCACTCCTTTTCATTAATGGAAATTCAATTTCACAAGCTTCCAAAGCAATTATCTGAACACAAAACAGCATGTATTTGCATGCATATATATATTATAAGTAATTTGTTTAATATGTACAATTGTGATTTAGAAATAACTTTTGATCAGTATTGTCACAGGTGTTGTATTTTTGACTTTCTCTACTCAATCATATTTTTTTTGGGTTACTGATATGCACAATCAACAGAAAAAATAATATTGTTTTACATATAACAAAGGCACAAGATTCAACATTTTGAAATTGATACCATTACTGGCGTCAAAAATGTAACCACACAATTAAAAAAAAGTTCTTTTGATACAATATAAGTTACTTGGTCTATAACGGTCACATGAACATTCCCAATAGCGCTTAAAATGGTTCGGTTTACAATGTTAAAAATGATCACACAATTTTGTAATAGTGCCAGGATTATAATTTAATACGCCAGACGCGCGTTGCGTCTACATAAGACTCGTCAATGACACTCATATCAATAGTTATAGAGCCAAACAAGTACAAAGTTGAAGAGCATTGATAACTCAAATTTCCAAAATGTTATGCCAAATACGGCTAAGATAATCTATTCCTGGGATAAGAAAATCCTTAGTTTTTCGAAATATTCAAAAAACCTCAAAAATTTGGGCGCTATTTGGATAGCAAGTCTTTTTTAGATTAACACTTTCAAAAAATTGTTTTAAATATAAAACTACAAGTTCCACACACCATAGGGTTTCCAATATTCGCCTTTGAGCGCATTTGATGAAAGTAAATCTAGAAAAGCGCCGCGGATGCATGCAATTAGGATAGTGTTGTATTCTTTTTTACAGCACTGTGTCATGCCATACCGCTGTGCCGTCTTATTGAGAGGGTATCACTAGATCAATCGGTGCCGATATCATTGATTACCAACTAATCCCTAAAATTGTCCATTATTAAATTTGTAAATTAATAATTAAGGTTTTGCTCTCGCAGTCAAAGTTAGCATGAAAAGGACTTGGCTATCATTTTTTAGTTTCTGTTTGTCATATACCACTTTAACTGTGTCGGTTTTTATAAAAAAAAAAAAAAAGCACTTAAGATGCATACCATTTATGAAGTGATGTTTTAAATTTTGGGGTTAAATTATGTGTTTCCTACATGTCCTATGTGTATCTTCAATTAGTACGATGCACTATCTTGCCTTGATCTCCATTTATGTTTTTATAACCATGCAAACGGATTTCTCAAAATTGAATATTGTTAAGTATTACTAGAGAATTTTAGGTTGTTGACGTACGTAATACGTAACATACCTTAACATTTAAAAAATGTTCATTGTTATCTCCCGTTGACCATTTAACTTGTAAATTAAACAAAAATCATATACTTTGACGTACGTAATACACCTTAACTTTGTCGTTGTAAAATTGTGTTTGTCTCCCTTTCTACATTTAGTTCATATCTATCTAAAATAGCGTATTATACGACCAAACGTTTACACTAGTATTATATCTGAACGTAAGAAAATGCCAACTCTGTTCGCAAGGGACACAGGTATATTTTGAATGATATGCAGTTAAAAATGTTTCCTATTTTCATTCTTTCCAACTAATTTGTGAATATCGCGTGCCGTGTTGAGCGAGTATACGGAAAACTTAGTGTTTGAACAAATTTATTCTAAAAAGGATAAAGTTGATCAAAGATGAAGGACATTGTACAAGTTCAGTAGTTTAGATAAATGTATACATGTAGGTTGTAGTGGTTTTTTTTCTAATATTGAGGCATATTGAAATACCCGGATTATTTTATCATTAGATCGTTTTGGGTGTTATTTTATTTGATTGCTATTAACATGAGTAAAGGCTTTTGTTAATATTTGTAAAAAAAAACAAACATATTTTTTTTGTCTTATGATTCAGATTTTTTTTTAATATTAATAATCTGTGTCGTGTGTGCCACAATCTATCAAAAAAAATTTTACCTTGTAAATTCATTATGGTAAGTGAAGAAAAACATATTGCTGTGTGATAAATTTGCCATGTTTAGAATCCTTCGAAGGATGCAGATTCGAGAGTGTCAACAGGTTTGTTACGAACGGACAGACCTACGGACCGACAGCGCAATTAAAGGTAGCATTGTGTTACTATTACTCTTCGAAGCATCCCTGGTGGAAGGTAATTACTTTAGATAAAGAAAGCTGTCGCGGCTGAAAAGTCTTTAACATGCATGTTAAATGACTGTGAAACAAAAATAATGTTTAGAATTTTCAGTTTTTACATTTCAATTTTCAGATCACAGCCCGTACTGTAATGTATATCAGTTGAGTCTGTTCAAATCTCACTCACCTACACGAGTTGGTATAAAAACTAGAGGCTCTAAAGAGCCTGTGTCGCTCACCGTGGTCTATGTGAATATTAAACAAATGAAGTAGATGGATTCATTACACATTGTGTTTTGGTGATTGTGATGTGTTTGTACATCTTACTTTAATGAACATTCTTGCTGCTTACAATTATCCCTGACTATAATGAACTTGGCCCAGTAGTTTCACTGAACAATTGTTAAAAATTGACTATAAAGGACAATAATTTCTAAGGGGGTCAATTGACCATTTCAGTCATGTTGACTTATTTGTTAATCTTACTTTGCTGATTATTATTGCTGTTTACAGTTTATCTCTATCTATAATAATATTCAAGATAATAACCAAAAACAGCAAAATTTCCTTAAAATTACCAATTCAGGGACAGCAACCCAACAACTGGTTGACCGATTCATCTTAAAATTTCAGGGCAGATAGATCTTGACCTGATATACAATTTTACATCGTCAGATTTACTCTTAATGAGTTATAAGCCAAAAACTGCATTTGACCCCTATGTTCTATATATAGCCATGACGGCCATCTTGGTTGCATGGCCGGGTCACCGGACACATTTTCTTAACTAGATACCCCAGAGATGATAATGGCCAAGTTTGGATTGATTTGGCCCAGTAGTTTCAGAGGCGAATATTTTTGTAAAAGATTACTAAGATTTACAAAAAATTGTTAAAAATTGACTATGAAGGGCAATAACTCCTTAAGGGGTCAACTGACCATTTTGGTTATGTTGACTTATTTGTAAATTTTACTTTGCTGAACATTATTGAATGCTGTTAACAGTTTATCTCCGTCTATAATGATATTCAAGATAATAACCAAAAACAGCAAAATTTCCTAAAAATTACCAATTCAGGGGCAGCAACCCAACAACGGGTCGTCCGGTTCATTTGAAAATTAAAGGGCAGATAAATCTTGACCTGATAAACAAATTTACTCCATGTCAGATTTGCTCTAAATGCTTTTTTTTTTTTTAGTTTTAAGCCAAAAATTGCATTTTACTACTATGTTCATTTTTTAGCCATGGCGGCCATTTTGGCTAGTTGGCCAAGTCGCGCCACACATTATTTAAACTAGATACCCCAATGATGATTGTGGCCAAGTTTGGTTTTATTTGGCACAGTAGTTTCAGAGGAGAAGGTTGTTGTAAAGGTTAACGACGACAGACGACGACGACAACGGACGACGGATGCAAAATGATTGGAAAAGCTCACTTGGCCCTTCGGGCCAGGTGAGCTAAAAATGAAAAGGAATCGTACTTTCTAATTTTACCGCAAGCACTGTAATTTGCATAATTGACTGAAAAGGTTTTTAAATATTGACAATTTTATTTTGTAAGAACGAAATAAAAACAAATCTTTCATGGCCTCATTCTGCAACCTTTGGAGCAGCTTGTTCTTCACTAAGATTATTTATAAATTCTGCCCTTCTCTTTGCAAGTCCAACACATCATTAACAATACACGAGAGTTAACCTTTACACTTGTCAACCTGTCGACCTATGCATTTACCGATTTTCAACATGTTGATCTGTCAATCTGTTAACATTGAGCCATCACACTTGTCAACCTGTCGACCTGTCAACCGGTCAACCTATCATGCATTTTTCGACTTTACAACATATCGACCTGTCAATCTTTTAACCTTCACACTTGTCAAATGGTCAACCTATCGTGCATTTATCGTCTTTACAACAGGTCGACCTGTCAACCTGTCGACCTTAACACTTGTCAACCTTTTAGGCCTTTCTAGGGTCAACTTGTCAACCTTTCTAGTGTAAACATGTCGACCTTTTACTCTGTCAACGTATGTACAAACATGACTACACCTATTTACTTCTTTACTAAAACCGATGGAACTACATTACCGTTTATCTTAATTGACTCGACCTTCAATGATGAGGTATAGTCAAATAGTATAACTCCTTTCCGTCAGTTCGATAGAATGCCTACCATGCAGACTTATTTGTATTCTGGTATAGTGAGGTCGATAATTCGCTCAATCTTGAGAAGGAAGACGGACAAAAAAAAAATATTGACATTCATATACCAAAAACGTTTGTGGTAAATTATTTATCTCTAAATGTGTTATTTTTTTATTTTTTGTACACCTTATACTTTCGTCCAATGTTTTTGATAAGGATGCAACCCCTTTATTTTTAGGGGAGGGATGCATAGATAAACTTTTAAGACAAAATTTTTATTGAGCTTGCTTTTATTTTGTCTAAGCTTGCCAACCTATGAGTTTTTTCTAAGTTCCAATCATCTTGTTTTGCGGCCAATTTTTGGTCCTGCCCTTTGATTTTGTAAATACTTTTCCAAACTTGGTGTCATCATAAATCCTAGGGTCCTGCCTATTTGTTTCAAATTTGATCTAGCCCCCTACCAAATAGATATGATTGTATAAAAAGAACCTTATGTTTAACGCATAAATATAGATCAATCATACATTGTCTCGAAATATCAATGCTTAGAAACAGCCTCTCTTTCTTTCTGTTTCTAAGCCTGTACAAATAACATTGATATTTCAAGACAATTTATGGTTATTCTGTATTTTATTTGTAATTAAGTCATCGATCATTTAGATACAAAAATTATGGGGGAGGGGAGACTCTGTCTGACGACGTGGAAATTTTGTTTTGAATATTATCTAATGAGCAGAAATATCTTGATTTTAAATTCCCAGTAACCCCGACTCACTCCCCCACCCCAAAGAAGTCCGTGCCTGTTACATGAATGTTATTTTAGAATTAAAACAAAATTATACCTATCCTGAAATACAGAACCGGCAAAGGGGAGACAACCACAATTTAAATTAAATCTAATAAGTCCGTATAATTATTAGCCTAAGTTTCTTGCGTTAACGTACGTAAGTTTCGTTTGAAACGTAAAATTCTCTACTATGACTCATTTCGATACGTCAATAAAAACGACACTGATTAGAAATTATAGGATCAAAAATTGGATTTTGATAACCAAAACATAAAAAGAAAAGAATTGAGCAAATAGGGATCTGAATCGGTTGTATAATAAGAATCGTAATGTTTCATGATGTAAGACGGACCCCGCCATCAATTACTGTATCTCGTTTGTAGTTCCAGAGATATATATTCATATAGCCCACGCTATTTGAACTTACAATGGCACTTATTGAAATGCAAATTATATTAACCTAATCAGGTACAAATCCTTTTTTATGTTTATTTCAATGTGTACTATAATTAGCAAAATTTCCACACCGTACAACCACTATATTGACCTTGTTGATACATGATTTTAATTTCAACATTAGCATTTACAGATATTTTTTTCATTTCTGTGGCGAACATTAAGAGTATGTTTTTTATTTCATTAAAAATCAAAGGAACTGCAATTCTAAAGAATTGTTATTTTTAATCATATATATAACATGTTAAATTAAGAATCTCATCAATATAAATTCAAATCAAGAAACATGAAACAAAATAAATTGAAAGAGTATACATTATTAAATTGAAGTTACTATTATTGTCTGTTACGGAACACCGGATACCTTATATTACAATGTAAGCTGACAACGAATATATCTGTATGTTTATGTTTATGTTATGCATCATATGATATGAAGTACACATGTTCGTGACCACGTATCAATAGTTAGTGCATAATTTTGTAATAGACGGATTGGATAAGAAAGACGATGATATCAACAAATCATATCCTATTCATCGCGATTGGGAAGTAACAAAGCCGTAAATTACAATCGCCCACGCAATTCGGTCACTAACTCCTTTTCTTCATATATATACCATCCAATAAAACCCAGATGTGTGCCCACACAATCAGGTGATAATCGAGGTCAAGTAGATATATGTTTGTATAGAAAAAATGCCATGTTTATATATTTCCGATATCTATTACACCATATTTTAACGTCTGCGTTTTGTTTATTTCTTCCTTTTCAATGCTGACACAAAACTAACCTCTTCATCTGAACTCGGATGCAAATTTTATTGAATCACATCTGGAATATTCTATTAAAACGTTATCTGTGTTTTAGGAAATTCAGAAAAAAGTTGAATTCATTGTTGTTTTTATATACTGATTTTTTCACTAGGGATACATAATCATCATCAGGTCAATACATATCCTAATAAATAAACGTATTTTATCAAAAGCCAGGTATTCACATTCAGTAAAACAATTTGATGCGTTTACCTTTAATACATTGTTTATAAGATATATTTGGCTTTTAATTACATTAAAGAATTCAATGATTTGAAGGTCAATAACATTGAATCAGCTGCTATTGAAGTCATGGAATAACATTTTGTGCTTTACATGAATGGTTACGCACTTTCATGTATGTCATCCTCATTCTAAAGACCAATTTATGCTATTACGTAAACGGTTTTTATAAACCTGTTTTTTGAAAACAGTCTACATATGAGGATCAAATACAATATGTTAATCGAATGAAATATTAAACCTAAAAAAACTGTTATTGATAGAAAAAGTTTTAAGACGCATTAATGAAGAAAAAATGCTTACCGTTTTGCTACTGGTTCTAGCAACATGCACAATAGTGAGATAAATGTCAACGAAATTTCGATTCACATATTCTGTGTTCTTGTCTCACGCGATATCATAACCACTTGTCTACGAAAACAGTGAAATATTTTACCTGCTTGTATTTTGAAACAAGTCATTTGATTTAAAAGAATTACATTTTTTTTTACGTCTGCTTATAATATGTACTTCCTTTTTGGTATTACGGATTGGATAAGAAAGACGATGATATCAACAAATCATATCCTATTCATCGCGATTTCTGCTTATAATATGTACTTCCTTTTTGGTATTGCCAAACATTTACCTGTGTAATAAACTTAAGTTAACTGGTATGGGTTTCTACTTATATTTCAATTGATTATCTTTCGGTATTTTAAGGCTCTAAATTAAATTTAATCAAAACAAAATTGATTTGGGTATAAAGATGACATGTACATGTAAACACACAATCACGATACACAGAATTCAAACAATTTGAACATATTTGTATACCCACTAATCCGTATATTTCTTTTTTGAAACTTAAAATATGTTGACGATATAAAGAAAAAAATTCCTTATACATTAGTGGGGTAGACAAAATCCGAGTAAAATGTACATTGAAGCTTAAATTTAATCTAGTTACATTTTCTATGATTTAATCTTATGCTGTGCCTGCATGAACATTTAGGATATTTTTCCAATTAGTTTTCTGTAACTAGTCTCTGAACAAAGTATTACCATGCTTCATGATTATTAAAAACAAATCATACGAAGTACAATGTATGTCGGTAAAAAGCCACTATCGATGTTTTCGTTTCCGTCTAAGTTAAATTTGCACTTTACAAAACAATCGCTATGTGGTTCGGATTTAATCCATTGTTTGAAGGCCGTACGGTGACAGAAAGTCACCTTCAATGGTTGATAGCTGTCTCATTGGTAATCATTATACATCTCCTTGTTTTAAAGGTAAATTATTCGGGTTCCCATGAAAATATGCTACTCGGGTTATCGGTTATTTGTTTTAAAATTTCAATACAGGCTAGGGTATACTTACTTCATAAAGTAATTATTCATAAAGTATAGGGATGTTATAAAAATGTAATGTACTCAATGATGCAATACAATCATGATAATCAAACTATTAAGGAAATATTCCGTTTCCAAACGGTTCTTGATTATAGAAAATTCTTTTTTCTGAAAAATGTTAATTGGTTAAAATGCAATACCATGGCGTTGTCAGTTTATTTTCAATGTAGAAGTTTTACTGTCCCTCTGGTATCTTTCGTCCCTTTCTAAATGAACATGAGTCATCCCTAATGACAGTCGATGTAAACATGCCTATATCCATAGCAATTATATATCTATATACACATGTGTATGCTCTCAACTCGTTTTCCAAATTATTAGATGTCTGCAATAAGTCAAACAAAGATGTATGAGTCGTGGGAAGAATAAAATAAGAATGGAATTAACTTATTTTTCTAGTTTCCTAGGTACAAGTTAATCTGAAGACGTGACTATCATAATTTCTTAAAATCTTTTATCGACATTTTCCTTAAATCATTCATTAAGGCAAATAACTGGATTTACTGTTAAGGTTTTGGCTATTGCTAACAAACAATATAAGTTTCATTATCAAGTCACTTAAATCTCTTTTCGTATTGCTACTTCATTTTTCAGTTCTACTAAATTGAATGCCACAGTAAATTTCATATAAACAATATCATTCATGTCATCATGGCGACAGGAAAAATAGCGTACAATTCCAAACAACATCCGATGATTCTCATTGAATCTAAATTTAACAGAATTGCAAATATTTCCGTAAGATTCATCATCACAAAAAAATACTATAATAGCAGAGAAAAGGTAGGATTTTTTGAATTTTGTATATGAAACAAAAAGAAAATTATTCAAATCGTAAACATGTTAAAAAAATAACCAATTGATTATAGGTAAAAAGGAAATTTTAAATCAATCAAATTTTCATCCATTTATATATATTTTCTTTATAATAAATACATATCAAATTATTTAGATCGTATACTTATCATCTTAAAGGGTTATTTCCTGTTCGAGTTGTTTATACTCATGTGACCATCATGCTTCATGTTGTCTCAAAACCAAAATATGTCAAAGTTGTTTTCCAATAATTGTTTACTTAAAGTTTCAATGATTTTTTTTAACCATCTGAGTTTGCGTTCTTTCAATTCAAGTCTATTTAATCTCCAAAATTTATGGTTAACTTAAGACCCCCTATCTCCCTTTTGAGGTCTATTCACATGTGATGCACGATTAACCACTTTATGAATTAATTCCAACACTAATAGCTAAATTTTGTGCTACAGTGGTGCCATTGTCATGTAAATAGAGGTTATAAGAAAACTAATGACAATACAAGCAATTGTTGAAACAGGATATCCAAAATCTTAATTGGAATACTGGAAATGCCCAGGTTTTCCTATATCAGACAGTACATGTAAACTATGTAATTAGAATATGAATATTGACACCCTGATGTATTTATTCTATCTTACCCCTGCCTGTAACAAATCATTAACAACATAGTGATTGCAAAACAAAAGATTCTCACAGTTTATGCAAAATGGGAGAATGTTAATGCCCGCGTCACACTGTCCCGATTTTTATATACGATGGACACCCGAATGCGAAATTTGTAAGTTCGTACGAAGTTGGTCCCGATCTCGTTAAAATACCAAAAAAGTGACCGAAGCAAGTACGACGAATAACGGAGTCTATACGATGGTGCCGAAATTATTTTCGATAGCAAAAGATGGACATACGAAGTTATCCGAAGACGGGTATGTAAGCTTCATATCTCAGCCGAAGCCTACAAGATGGATCACGAAGGCTTCACGATGGATTACGAAGGCTACACGATGGATGACGATGATGGTGCGATGGCCATACCATGTCTTAAAGACGTCGTGTACAGCTTACGATGCATTTAAATTATATGCCGAAGGACCTTATGGACACTCTAAAACCAATATGGTTCAAAATATTTTGACCACATTTGGTATATTGTTACTCCTTGTAATGATCTGCCATTTTTTAAGTTCCAGGCCAAAGGTCAAGGTCACGCAGATGTGCTTGTTTTTTTATCTCCTTGAAATAGCATAAGACACAGTCTAAAGACAATATTAAAGGTATTTCCAGTTACTGAATGTTTTGATTGATTTCTAAAAAAGATAGTTTATGTATCAAATATGCATATTCAATTTACCATTTTCTGCATGTGTCATATCCAAATATAGTGTCCATATTTGTCCCCAATATGTTACAAAATGTATATACGAGGGGATGCCACGCTCGGCATTGCCTTGTTTGAACAGTTAAATATGTGCACTTCTCTGAATAATCACCCATAATTATGCCTATGTATACTGATCTATCTAAAAGGTAAGGTAATGGGTTCGTTGGTCCCTTTTATTCAAAAAGAGCTCTTTCCAGGAGAATATCATAATAATATAGACAGAAGGAAGGATGTGGGGAAAGCAACAAATGCGACAAAATATGACATATAGAAAACAAAAAGGTTAATGGAGCAAACATTTGTATGACAACAGCTCAGACGATACATAAAAAATCAGAATAATGAAGAAAAAGTTGGTTTCCCTATATACGTGTACCTGCAGTGTTGGTGTACGAGGCGCGTTTATGATTTTCATTATGTTACTTGATATGAAAAATTGACAAAAAATAATATTTTACTTGTAAAAGTAAATCCTGATCCTGTAAGACCTGCTCTTCTTCTGTTGCATTTGAATTAATAGTAACAACGCTGTCGCCTTTCTTGTTCTCATAGAATCATAATTATGATATGAGCTCCATGTTTTGTGAACGTCTTTCTTAACTGTCGTATTAGACTGACCAGTGCATATCGCGCATGGCACTTTAAATGTATTTTAGCGCGAAAATTAACTTACATTTAGTTGGATTTATTGCCGTCGTAGTTCCATCTTGTCGCCTTCGTTCTTTTTTTCGATGGCAACACGACGGGTTTACGAGGTCTTCACGAAGTCGTGTTGCCATCGTAAGACCTTCGGGTAGCTTCGTGATTCATTCTTGTACACATCGTAATGTCAAAACTGTCCGATGGAAACGATGGGAACACAATATTTACAAATGCAATACGATGTTCAAAGATGCATTTCCGGTGGCATTACGATGGTGAGGATGGTGATACGAACTCAATACGAACCCTCATCATCGGACGCACCTTCGGGGATTTTTTAACATGTTAACAAATTTAGAACCCTTCCCGAAGTTGTCCCCGAAGGCTAGAAAAAGTGGCCGATGGTTTTACAATGGTCAAAGATGGCACTACGAATAGCCCGATCTGGGTACGGTCAGTACCGATTTTGAAATTTTCCGTAATCGTGTTGCCATCGGCGTACAAATCGGGACAGTGTGACGCGGGCATAAAAAATAGACTGAACATTTCCTTTCTACCAATAATTATTATGGATTTTATGTTTGAATGACTCATGTAGTTAAAAGAGTTTCATTTACATTTTATAATCGGGTTACATCTACATCTATCAATTAAAACTAAACAAGAGACTAATTTAACATATTGAAATCATAGAATGACTCAATAAATGTAGTTTTTGTGTCAGAACGAAAAAAATGTACCAGCATTTTCATGATTTTCACATGTATTTCAAGGTTGGTTTTAGTCATATGCATTATACATGGTGCATCCGTTGTGTGTTTTTTTGATGACTTATGTGTTCTTGCCGAAATCAAAGTTCAATCCTATTTCCTGCTATTGTCACAACAACAAACCCTATCATCTTTACTAGCAATGTTCAGTAGGGTTGTTTATCAGTGGAGCTTGAATATAACATAAGCCGTTGCTGTTTTTTTGTCACACTACATGTGTTGTTGTGTTCTGTTTTGGGGTTAATTATTTAATAGAGTATTCTCGTCTGGAGGCCTACATTGCTTGAAAATATGAAAACATCAACTTTGAAATCTTTTTTTATAAAATAGTATTGCAATTGTATGTATTAAAATTACGTTAAAAAACTTCATATCATGCTACTATGTTTCAGAAATATCTAAGATGAACATTGTAGGAATTATGATTGTTATCCATTGTGTCCGAGGTGAGCTTCTAAATTTTAACTAATTGAACGGAATAAGATTGAAGTTTAACATTATCAAGTATCAACTATTATGAAATATAGTTTAAGTTTTGTTTTATTTTTATTAGAATCAAGTTCTCGTTAAATCATACTATTGCATTCATTGTTAAGTTACAATAAATGGGGTATACATCATTCAAAGTTGTGTTCTTTGTTATCAAATCCAATGAAACGTCGAAATAACCATAACGTCGCCCCGTTGCAGGCCTTAAAACGTTGATTTTTTTACGTTTTTCGCTACCAACAAGGTATAACTTAATAATAAGACAAAAAAAAAGGTCGGGGACCATATGATTATTTTATACCATTAAAACAGATATTTTTGTGTCAACAACATGTAGTTTTGGAAGAAAAATCTATGGAGACGAATAAGAGATTTTGCGATTTTTAGAAGAAAAAAAAATATATGTTTTTTCGCCGATTATACACGTATTCACCCCATATAAAAAGAAATCAATGTGCAACATTTCAGATAATAAAAGAGATAAATGCATTATTTTTGAATTTCGTTTGTAGTTCACCCAGCCAAAATTGTAAGCAAAATTTTAGCAAAATCTGCGACATAGCCCATTTATTGTTCCTTGACCTTAACGTAAATGCGAGGCAAATCAAATTAAGATTCATAATTTGTGTGTCTAAATAATATATAATTTTGTTAGTATATTGATATATTGATTTTAGTCGATTTACTGGTAATAAAAGAAACGACAAGCACAAGTAAGACCAGTATATATCGCAGTTTCCCTACTCATACAACTTAATTTAATTGATTGTTATCTTATTTTTGCATGTATGACATAAAATTGGAACATCAGTCAAATACTGATGCCGCCTAGTAAAGAAAACCCCTTAGTTCTTCAAAACTATATCGCTGTTAGTTAATATACTATTTAAGACATAAATTTAGGATTTCTTTATTTCATGTAAGGTGAACTTTCACTGATAGAAAAAAAAGTTCCTATCGAAGGACAGTTTTAGAAGGTGTTTTGCAACATTTGGGTCTTTAAAGATTGAAGTAGCATAACACATAACAATATCTGCAGTAACAAAGCTCCAGCTCTCAGGGGCGGACAACACAAAACGTCAATAGAAAACCACATTGTGTATCATGAGAGTCGCCAATGCAAGGTAGTAAGCATCGAGTTCTCTAATGGTTAAAGGTAATGGGCTACCTGTACATTTAGGAAAATACAATTTAAACAAAATATTTCCCTCGGTTTTAGTTTGAAACCCGGATCTGTTTTCTCTCAAACGACTGACGACTTTGAACAGTGGTATACTACATTTTACTACTGATGTCTTTATTTACTACTTACTATGTAGCAATGACCGTTGTTGTTAAACATCGTGAGTTGACTAATATTTCGAAATCGTCTTGCAATTCTAGGTACACTCTCTTTGAAAACAATGATAGCACAGCATGGAGAATCTTGTATCTTTATATGTCCGTACAAGTCAACAACCAAATCAGTACTTTGGTTTGGTCCAATAAATCTTGTCAGTTATACGAAGAATTGGCAAATCAATACAGACATAGAAAGACAACATAGAATTAGAATCGTTGGAAATACTTCTATAGGCGAATTTAACTTGGCAATCAATAACCTTAGTAGAATAGATTATGGATTGTATAGATGTGCCTCTATCGTAAATGGACGGTCAGTGACAAGTGATTTTATGCTAAAAATATTACGTAAGATTAATATTATTAACATTGTTAGTGCTAGTATTTTAATTGGTTATCAAAGATACCAGGATTATAATTCAGTACGCCAGACGCGCGTCTCGTCTTCATAAGACTCATCAGTGACGCTAACTACAAAATATGTATAAAGCCAAACAAGTACAAATTGAAGGGCATTAAGGATTAAGGATATGGCATTAATGATTCTTTTAATGACTTTTTACCTTTTTTTTTATCTCTATTATTGTAATGTATAAATATGGTCTTTTATATAATACAAATGAGGAATCATTTCGTTAAAAACTTTAGAGGAATGCAAGATATGTATTGTAAATTCGATCTATGCCATATTATATTCATATCATGTTCTGTGTTTTGAGAATCGTTACTTCCACCGAATATCATGGACATTGCCATAATCAGTAGTGTAAACCTTATAATTTATCATACGCAGAAATACGTGCACATTTAAAAATTCAATGACATTAACTTTTATATTCAAATTTACACGCAGTTTACAATGGAAGCAGTGAGTTGTGTTTCTTTTTTAATGAAATGGAATAGAAAGTGAAAACGATTGTTTGACTTTATACTAAAATATAATAACACTAAAAGTAACGTTGAATCATAGATCTCAAATGATATTTTCATTATCATCATTATTATTATAATTTGATATATCGTATTAATTGGGTTCGGCTAAGTGGTTGATGTTGTCACTAGTTTTCAGAATATCTTAAATAACGACGTCCTCACTAAGCGTTTTGTTTCAATTAGAAATATTAAAATCTAATATAGTAAAATTTATTTCAAAGCCAACTTCTATTATGTGATTAATGACCTTCGAATAACATTCAAACAACCAATATATCCATTATATATATTTAAAGAAAAACCAACTATCTCTAATGACCAGAGTCGATTACAATTGTCATCAGAAGTCGGGAAAATAACGATTGTCTCACTTCAAGGTTTTGCCTATCCTTCTCCAACTTCTTCATGGATGTCATCATCAGGTGGACAACTTGGTACATGGGCTATTGCTTATACCAGTGGAGAATTTAGGGCAACGTCTACAATTTTACCAACAAGAAGGAGTCACATAAATGAGTATAAAGCTCTTATTCGAAATACTGTGGGAAGTTTTCAAATTTTGATCAATCTTCATGTGTATGGTAATATTTAGTTCATTGTAGTTGTTCTAATTTTTTTTTTTTTTTTTTTATAATTTCAACAATTATCCGCAATGTTAAATGACTCTTATGTGAGTTTCGCTATTGTATTCGTATTCTGTATTAACACTCTTTAAAAACTCGGTTTCAAAACAAACAATTGATTCAGAATAATTGATATATTTCTTTTTTAAATTTTTTTTTTATTAATATTTGATGGATTCACAGTGCTCTTTTCAGAAATCCTCTTTTATTTCCAGAATACTAATTGTTGACATAATTTGTCATAACTTTTACATTCATTTACTTTTGTTTTTGGAAAAATTCATTTCAGAACCTAAAGTGACTACTGAACCAAGACTGTCTTGTAATACTTCGGATGACATCAGTCTTACGTGTTACATCAATACTAACGACTCTCACTTGTGGGAAAACACATGGAAGCATTATCAAAGCAATGTACTTATTCGTAACTATGAAGGGAATAACTCCTCGATAGTTTCAGTATGGAGCATCAGATATTGTGATTACCAGGATGCTGGGGAGTATGTTTGTTCTTGGACATATAATCAGACGGAAGTTACAGCGACATCAGTTGTGGTTGTTTATGGTAATTATGCGCATTCAGTTTTTATAAAGAAAAGTTGTGGTCCTACACGTACCCTTGCAAATGTTTTAATTGCCATACACATAAACAAATAGCGCATACTTTATGAAAGATTGAGATAAATAAAATCAAGAATTCCATTCAAATAAAGTTTTGAAACATTTCCACAGAGATTAAAGGGTGAAAATATACATGGTTCTTATATTTGTAGAAAATACAAAAAATAATCCAATCAGTATTTCTGTTTTTGAGGATGTTCAATTGATAAAATATGAAATTAATAAGATAAATATGAATGAAAAAGGTCATATTGTTGCTTTTTAAGATACGCCCAAATATCATAAAAAAAAGATAACAAGATCGATGTCGTATTTTCTTCTCCGTGATGATTTAAAATATTTTATTTGCATATACAAATTATGTTTACAATATGCAAGCATTATTTTACCATTACATTTGTACATAATAAATTATAACATGAAAAAAATGATGACACCTGTGATCACCATGTGCAAGTTTAACGTGAATCATTTTATAAAAATCATTTCCTTATCAATTTGATAAACTTTTATAAATTCCATAGAAACAGCAGTAAGGTTTCTCATTAACAATAAATAAAAGTATAGTACAACGTCAGATGTTTGAACAATTATTAGAAAGATAGGAATCGAATGCAGTAAACCTATACTACTAAAATATACGAATAAGAGATCATTCTAGTATTAATAGATTAGACGGAAATCAGAGACACAAAAAGCAAACAACATGTTTTCTACACAGTGTGTATAGATCAAGCCAAGCTTATGTTATCCAAGTCTCAAATAACTGCGAGTAAAACACCAAAACACCATCCGAGACTTGTCATAACACTAAATTA
>CM034360.1:92502305-92531596 GCA_019925275.1 Mytilus edulis | reverse complement strand
GTTTAAGAGAAGTCCGAGTCTGATATCAGAAGATGTAACCAAAGAAAGTAAACAAAATGACAATAATACTAGTGTTGTCAAATCGTACACTTTTGCCTAACCGGTTACTCGTATAATCGTTCGACCGATTAACCGGTTAACCGGTAGTTTAAGTTAATGTTTGAAGGCCTTATCAAAAGTACCCTACCAATGTGACTACATTCCATCCAAGTCATACATTTACGTTTTTATAATACGATGATTTGAAGTTTGGCCCTTGTTTTTATAAGGCTTGTTTGTGAAGATTCCTGTCGAAGTTTGACTTTTAATAATCAAATACATGGTATCAATTATGGCGTTTGTATTAACTTCAAATTGAAAAATAAAAAAAAAGCGTCTTGATCTCGTAGAATTGAGTATGTCTGAAACCGATGATTCTTCCCTTTTGTCTTGTCTCCAAAAATAATGTGAGGTGTTTCAATTAAAATTGATTAATCCTGATATTCGTACCATCAAGTATATACATTGATTACATTCCCGTTGGTATGCTTTTTACAGTTTTTGATTTCGCATTTACATGTAGTTATGACAAAGACTTGCACGACGGAGATTGCACATTCAGATGTAGGTCTACACAATATACGATTAAAAGTGAAATAATGAAGTAAATCGTAAAATTTAATCGTATTACTGATTAAAAATTACTGTTAAAAAAACATGAAACTAATTATGTTTCCTAAAGAAATTGCCCCGAGCTGAGAGACAAGTTTTAATTAATTTTATATTTTTGGATTAACAAATCCAATCAGTATACTGGACAATAGATCCGTCAAATTAATTACAACAACATTTTTTAAAGAAAACACAACTATTTAATGATTTCAATTCAAATTTATATGTAATCTATTCAAATTGAAAAAAAGTCCGGTTAACCGGTTAGCTTTTTTGGTATTCGGTATTCGGTCGTTTGAACGGTTAACCGGTTAACCGGTTAACCGTTGACAACACTAAATAATACATAAATAACAACAGACTACTAGCAGTTAACTGACATGCCAGCTCCAGACTTCAATTAAACTGACTGAAAGATTATGATTATATCATATGAACATCAGGCACAATCCTTCCCGTTAGGGGTTTAGTATCATACCATCATAACATATATGAGAAGAACATAACCCGTGTCATGCCAACAACTGGTTTTTGAATAAATGTGTTTAGTTCCGATGCAAAGACCCTATAAGTGAATCAATATTAACGCCAAAATATGCAATCTTTAATGACCTGACAACAGTTTCGTAACTATATCCCTTTTTAATAAGTCTATTCAAAGGTTTTGTTAGTTTTCGAGGTTAATACTGACACCTTTGTGCTTTATAAAGAATATTTCCATAAAAAATTGGATGTGAAATACCTGAATGTATAAGAAGTCTGCATGTTGAGCTATATTTACGAATGATGTCCTTATACCGATGATAAAATTTAGTAAATGTTTTGACTAGTTTGTGATATCGAAAACCCTGGTGTTATAATTTTTCAGTAATACATACATTTCTCTCGTTAAAATCTAAAACATTGTTACATACACGAGCGAATCGTACAAGTTGAGATATATAAACACCGTAAGATGGTGACAAGGGAACGTCACCATCTAAAAATGGATAACTAACGATAGGAAATGAAAAATCATCTCTTTTATCATAATTTTAGTATTCAGCTTTCCGTTAGTGATATAGATATCAAGATCGAGGAAAGGGCAGTGGTCATTGTTAGTATTAGCTTTATTTAAAGTAAGTTCAACAGGATAAGTTTCTTTAATATACTAGTACATGTACTGAAGTCGTCATTATTGAGAGCCAAAATATCATCCAAATATCTAAAAGTATTAAAAACAGTTCCGCAATAAGTGGTGCACAGTTAGTCCCCATTGGAATTCTGATAATCTGACGATATACGGAATCCCCAAAGCGAACAAAAATGTTATCTAGTAAAAATTCAAGGGCATATATAGTATCAAAGCATGTCCAATTGACATAGTTTTTTTGTTTATTGCTACTAAAAAATGACCTAAAAGAGTTTGAACACATATATTCACATTCTGACTTTTTAAATGCCCATTTAATTAGGTGTGTGAATTTTTTCTTAATGAGAATGTGAGGCAATTTGGTATACAGGGTAGAAAAATCAAAACTTTGAACAGATTTAAAATCACCAATATAAGCATGCAATTTATCAAGTACTTCCAACGAGTTCTTGACACTCCAAAAGTAATTAATTCCATTATTTTCGAAAGCCTTATTTGAACAATTTATTATCAGGTTTTTGATTGTATCAAGTGTGCTGGTAAGAAGAATAGACAATTTAGTAGTGGAACAATGGCTTGAAGACGAAATAAATCTATATTTGTAAGGTGTTTTGTGTAACTTCGGAAGCCAATACATAGTTTGGACTTTCATTGTATTAGGCTCTGCTTGTAAAGCGGTACAAGTTTATGTTTGTTACAGATGTCGTTTTCTGAAAATGGAGTCAGTTGGAATGTTGGTGAATTGGTGATTTCTTTTTTCAGAACCTCAGTACTGTTGTATACCTCTGATGTAGGATTACACTGTACATGTTTGTGCTGCTAGATCCAAATTATTGTCACATTAACCAATTATATATAGTTATCAAAGGTACCAGGATTATAATTTAGTACGCCAGACGCGCGTTTCGTCTGCATAAGACTCATCAGTGACGCTCATATCAAAATAGTTATAAACCAAACAAATACAAAGTTGAAGAGCATTGAGGATCCAAAATTCCAAAAAGATATGTTGCTCACCTAATTCTGTTACTCTACTTTAACCCCGACCCACGATTCCTTCGGAAAATCGTGTACCAAGTCAAGCAAATGACAGTTTTTTTTTCATTCGTTTTGTTGGTTGATATAGGTAAAGTTTAACGTTTAATATTGTGAGGTTCGATGTATTACTATTTCCTCCTTTTTGAATTTACCTTGGAGTTTAGTTTTTTTGTTGATATATTAGTTTCGACGAAAACTGTCTCTTCAATAATGTTGAGAACAACATATTTGAAAATTCAGAACCTAATATACAAATAAAAGAGCTTATAAACAAAAAAGGACAAAAACACCATATATTTGAAAAAAAATAATTAGTATAATAAAAATAAAGTCTAAAGATTAGTGTAGCCAAAATGCCAAACTTTACGAAAGAACCTGTGTGTTTGTACTAGCCAGCTGTGTTACGAGGACTTATTAATATCAGTTCAGTTAATATTCCCGTTTAAAATTTGGAAAAAACGGTAAACTATTCAAAATTAAAATTTGTTTAAAATGTATCTCGATTCCCGGAGGAAACAAAGTGATTTTTTAATGAAAATTATGCTCTCCGGGCCCAAATGAACTTGAATATCACGGTTGAAAAAGAGAATTTCTAACTTGAGTATGTGTTACGAGAGTCATAATGATATAAAGACTCCTGGTGTGGTTGGATTGTGATGGGATTACTTCCATTTGAACATGAGGTAAATAATTAGCTACTTATAAGTGATTGAGCTATAGAAGTACTTCTTTATTTCAGTCCGTTTCTGTGCAGCCTTGTATCATAGAGGTCCTGGGTTCGAGTCCCGGATGCGAAAACGTGATTTTGTAATGAAAACAAGAAGAGATCGACAGGGACATGCTTTGCAGTCCCATTTAAGATGATGATCAGAATAAAGACCAATAAAATATAGCACAAAGACATATAAATAAAACAATTAAAAAATGAAACTGTGTGTTCCGATGAATCATGAATAAAAATCATTTGAAGCAAATTACATCATATCTGTTGAATTTGGAGGTAGACTGTTTCAACAAATTAACGGCATTCATATGTGAACGATCTGTACGCATCTCCCTGTCGACCTCTTTTTGTTTTCATAGCAGTCGGAGCTCCTTCATACATTTGTCAAAAACAAGAAGATCAAAGGAGCCAGATCATTTCACTTCACAATAAGGTATATTGATGATGGCCTTTCCATTAACAATCGAAACTTTGATTATGGTTCCATTATTATATCATGCAGAACTAGAAATTAAAGAAACAACAGACACAGTTGCCTGCATCTCATTTTTATACCTCTATTTCGAATTTTACATAAACAGTCATCTCAGCACGATGACATTTTTAAACGAGACGACTGTAATTTTGAAATTATCAATTTCCCAAACTTTAATAGCAATATAATACCAAATTCACCTGCATATACATATACACATACACTTGATATTCAAGAGCTTGCAGGCTTTATAAAACGTGTCTGAATGAGAGTTGATAAACCAGGGTTATGTCAAATACGTTTCGTTATTTTCTATAAAAAAAAGGTTCATAGGATTATAATTTAGTACGCCAGACGCGCATTTCGTCTACATAAGACTCATCAGTGACGTTCATATCAAAATATTTATAAAGCCATACAAGTACAAAGTTGAAGAGCAATTAGGATCCAAAATTCCAAAAAGTTGTGCCGAATACGGCTAAGGTCATCTATGCCTGTGATAAGAAAATCCTTAGTTCATCGCAAAATTCAAAGTTTTGTAATCAGGAAATTTAGAAAAATGACCATTTTTGATTTTCATGTCAACACCGAAATGTTGACTACTGGGCTGGTGATACCCTCGGGGACGAAACTTCCACCAGCAGAGGCATCGACCAAGTGTGTATATAGTTTTATCCCCGGCTAAGTATATATCTAGGATTTTGATTGGTTAACGCACGTCGTTACAAAACCCATAGCACGTGGGTGTTGCTAACCCATATCCCCGGACGTTGCTAACCATTATCCCGGGGAACTTCACGCAAGTTTTCCTTAGCCTCCATGATTGCTCCTTGTGAAATATTGAATTCTGTAGATTATTCATGAAGTTTGTAATTAAATATTTAATTCATTAACAAATTTGTCCTATTATGCCGATCATTTACACTCATTTAATTAAATGCATCACTAGACTGCCACATTTTCACAGAATGGGACTACTGCCCTAGCTATGCAAATGACCAACGTTGACGTCACACCATCTATGACATTACTCTCACAACATTGAGCGCCAAATTTGACTCAATCTAGTTTCTCTGTCTCATTATAAAAAACTTCTTATTTTGACTACCTGTAGGGTTCTACTAAAGGTAGAACCCTACCCCCCGTAAAAATATGTAAAATTTCCAAATTTCAATAAAACTTTTTTAGATAATGAAAAAAACGTTGTTTTCACGTTACACTTTAAACCCGAATTTCCATAAAACTCGCCCGATTCGGACTTAGACCGGCGATAAATTCGTTATCTACGTTCATATTCGTAGATATGGATATTTTTAACACCCTTCAGTACCCTGTACACCCTTCGGCTACGCCTCATGGTGTACTGGGGTACTTCAGGGTGTTAAAATATCCATATCTACGGAATTCAAAGGTACCAGGATTATAATTTAGTACGCCAGACGCGCGTTTCGTCTACATAAGACACATCAGTGACGCTCATATAAAAAAAAGCCAAACAAGTACAAAGTTGAAGAGCAATTAGGATCCAAAATTCCCTAAAGTTGTGTCAAATAGGGCTAAGGTAATCTATGCCTGGGATAAGAAAATCCTTAGACGCAACGTCAGATATTGCTACCATTTAGTGTAACAGAAAAATAACGTTAAATTGGAAACTCGCACTATGAAGTTTTTCCTGCTTTCCTTGTTGGTTAAATGAAAAATATAACACACAAGTAGAAATGCCGAGAGATTCCAATCTAATATGATTTTATAATTTACATAGGATATTAAATTTTACTCCTAATAACTATGTATTTTTATGGGAATATTTCTGCATTATATAAACAACCCGAGTATGATTTTACTCAAGCAGTGGAACAAGAGACAATTAAATAGCTTATAGTTATGACACTGACGTTTTCTTTACTTTTTGATCTTCTTATAGATGTGTATTTTGTAATATATGCATCATTTCGTTTTGTTGAAAGTAGGACATTTACATTAAGCTGAGGAAGGAACCCGCTAATGCAGTTCATGTCGTCCCATATTACGCTTGTGGCGACGTCAAATGATGTTAACGGACAACCTTGAAAGACATTTTCATTAATCCTTTTTTTTTTTTTTTAAAGTAGATAACCCTGTAATCCTAATACAATTTGGTGTAACATCTTCAACTTGTAAAGTACTTTTTATTGGTATAGTAATCAAAGCCAAAATATAATCTTCACGAAATCAAATCTCTGTTTTTTTGGCCGAAATAGTTTTGTGAAAGCATGAAAGTTTAACTCGGACATTTCCGCAAGACATTGCAAACCTATTATTTTGAATTGAATATGTAGCTTAATTTATTTATTAATTTGAATTTTTGGAGCTTATGTAAAGCAAAATTATATCCGGGTGAAATTTGATCCGGAGGAAAAATGTCACAGTAGTTGTTGTTATTTTTTTATCCGGAGGGAAGTATTTCCCTGGAATATTTTTTCCTTTGCCGTGAAATTCTATCTGGGTAGTTAACTTATTGAATAGTTATTAGAAAAAACTTATCCTTTAAAAATACTATGAAATAATATTGATTGATTGTTGGTTGCTTTACGCCGCATTAGCATTATGAAATAATAATAGTGTATTTGAAATCAAGCGAAATTGTTAAAAAAAAAAAAGTATTATAATGGGAAATAATTTCACAAATTTCCTGAAATATTCAAGTCAATATCATCCTTTTCAAAAGAAAATTATCATGAAACATAGGGAAGAAAACCAGAAGTAATTTCAAAGATCGTAATTGTGAAAGTAATATCATGATTAAATAAGGTTAGTGAAATACATTTCTCGTCCAATGAAAAGTCAGTTTTTTGCCCTCTAATTGTCATAGTACATGGTTTCCAGGCACTATGAAATGCTATACATGAATGAGTTTTCATTGTCAGTTAATTATGAAAGTGAATCGTCATTTGAAAATGGAGATAAAAACGTACGACACTTACATCCCCGATTTCAAATGTTTGGCTTTGAGCGTTCCTAATGAAGGTTAATCTAGAAAAAGCGATTCGGACGCATTAAATTATTTAACGTGTTGTTTTTAGTGTTGTCAACGGTTAACCGGTCGAACGACCGAATACCAAATACTAAAAACGCTAACCGGTTAACCGGACTTTTTTCAATTTTGGTAGATTTTATATAAATTTATATTGAAATCATTTAATAGTTAAGTTTTATTTTAAAATTGTCATCGTGGTAATTAATTTGACAGATCAATTGTCCAGTATATTGATTGCTATTGTTAATCCTAAAACCATAAAATTAATTAGAGCTCGGGCAAGGTCTTAAAGAAACATAATTAGTATACATGTTTCTTTAACAGTAACTTAAAATCAGTAATGCGATTAAATTTTAATAATCACTTCATTATTTCATTGTTGATCCAATGTTGTGAAAACCTACAATTAAATGTACAACCTCCGTAGTGCAAGACTTAGTCTTACTTTAAACGAATTACTAACTCAAAAATTGTGAAATGCAAACCAGTGTGAATGTACTCAATGTAAACGTGATAGTACGAGTAACATGCTTAAAGAAACAAGCAAAAAATAAAAGAAACAGAACGTACGGTGACCTATAGTTGTTAATGTCTGTGTCATTTTGGTCTCTTGTGGAGAATTGTCTCATTTAATCATTTCAAATTGAAACACTCCACATTATTTTCGGAGACAACAAGAGAAAAGGAAAGAATAATCGGTTTCAGACATATTCAATTCTACGAGATCAAGAAGTTTTTTTTTAATTTTACAATCTGAAGTTGGTACAAACGCTATAGTTGATACGGTGTAATTGATTATTAAAAGTCAAACTTCGCCAGGAATCCTAACATGCAAGCTTTATAATGCCAAAGAACAAACTTCCATTCTAAAATAAAAGCGTAAATTTATGACTTGGATGAAAGGTTATCAAATTGACACTCATACCACATCTTATATCTATTTATAGGGTACTATTGATAAGGCTTTCAAAAACAACTTAAACTACCGGTTAACCGGTTAATCGGTCGAACGATTATTCGAGTAACCGGTTAGGTAAAAGTGTACAATTTGACAACACTAGTTTTTTTTTAGAAAAATCAACAGTTCACGTAGAAACAGACGCCGGACAGAGAATACTATAAGCGTTCTGAACATAGCTATGATTGCCATACCATTACAGAATCATATCCGTAACATTACCACAGGACTAAACTATTTACGGGGACTAAAGCTAGCGCATCCAGTTGCACAGGAAGTGTCGTTTGAAATTTTTTTTATTGATCGGAGAAGACTTATATTGGGATATACTCGAGGATGAAGTAGTAAGAGGAAATAATCCAACCGCCAAGAAGTCTAAATTATGCTATTTACTTTCTGGTCCAATAAGGAACACTAGACCCCCCCCCCCCTCCCCCCTTAAAAAAAAATCGCGGGCATTTTGAGTGTAATTGAAAGTTTGTAAACTATTGCAGGAAGAATTTTTGTAAAAGATTTCACAAGTGGAGAATTTCAGAAAGGGAACATTAAATTCTTTTATGGACTTTCGAAGTAAAGTGATCGAGCATATTTGTTTTAAAATGTGTAACGTAATGATTATGGACTGTCAATGTTATGCGATTTTGTATTGTGAACTACGTTAGTTCAACTGTTTAAGATTTTTTTTAATGTGAGAGAATAAATTTAATCTACATTTAATGTTATCTATATATAATATTTTAATGGCGAGGAGACCAAGGGAACGGCATTGTCGATCTTTAAGTACTATTGTATCTAAGGTCGACGTCCCAACGGCGACGCCACCTTGTCTTTTGTTGGTAACAAGTGAAAGTCAAACTGTAAAGCTGTTGTTTAGTTATAAGAGAAAAAAAAATACCAGTCTATCCGCCCGTCCTTTTTTATTATCATCAATATTATGCTTTTATTAATTTTAAATTGGTGGTTAAAGAAAGAGGTAGGAAAATTATTTTGACTTGAAATTGAAATTAACCCTAGAAAGCTAAGAAAGTTGAGCACTAAATTATATGTTCAATGCAAGTAAATACAAGTTAAAAGATAATGCCATTTGAATAAATGAAATAATCCTTAAAACTAACTGTAGCTTTCTTTCATCGTTTTTTTTTTTTCGCAGCATGAATTTCTGTTTTTCATACAATATAATAAAATTGAGAATGGAAACTGGGAATGTGTCAAAGAGACAACAACCCGACCAAAGAGCGGAAAACATTAAAATGTCACCACTGGGTCTTTAACTGGTTCCTTAACAAAATTGTGTACTAGTTCAGTGAAAATGGACGTGACACTAAAATCTGAAACTTACAAATGAACACAAAAAAACATACAAAACTAATAACAGTCACAGGTTCCTGACCTGGCACAAGCGCAACAAATACGGTGGGATTTAATTGTTTTGTGAGTTCTCAACCATTTATTCCTCGAGCTAATGCAACATAAGCAAATACTCATCAATACGCACAGTAAAACTCAGTGTAAAAGAAGTCCGAGTCCGATGTAAGAAGACGTAATAGAAGAAACTTGGCACAATTACAACTAATAAGGACTTCTATCAGTTACTGGTATGCCAGGTACAGAGCAGATGTTGTTAAGGGTGTCTACATTAAGACCGATAACAAATTTTAGGAAGGTTTTATTGATTTACCCTGGGAAAAGTTTTGCAAAATTTGCATACATGGTCATTATATCTTGGAAAATATAAGTATTTGATAAAGATGGTTAACACGTAATGAATCTGGAAATGGTATAGACTGATCACATAAAAATCTAATTTTAAATGTAAAAAATCTCTGATTTATAGTCGATAAGAAAGATGCGACGGAAATTGCATAAAACGAAAAGACATGCAGATAGACAGGGAGAAACACAATGTATCCCCTCAGCCGGAGTGGGTAAAGAGAATTATATTTACAATACACAGAAACAGAAACAATATGCCAGCAGGTCATTTGAGATACCTAAATTTCATCAATTTTATGGCCTTATATGAAGTTTAACGAAGAAGGGCATAGTGACAGCTGCAGTTTTTCTGACATAATGAGAATTTTCACTATTCATTGACCTTAAGTGATATACATGTATTGTTTATTTTATGCAATGAATGCAAGGCATGCCTTTAACAGATTATATCTGCATATATTTATACGTAATAAAACTTTTACTTACAAACGTGTTTCAAAATCCAAATTCCGTCGTTTCCCCATGCCGTCATAATACCCATTCCCTGTATTGCTAAGGGCGTAGGATCAGTCCAATTTATGATTACTACAGTTTCATCGTCTGTATCTTTAGTAAGGATTATTCTTCCGACAACTGTCCAACGAAGTGTTAAGGTCACGTGCACTGCACAATTTGTTATTTCAGGAGTATACGACGTTTGAGTTTGACCAGTATTATACTTCCGACGAAGAAATGTATACGAGGATATATATCCACAGCCCACGCATATTTCGTAGAAGTCGGGAGAATTTAAATCAACGGCAGCAGAAAGAAGAATAAAAACGCCATAACATGCTTTTACGCTAAAGTGAATGGATCTGTTTTGAGCGGGAAATAGATGGTAGTCTGACAGACTGGTGTAATAATCATAAACATTCTCTGTGTCAAGGGCATGAACGCTTCCAGCGTTCTTGGTTTTTATCCATATTTCTTCCAATGCTTGACCTGCAACTATAGCCATTTTCAGATTAATTGTTTATAGAAATTTTTCTTTAAAAAAAAGGTGGAAAATACTAAAAGTTAATAAATCAATATTGTGGTGATTTTTTTTACATATTTAGGAGATATTGACGGCATCAATTGGGGATTTGAACAAATTAAGTTTAATTGCGACGCGTTAGCGGAGACAGTAAACGGGTATTTGCGACCATCAAATCCCCTATTGATGCCATCGGAGCTTAAAATACAATATCGTTATCACCATTCTAATGAAACTGACAGAAAACAAAGTTAAAACATGAAATTAAAATCTGGGATATGCCGTCTGCGCTTGCGCGTACGTCCCATAGCATCAATTGTCAATTGATGCTATGTACAAAAGTGACGCTATCCAATCAAACTGAACGTTACGAACGTTGTTGCATGAGAAATTCTTGATATCCTAACTGTTCGCTTATGTACGTCCTTTTATGATGAATTTAGCAGTATCCACAAATGTATTAGATAAATATTCAGTGTTTACTACTTAGATAATAGAAGATAATGTTGAGGTATAGATTCTATAAGTGCTGAAGTTGTATATATATTTTATCAATTTTTACTTATTCTGTCTTCGTTCTATTATGTGTCTTTTGGTCGTATAACTTCTGGCGTGATCGGTATTTGCACATCTATCGAGATTTTGGCTTTTGACGTTTTTGCTGTAGAGGGGTATAGATGTAGGACTCATGCGCAAGAGGTTTTAACAGTGTTGTTTTTAATTTTTCACCCCTTTATTTATATCTCAGTCGATTTGTACTTTATCGTTAAAGAGCATACTGGTACGACATTTTCAACTACAAAAACGTTTTTGTTTGTCTCTTTGTCAGATTTGCATATCAACTATAATAAAAATTTTCTTGGCGTCTTTCTCAAATTCATTTTATGTGTGTTTGATAAAATTGAGAATGGAAATGAGGAATGTGCCAAAGAGACAACAACCCGATCATAGAAAAAAAAACAACAGCAGAAGGTCACCAACAGGTCTTCAATGTAGCGAGAAATTCCCGCACCCGGAGGCGTCCTTTAGCTGGCCCCTAAACAAATATATACTAGTTCAGTGATAATGAACGCCATACTAATTTCCAAATTGTACACAAGAAACTAAAATTAAAATAATACAAGACTAACAAAGGCCAGAGGCTCCTGACTTAGGACAGGCGCAAAAATGCGGCGGGGTTAAACATGTTTGTGAGATCTCAACCCTCCCCCTATACCTCTAGCCAATGTAGAAAAGTAAACGCATAACAATACGCACATTAAAATTCAGTTTAAGAGAAGTCCGAGTCTGATATCAGAAGATGTAACCAAAGAAAGTAAACAAAATGACAATAATACTAGTGTTGTCAAATCGTACACTTTTGCCTAACCGGTTACTCGTATAATCGTTCGACCGATTAACCGGTTAACCGGTAGTTTAAGTTAATGTTTGAAGGCCTTATCAAAAGTACCCTACCAATGTGACTACATTCCATCCAAGTCATACATTTACGTTTTTATAATACGATGATTTGAAGTTTGGCCCTTGTTTTTATAAGGCTTGTTTGTGAAGATTCCTGTCGAAGTTTGACTTTTAATAATCAAATACATGGTATCAATTATGGCGTTTGTATTAACTTCAAATTGAAAAATAAAAAAAAAGCGTCTTGATCTCGTAGAATTGAGTATGTCTGAAACCGATGATTCTTCCCTTTTGTCTTGTCTCCAAAAATAATGTGAGGTGTTTCAATTAAAATTGATTAATCCTGATATTCGTACCATCAAGTATATACATTGATTACATTCCCGTTGGTATGCTTTTTACAGTTTTTGATTTCGCATTTACATGTAGTTATGACAAAGACTTGCACGACGGAGATTGCACATTCAGATGTAGGTCTACACAATATACGATTAAAAGTGAAATAATGAAGTAAATCGTAAAATTTAATCGTATTACTGATTAAAAATTACTGTTAAAAAAACATGAAACTAATTATGTTTCCTAAAGAAATTGCCCCGAGCTGAGAGACAAGTTTTAATTAATTTTATATTTTTGGATTAACAAATCCAATCAGTATACTGGACAATAGATCCGTCAAATTAATTACAACAACATTTTTTAAAGAAAACACAACTATTTAATGATTTCAATTCAAATTTATATGTAATCTATTCAAATTGAAAAAAAGTCCGGTTAACCGGTTAGCTTTTTTGGTATTCGGTATTCGGTCGTTTGAACGGTTAACCGGTTAACCGGTTAACCGTTGACAACACTAAATAATACATAAATAACAACAGACTACTAGCAGTTAACTGACATGCCAGCTCCAGACTTCAATTAAACTGACTGAAAGATTATGATTATATCATATGAACATCAGGCACAATCCTTCCCGTTAGGGGTTTAGTATCATACCATCATAACATATATGAGAAGAACATAACCCGTGTCATGCCAACAACTGGTTTTTGAATAAATGTGTTTAGTTCCGATGCAAAGACCCTATAAGTGAATCAATATTAACGCCAAAATATGCAATCTTTAATGACCTGACAACAGTTTCGTAACTATATCCCTTTTTAATAAGTCTATTCAAAGGTTTTGTTAGTTTTCGAGGTTAATACTGACACCTTTGTGCTTTATAAAGAATATTTCCATAAAAAATTGGATGTGAAATACCTGAATGTATAAGAAGTCTGCATGTTGAGCTATATTTACGAATGATGTCCTTATACCGATGATAAAATTTAGTAAATGTTTTGACTAGTTTGTGATATCGAAAACCCTGGTGTTATAATTTTTCAGTAATACATACATTTCTCTCGTTAAAATCTAAAACATTGTTACATACACGAGCGAATCGTACAAGTTGAGATATATAAACACCGTAAGATGGTGACAAGGGAACGTCACCATCTAAAAATGGATAACTAACGATAGGAAATGAAAAATCATCTCTTTTATCATAATTTTAGTATTCAGCTTTCCGTTAGTGATATAGATATCAAGATCGAGGAAAGGGCAGTGGTCATTGTTAGTATTAGCTTTATTTAAAGTAAGTTCAACAGGATAAGTTTCTTTAATATACTAGTACATGTACTGAAGTCGTCATTATTGAGAGCCAAAATATCATCCAAATATCTAAAAGTATTAAAAACAGTTCCGCAATAAGTGGTGCACAGTTAGTCCCCATTGGAATTCTGATAATCTGACGATATACGGAATCCCCAAAGCGAACAAAAATGTTATCTAGTAAAAATTCAAGGGCATATATAGTATCAAAGCATGTCCAATTGACATAGTTTTTTTGTTTATTGCTACTAAAAAATGACCTAAAAGAGTTTGAACACATATATTCACATTCTGACTTTTTAAATGCCCATTTAATTAGGTGTGTGAATTTTTTCTTAATGAGAATGTGAGGCAATTTGGTATACAGGGTAGAAAAATCAAAACTTTGAACAGATTTAAAATCACCAATATAAGCATGCAATTTATCAAGTACTTCCAACGAGTTCTTGACACTCCAAAAGTAATTAATTCCATTATTTTCGAAAGCCTTATTTGAACAATTTATTATCAGGTTTTTGATTGTATCAAGTGTGCTGGTAAGAAGAATAGACAATTTAGTAGTGGAACAATGGCTTGAAGACGAAATAAATCTATATTTGTAAGGTGTTTTGTGTAACTTCGGAAGCCAATACATAGTTTGGACTTTCATTGTATTAGGCTCTGCTTGTAAAGCGGTACAAGTTTATGTTTGTTACAGATGTCGTTTTCTGAAAATGGAGTCAGTTGGAATGTTGGTGAATTGGTGATTTCTTTTTTCAGAACCTCAGTACTGTTGTATACCTCTGATGTAGGATTACACTGTACATGTTTGTGCTGCTAGATCCAAATTATTGTCACATTAACCAATTATATATAGTTATCAAAGGTACCAGGATTATAATTTAGTACGCCAGACGCGCGTTTCGTCTGCATAAGACTCATCAGTGACGCTCATATCAAAATAGTTATAAACCAAACAAATACAAAGTTGAAGAGCATTGAGGATCCAAAATTCCAAAAAGATATGTTGCTCACCTAATTCTGTTACTCTACTTTAACCCCGACCCACGATTCCTTCGGAAAATCGTGTACCAAGTCAAGCAAATGACAGTTTTTTTTTCATTCGTTTTGTTGGTTGATATAGGTAAAGTTTAACGTTTAATATTGTGAGGTTCGATGTATTACTATTTCCTCCTTTTTGAATTTACCTTGGAGTTTAGTTTTTTTGTTGATATATTAGTTTCGACGAAAACTGTCTCTTCAATAATGTTGAGAACAACATATTTGAAAATTCAGAACCTAATATACAAATAAAAGAGCTTATAAACAAAAAAGGACAAAAACACCATATATTTGAAAAAAAATAATTAGTATAATAAAAATAAAGTCTAAAGATTAGTGTAGCCAAAATGCCAAACTTTACGAAAGAACCTGTGTGTTTGTACTAGCCAGCTGTGTTACGAGGACTTATTAATATCAGTTCAGTTAATATTCCCGTTTAAAATTTGGAAAAAACGGTAAACTATTCAAAATTAAAATTTGTTTAAAATGTATCTCGATTCCCGGAGGAAACAAAGTGATTTTTTAATGAAAATTATGCTCTCCGGGCCCAAATGAACTTGAATATCACGGTTGAAAAAGAGAATTTCTAACTTGAGTATGTGTTACGAGAGTCATAATGATATAAAGACTCCTGGTGTGGTTGGATTGTGATGGGATTACTTCCATTTGAACATGAGGTAAATAATTAGCTACTTATAAGTGATTGAGCTATAGAAGTACTTCTTTATTTCAGTCCGTTTCTGTGCAGCCTTGTATCATAGAGGTCCTGGGTTCGAGTCCCGGATGCGAAAACGTGATTTTGTAATGAAAACAAGAAGAGATCGACAGGGACATGCTTTGCAGTCCCATTTAAGATGATGATCAGAATAAAGACCAATAAAATATAGCACAAAGACATATAAATAAAACAATTAAAAAATGAAACTGTGTGTTCCGATGAATCATGAATAAAAATCATTTGAAGCAAATTACATCATATCTGTTGAATTTGGAGGTAGACTGTTTCAACAAATTAACGGCATTCATATGTGAACGATCTGTACGCATCTCCCTGTCGACCTCTTTTTGTTTTCATAGCAGTCGGAGCTCCTTCATACATTTGTCAAAAACAAGAAGATCAAAGGAGCCAGATCATTTCACTTCACAATAAGGTATATTGATGATGGCCTTTCCATTAACAATCGAAACTTTGATTATGGTTCCATTATTATATCATGCAGAACTAGAAATTAAAGAAACAACAGACACAGTTGCCTGCATCTCATTTTTATACCTCTATTTCGAATTTTACATAAACAGTCATCTCAGCACGATGACATTTTTAAACGAGACGACTGTAATTTTGAAATTATCAATTTCCCAAACTTTAATAGCAATATAATACCAAATTCACCTGCATATACATATACACATACACTTGATATTCAAGAGCTTGCAGGCTTTATAAAACGTGTCTGAATGAGAGTTGATAAACCAGGGTTATGTCAAATACGTTTCGTTATTTTCTATAAAAAAAAAGGTTCATAGGATTATAATTTAGTACGCCAGACGCGCATTTCGTCTACATAAGACTCATCAGTGACGTTCATATCAAAATATTTATAAAGCCATACAAGTACAAAGTTGAAGAGCAATTAGGATCCAAAATTCCAAAAAGTTGTGCCGAATACGGCTAAGGTCATCTATGCCTGTGATAAGAAAATCCTTAGTTCATCGCAAAATTCAAAGTTTTGTAATCAGGAAATTTAGAAAAATGACCATTTTTGATTTTCATGTCAACACCGAAATGTTGACTACTGGGCTGGTGATACCCTCGGGGACGAAACTTCCACCAGCAGAGGCATCGACCAAGTGTGTATATAGTTTTATCCCCGGCTTAGTATATATCTAGGATTTTGATTGGTTAACGCACGTCGTTACAAAACCCATAGCACGTGGGTGTTGCTAACCCATATCCCCGGACGTTGCTAACCATTATCCCGGGGAACTTCACGCAAGTTTTCCTTAGCCTCCATGATTGCTCCTTGTGAAATATTGAATTCTGTAGATTATTCATGAAGTTTGTAATTAAATATTTAATTCATTAACAAATTTGTCCTATTATGCCGATCATTTACACTCATTTAATTAAATGCATCACTAGACTGCCACATTTTCACAGAATGGGACTACTGCCCTAGCTATGCAAATGACCAACGTTGACGTCACACCATCTATGACATTACTCTCACAACATTGAGCGCCAAATTTGACTCAATCTAGTTTCTCTGTCTCATTATAAAAAACTTCTTATTTTGACTACCTGTAGGGTTCTACTAAAGGTAGAACCCTACCCCCCGTAAAAGTATGTAAAATTTCCAAATTTCAATAAAACTTTTTTAGATAATGAAAAAAACGTTGTTTTCACGTTACACTTTAAACCCGAATTTCCATAAAACTCGCCCGATTCGGACTTAGACCGGCGATAAATTCGTTATCTACGTTCATATTCGTAGATATGGATATTTTTAACACCCTTCAGTACCCTGTACACCCTTCGGCTACGCCTCATGGTGTACTGGGGTACTTCAGGGTGTTAAAATATCCATATCTACGGAATTCAAAGGTACCAGGATTATAATTTAGTACGCCAGACGCGCGTTTCGTCTACATAAGACACATCAGTGACGCTCATATAAAAAAAAGCCAAACAAGTACAAAGTTGAAGAGCAATTAGGATCCAAAATTCCCTAAAGTTGTGTCAAATAGGGCTAAGGTAATCTATGCCTGGGATAAGAAAATCCTTAGACGCAACGTCAGATATTGCTACCATTTAGTGTAACAGAAAAATAACGTTAAATTGGAAACTCGCACTATGAAGTTTTTCCTGCTTTCCTTGTTGGTTAAATGAAAAATATAACACACAAGTAGAAATGCCGAGAGATTCCAATCTAATATGATTTTATAATTTACATAGGATATTAAATTTTACTCCTAATAACTATGTATTTTTATGGGGAATATTTCTGCATTATATAAACAACCCGAGTATGATTTTACTCAAGCAGTGGAACAAGAGACAATTAAATAGCTTATAGTTATGACACTGACGTTTTCTTTACTTTTTGATCTTCTTATAGATGTGTATTTTGTAATATATGCATCATTTCGTTTTGTTGAAAGTAGGACATTTACATTAAGCTGAGGAAGGAACCCGCTAATGCAGTTCATGTCGTCCCATATTACGCTTGTGGCGACGTCAAATGATGTTAACGGACAACCTTGAAAGACATTTTCATTAATCCTTTTTTTTTTTTTTTAAAGTAGATAACCCTGTAATCCTAATACAATTTGGTGTAACATCTTCAACTTGTAAAGTACTTTTTATTGGTATAGTAATCAAAGCCAAAATATAATCTTCACGAAATCAAATCTCTGTTTTTTTGGCCGAAATAGTTTTGTGAAAGCATGAAAGTTTAACTCGGACATTTCCGCAAGACATTGCAAACCTATTATTTTGAATTGAATATGTAGCTTAATTTATTTATTAATTTGAATTTTTGGAGCTTATGTAAAGCAAAATTATATCCGGGTGAAATTTGATCCGGAGGAAAAATGTCACAGTAGTTGTTGTTATTTTTTTATCCGGAGGGAAGTATTTCCCTGGAATATTTTTTCCTTTGCCGTGAAATTCTATCTGGGTAGTTAACTTATTGAATAGTTATTAGAAAAAACTTATCCTTTAAAAATACTATGAAATAATATTGATTGATTGTTGGTTGCTTTACGCCGCATTAGCATTATGAAATAATAATAGTGTATTTGAAATCAAGCGAAATTGTTAAAAAAAAAAAGTATTATAATGGGAAATAATTTCACAAATTTCCTGAAATATTCAAGTCAATATCATCCTTTTCAAAAGAAAATTATCATGAAACATAGGGAAGAAAACCAGAAGTAATTTCAAAGATCGTAATTGTGAAAGTAATATCATGATTAAATAAGGTTAGTGAAATACATTTCTCGTCCAATGAAAAGTCAGTTTTTTGCCCTCTAATTGTCATAGTACATGGTTTCCAGGCACTATGAAATGCTATACATGAATGAGTTTTCATTGTCAGTTAATTATGAAAGTGAACTCTTAATAGCTGCACTAACGAAGTTCAAGTGTACAATCCCCTCTGGCATTTTCCTTGGGAAAATAACCTACTGATTAAAGACGAAAGAGCAAAGATTAAAAACATTTTGAATTTTGGAAAATTTCATGCATTTGCTAATAGTACACATATAATAGAATACACAACATTTGGTAAGGATAAATAAAATGATATTTATTTAATTTATATACCTTACATTTGAGGGAATTATTTTCTTTTTGTTTCAAAAAAACACAATGCCAGACTGCTGATAAATAAAGGAAAAGGATTGTTTTCGGAGAAACACAATACATTTAAATTTATCAATAAAAAGTAAGCATTCAATGTTGAATGGTCTGAATTCAAATATTCATACAGAGAGTTTTATATTTATAAAAAAAATCAAATTTTAAAAAGGAATTTGTATAACATTGTCTTGCTGTTTAAAATAAAAAAAAGTCTTAAGATATAAAAGTATTAAATTTTACCTGAAGCAGAAGAAAAACAATTTATCCTTCACAAACTATGTCAGTGCTATTTCATTTCATCCATTGAAATGATCATTACCTATGTTTTATATTTTAGTTCATTATAAAAAGTGAACTCTTATTTAGGTTTGACTATTACAAAGGGAAAGGATAGTTTTGTAAGGTCACTCGAAAGTGTGAATATGTTCTAAATTGGTCAGACAATACTTGGTCATGTTTTCTGAAGATTTAAGCCCTAACCTATAAGTACACTGGTATTAAAGAGATAATAGTAACTGCAATTACGATTATCCCAATATGGCGACGGTAGATATAGGTAAAATCTTTACACTCATTTTTCTTAAATGTAGCATGCTTTTGTCAATAGTTACTCAGCTGCAAGGTTGATCTATACCAGTACATCATATTTGAATCGTAAAGGTGCACTAAGCGCTTTGAAAATTGCCGTCGAAAAATTCGGGATGATAATCGTAACTCGGAAAAAAAGATAATCGTATTTATGGTATTTAAAAATGGAAAGATAATCGTAACTGGAAAGTGTTTTATTGATATTGACATATATCTAATAGCATATAATGAAGTTATGTCGATGAATTATTTACGAAACGTTCCAACATCCTATGACATTTCTTTTTATGCATATATTATTAACAGTTCTTAGGAAAACAGCTACATATGTGTATTAATTTATGTTTTTTGATTGAGTTAAGTCTGCCAATTGATATTTTAACGTGTGTTTTTCTATGTTGTGATGTTATGCTATTGTTTTTTTACTCTAGTAATTTTGGGGCCCTTTATAGCTTGTTGTTCGGTGTGAGCCAAGGCTCCGTGTTGAAGGCCGTACATTGACCTATAATGGTTTACCTTTTTATAAATTGTTATTTGGATAGAGAGTTGCATGTCTCATTGGCACTCACACCACATCTTCCTATATCTACATACTAGTATATCATAAAATTTAGTTTTTTTTAATAAATAATGCCGTTAGTTTTCTCGTCTAAAGTGTTTTACATTGTCATTTCGGAGCCTTTTATAGCTGTCTATGCCGTATAGTCTTTGTTCATTGTTGAAGGCCGTACGGTGACCTATTTTTGTTAATATCTGAGTCATGTTGGTCTCTTGTGGAAAGTTGTCTCGTTGTTAATCATACCATATTTTTTTGGCATTTTAGCTACTTCATGACTGTCACTGAAATTTCGATATCTCAGAAAATAACTATAAACAACACAAATTTAATTTTGAATTATAACAATATGACATCCTTTAAACAGTTAATGCTATATAAGAATAGAGAAAGGTTGGGATTTTTTGTGTATTATGAAATTAAGTAACGTGGAGTTCTTTGACAAACATGGATTTGTGTTCTCTTATAGTTTGGCCAAAAGCCCGAAAATGAAGAATTGAAGTTGATGTGGCTTTAAATTGTCTTACAAGGAATACTTATTCAAAGAATGACTGCAAAGTGGAGAATAAAATAACGCATATTCCGCAATATTAGAAACAAACTAATTCAAAAATTCATAAATACTCGGTATATGAAAAGTATGATGCATACATATGCATGGAAGATATTGTAGAGACAAATATTGAAGGTACTAAACAAGGAACATTTTTGTATTTGCATACTTGCCATACAATAAGTTATTTTCTATTAAATGAAAACAAAAATTAGCCTAACCTCATTGTCATGTATTTTTCTGAAGCACAAAATATTTGTTGTAAAATCTATAAAAATCTTTGTAATTAAACAAGTTCCGACTGTGATGATGTACATGTTATGCCTTCTGATGTAATTTATCAATATACATATTTGTGTGTGTTTTTTTCAGTCCGTCAAGTGCTTCGTATTAAGACTATAGGTAAGGCTAAAAAAACCAAAAAACAAAAGTAACTATAAACAAAAGTAACAATAAACAAAAGTAACAATAAACAATAGTAACAATAAACTGTAACTATTTTAGATCCTTTCCCATACACACTGTTTAAAGAAACGTCCTAAAATACATGGGTATTTAATCAAAACATTTGAAGTACATTTTTAAAATCATATATTATATCAGTATAAAATAGAAAAAAGGGAATCAAAGGGGAAAAATGGACGGCTATATTTATTGAATTATAAGGAAAAGGGAAATATGAACACTCATATCTACCGATAAAGGTATCAACTGTTAAATCCGATAATGCAGTTATAAAGTTATTGACGGAAACTTTTGTTCATTTCGCGCAGAATTTTAATATAAACGTGATATTGGAGGCAAAACATATATATGACATATGAAAATGTGGTATACGTGACTTTCATTTTGAGCAATGAATTGAAAGGATTGCACTTTTGGGATATGGGATATAGCTAATCCCCCCTCCCCCTCCCCCCTAAAAAAAAACAAACAAAAACGGACTTAAACGCGCACGCAACATTGAAACTTTGAAAAAAATCAAAATATCTACTTACCACAATAGCTGTCTCGACAGCTGCTTCATTTTCCGTATCTTTAACAGGTACATGTATATATCAAAAGGTTCACCAGCTAATAGAAATTTATTATAGGATATGCATGTCACTTGATGATCGCTGTATAACATCTCTTATATTATGTGATACCTCGAAAGCTTTTGATAGGGTATGGCATAGTGGCCTCTTAATAAAACTAAAAGCGTATGGTATTGATGGAAATCTGTATAAATGGTTTGAAAGTTATATTTCAAATAGAAAACAAAGCGTTTTCGTTTCAAATGCCTATTCGCCTTTTGATAATACTAATGCAGGAGTTCCGCAAGGCTCTGTATTAGGTCCCCTACTATTTCTTATTTATGTAAATGACATAGCTGATAATTTGACAAGTCTAACTCGATTGTTTGCTGATGATACATCTCTTTCTTATTCCAGCAATAACCCTTACACTATAGAGGATGTCTTAAACAGCGATTTAGAACAAATTTCAGTATGGTCTAAAGATTGGCTTATTAACTTTAACCATAATAAGACAAAGGCTATGATATTCTCCTGCCATACTTCCCCAGATGATATTGAAATAGAATTTCAAACCAATTAGTAGAATTTGTCTCCTGTCATAAACACTTAGGGATTACTTTTGATTCCAATGATAAATTCCATACACATATAGAAAATATTTTAAAGTGTGCAAGCACGAGATTAAATGTTCTTAAAAAATTGAAATATGTATTGAATAGAAATTATCTTGCTCGTATATATTTAACTTTTATAAGACCCGTTATGGAATATGCATGTGAGTTATGGGATGGTTGTACTCAAAAAGAAGCCGACAATTTAGAACATGTTCAGTTAGAAGCAGGGAGGTTAGTAACTGGGTTGCCCGTGTTTGCTAGTCGGGAAGCTATATATTTTGAAACTGGATGGCAATTGCTTGTGAACAGAAGAAAATCCAGAATGCTCAATATGTTCTATTCTATACATAATGAGACTGCCCCTGATTATCTCTGTGATTTAATGCCCCCGCTTGTTGGTCAAGTATCTAACTACGATTTGCGAAACAGTAATAATTATGTAGTACCCGGTTATAGACTAGACATAACTAGAAAATCCTTTTTCCCATCCACTACTTTTGAATGGAATAGCCTTCCCCCCGACATACGTACGTCCAAAACATAAATATTTTTAAACGAAAGATGAAGTCCAACCTTCTTATTTTAGTTGTGGGGATAGAAAATTAATATCATTCATACACGTTTGAGAAATATGTGCAGTTCTTTAAATTCAGATTTACATCGTGTTAAAATTTAACCCAGTCCCGCATGCAGCTGTTGCCAGCCTGTTGAGGATAGTATACACTATTTTTTACAGTGCGCTCTTCACAACGAAGCCAGAGAAATACTGTTTTCAAAATTAGAAAGTTATGCTATATCCATTGAGCTTCTTTTAGCTGGTGACGGTGACCTTTCTTTTCAGCAAAACAAAGACATTTTGAGTCCGTACAATCTTATATCAGAATAACACAAAGATTTAAAGCAGTCAATTAACATTCTAAATTTCTACTTTACAACCTTTCACTTCAGTCTAGTTGTTTCATTATTATTCCTTATTATATTGTATTTTTTTTTTCTTTTTTCTTTTTATTTCTAATTTTTTTTTGAAGTATGTATTACATGCATTACTACTATGTTGTGTTTTTTTTCGCCATTATCTAATGTACTTTGTGTTTATATTTATATTGGGAGAGGACGTCTCTAATGTTGTTATAACTTGTGTCCAATCCCTTTTGCTACTTTTGCAAGTAAAATATGTTTAAACTCAAAGGTTATGCATATTGTTGTCAGTTATAAATAGATGTACAAGTTCAAATGATAGGACTTTTTTTTACTGGGAACTCACTTTAGTCCCATGACTGTATATATATATATATAGGTAAATTTGTCCTAGATATTAACCTGTAAGTTTCTTCATTTATTTTTATATGCGTTTATGTCATCGTTAAACTTGACATTTGCATTTTTAACACACAAAATACCATTGAAATGCTGAAAGACACATTTATTATGTTTCAGTTACTATTATCCGATAAAGAAAATTACGATTATCAAAGAAGAAAAATACCATAGAGTTACGATTATCATACCGAATTTTTCAACGGCAATTTTCAAAGCGCTCAGACGATTCCAGTGCACCGTTACGATTCAAATATGATGTAATGGTATAGATAAACCTTTTCAGCTGAGTAACTATTGACAAAAGCATGCTACATTTAAGAAAAATGAGTGTAAAGATTTTACCTATATCTACCGTCGCCATATTGGGATAATCGTAATTGCAGTTACTATTATCTCTTTAATACCAGTGAAGTAAAAGTGAGTTGTTTTCAGATCGCAGTACAAATATAAATTTAAAAGTAAGGTAGAAATATAGTTGCATTACTACTCAGTCTGTTAACCGTAATAGAAGAATTTGGTTATGATATTTTTAACTATATAAATAGTTTTGTCTGGGGACAGAGATGTAGTAGTTGATTATATGGCAATCAGATAAATCATAGCATAACAATATATTGGAACAAAAACATGTTTAACAGCTGGATATTTTTTACCTGTGAAATGCTATCTGTCTTATTAAATCAAGTTGTAAGTCATCTTTTTATATAAATGAATATATAAAAAATAAGATTCAAGGAAAAATTTCACTATGAAATAGATTCAGAAATATATTATATTAATATCTTTAAAATATAAATTGCTCATAATTACCTCCCTTTGATGAATTATGCAAATTTGGTCTACCTTTGTGAAACATTTTATAATGATAGTCAGGTATATATTGATTGTGAGTAACTTACAGAATGGGACTCAATTTCACACGGTTCTGTGAAATATAGTACGGCAAATATATACCGGTACATACTATCCGCATAACACAGATAGATTTTCAATCCTCTGGAAAAAATCAACCTGTGAAATACCATGACTGGAAAAAAAATTACCGGGACTAATCATCCTCAGGATAAAATATCACAGAGGAAGAAATAAACCGTTACACTTACACGTAGTAAAAAACGATCGTGCTTACAATTTAATAAATTTTATGTCAAATTTTTTATTTTTTAACTGAAATGTTTAAAGTTTCCAAACTAAATTTCCCCTGGGACAGCCATTTATTCATTTTCTTTTCAAAATATCTATTCAAATTTTATATGGAGACGGCCATGTAAACCAATACTTAAATATATCACGTCATAGAACATTCATGCAAAATTTCGAAGAGTTGCGTGATCATTTTTCGAATTGTTCCAGTTTTATGTTTCGGGTTTGTTACATGGGACAACGCTAAGTAAACGTTTTTGTTGGTGATCTGTGTCTTTCGAAGCCTATGAATATTATATTTTTATTCTTTCTCTATGATAATGTGAAAATATAAGTCTCAATCTTTATTTTCATATATAATTTGAAATATCTATTTCAGCATTTCTCAGAAAATTTCCTTATCAAATATTTACTTAGCGCTATTTTTCGTGGGAGTAGCAATATCTAACTTTATCGAAAAAATTCAAAGTTTTGTAAACAGGAAATTTATAAAAATGACCACATTATTGATATTCATGTCAACACTGAAATGTTGACTACTGGGCTAAGCATGGTGTCGAACAACATCAAGAAGAAAATACAGTTTCCTACACAGATATGAAGGCTATCATCAAATATCTGGTCCACACCCCTCAGAAACAAGACAATTATCGCCAGCTAACAAGACCTGAGCCAACTACCATCGTCAGCCTGTTGACATGACACAATAAACTCAATCAACATCTATAAAAAGTCTTGACAGTGGTTCCATCTCCAATGTGTCCTTGTGGAGAAGCAGAGCAGGATACTGCACACTTATTAAAGTCATGCGACATCCATCAGGCACCGAGATATATTAAGACACCGTTCAAGTTATATGGACCAGTAGATGCCCTACAAAAGACCACCATATTTGTTGAGGAGACAAGTATTCAAGAGTAAAGGCGAACGATAAGAAGGAGTATATGAATTGAGTGCAAATCTGCAGTGTTAATAATCAAGGTCATGTGAATGCCCCAAAATATCGCACGACCTTACGTTTTGTTGTCCCAAAAGTTGGGACTACGTTTTTACTTTAGTGAAAGATATATAAAAACTCTTGATGTCCAAGGTAAACCATGTATAAATTTAATTTCAGAAATAAAGGAGTAGGTTCAGTAAGACCCCTTATTGGCTCCAAAATATAGCAGTTTTACAAAATTGTGAAAATGTAATCTTTAAGCTATTTATTGGAAAGTAGAATGCTTCTGCTACATAAATATGGGATGTTTTTGACAATACAATGGACATATATCGGGTACTAGCATCAATAAGTCATGCTTAATTACTGAAATCTTCACAATTTTAGCATTTTAGTTAAATTTTAGACGGTTTCCGTCTGAAATGAAAGTGGCCACATTCGTGTTCATTCATAGTATTGAAATGCAAGTTGTATTTGATGATAATACATAATATATAAAAGTTTGAGGATGAACACGGATGCGGCCACTTTCATTTACTACAAAAACCATTTGAAAAGTGACGTTTTTTGGCATATTTGTTAGATTTTTCATATTTAAGCTTGAATCCGAGCATTTTAATGACTAAATCAGTTAAAATCTTTCACATAAACTAATCGAATCAATTGAAATAGACACTTAAGTGTTTATAAAGTGTCAAAAAATCTTTCGTTAGATGAACTTGAAAATTGAGGCCAAACTGATCGGCCCTTACCGGACATACTCCTTTCAGATTTTTACTGAAATTATCCCTATAGGTCACAATACGGCCTTACGTATGAAGTGAGAGATTGTCGGAATTTTCTGTTATTATTGATTGTTATAAGACACCGGATGGTTTTCAAGACACACTGTTTGAATCAAACGTTAGCATGAATACGGGAGTAAAGAATTAAAATTCTCATAAGTTTTCTGGTAGTTTTCTCTTCTGTGTCAGATAAGATGCTTTATATACATGAATATCAGTGGCGTAGCTTGCCCTCTGATAGTACCGAATACGATAGAAGCTATACAGGTTTTACCATTTGAAAAACGATAAAATCCCATTAAAGTTAAAGTAGTTTTTACTTTATTCAACATAAAAATGCTAATATGTTCAAACAAAAGCTACATATATTTACAATATGTCAAGCTCCGATGTTACTTTTTACCTTTCTCTTTGTTTGTAAGAGATATTGAATAATACTAGTGTTTTTAAATACCATAATCATGTGTGCTTTAGATTTATTTATGAAAGTTAAATTCTGTAATTAATATGTTTTAAATTTTGATACTAAAAATCCTCTACAGGTGCAAAGCACCAATTCTTCTATTTCCACTAGCGTCAAACTTGTCCAATACTAGGTTTCGGTCAATTTCTTTATCCTTATGTATGTGCATTAAGGCCAGTCCGTTCAATCGATGATTGGTCATTGTTGTCCGGTTCCATATTTTAAGTCTTCTAAGTGCAGAAAATGACCTTTCGCACGGAACGGAACCTACTGGTATCGTAAGTAACAGATGAAATATTGTATTTATATTAGGGTAGTAATCTGAATCAGCTAGAATGAACGATTCAGAAAGCGATGTAGGTGGATCCTTAGGAGCTGATTACAGAAAGCCATCCATCGTTGAATTTCCATATAATACGTATCCCGATCTGGTAAATCTGAACTGTACCATTCATATATCTTTGCTGTTTCAATTTGCGACATTGTATGGACCTTCAAAGGCATTAGTTTAGATGCAAGAAACATGGCCGATTTGTCCTCTGAAAATCTCTCTTCCAGTTGAGCAACGCAATGATCAATGAAAGGGGAAAATACATATATTTTGAAGTACCAGAAATATTTCCAGACATCACGCTAGCACCATCATATCCTTGACCACGTAAATTGTCCATATTTAGCCCACATCTTGAACATTATTGACTATTGCTGTTGCAATCGACTCTGCGTCGACCTTTTCCATCTCGATAAAATCTTCAAACACAGTAGCAGTTCTATCGACATATCTAATGCAAACGGTGCCATCTGCTCTTTTGTACCTACATCCGTGGATTCATCAGCCATGATGGAAAACTATTTTGCCTCTTGTACTTTTTTTTAATAATTTCATTTTTAATTTGCATTCCACACAAACTTATCAGTTCATTTTGAATGTCTGGGCTTGTGTATTGTGCATTATAGGGCGTATCTCCAAATGAGATTTTAGAATGGGCACATCATCGGCTTTCCATTTTAAGAAGCGAGAAAAATTACCATCTTCTATCTTTTTTTTTTCCTTATTCCAATTGTGTCCCCGTAAATGAATATTTTGTTGTCCTAAAACTGCCATGGTGTCTATTATTCGAAATAGTATTTCTCTGTTACGTTTAACCTTTTTTTCATAACTTTTTGAGATAGAAACATATATATCCTTTCTTCTTTAGAAACTATTTGTTTATAATTTATAGTTTTATTTGTTGCTTGTTGGTGGGTTTTTGACTCGTTGTGAGAAAGTAATACTCCTCTTTTGGACCCAGTGGCATTTTCCCAATCATTAAACCCTTTGTCTATGAAAACATCTCCGTCTTTGTAAAATTTTACAAAACGCTAAACAATTTATACAAAACGCGGCATCTTTTTGTATTGAATATCTCAACCAAGGAAACTTCTCTTCCCACTTTGAGGAGTATCTTCGTCCGTCTGTTGCCGGAAAATACATCTGTTAGTTTCAGTTGTGTCGATTTCTTTGACTCGGACAAATTTAAAATACTGAAAACCACAGCAAAGGGGATTTCCAATTGGGGGAGGGAAATGTTTCAAAAAGGCTTTAATTCACAAAGGATACCGTCAATCCGTCTACGAATCAATACCGACACCAAAACGTCAGATAGTATTTATACAAGTCGGTATATAAGCGTTTAGTTGCTAGACTGCTGCTTCAGGTTGAAATTATTATGTAAACGAATTAAACAATACAAGTTTAGTTTTTTTTTTACCGAGGCAACGTAAGCTACGCCATTATATAAAAAAGAAGATGTGGTGTGATTGCCAATGAGACAACCGTCCACAAGAGACCAAAATGACATAGAAATTAACAACTTTAGGTCACCGTACGGCCTTCAACAATTATCAAAGCCCATACCGCATAGTCAGCTATAAAAGGCCCCGAAATGACAATGTAAAACAATTAAAACGAGAAAACTAACGGCCTTATTTATATAATAAACGAAAAACAAATATAAAACACATAAACGAACGACAACCACTGAATTACAGGCTCCTGACTTGGGACAGGCACATACATACATAATGTGGCGGGGGTAAACATGTAAGTGGGATCCCAACCCTCCCCTAGCCTGAAACAGTGGTATA